>QPKB01000002.1:40387883-40859965 GCA_003546025.1 Camphora micrantha
TTTTCGTTTTGACCAACACATGAGTGCTAATTACACCCTTAAGGTCTGGGACTTTACATTTTAAAAATCTAAAATTACGAAAAAAGGTCTACCTATCACCAACCCTTCCTTTTCTCCAGTTAAATCCTTTGCCTTCCTAAGAACCGAAGCCTTCTGATTTCCCAAAAAGAATCCTCAAGTCTCCACATGACACCTTAAGCTAGTAGTCCGAGGTGTGCCATAGCCCTCATCAATATGAAAATGATCACAATTGTCAATTGGCCACATCCCATTCATATCTAAGTCCCGATCCGGGCTTATGAAAAAAGAAAGGAATTTCGACAACTGAAATGTTAAATCTAGTGGCAATCTGGCATAATTCCCCTCTATAACATCATGAAAATTATTGATGGGTCTTAAAAGACAACATCAAACACCATGAAGGCAAAGTGGATGGTCCATAAAACACTAGAACAATAAAATGTAAAGTCAACCCTCAGTTATGTTAAAAAAAAAAAAAAAGGCTCTTCGATTGCATGATGTAGTAGTATTCTGACAAAGTCTCTAAAACTAGAAGAAAAGTGTCAAAAGAATAAAATGGATCAGATAAAATTGATAAAAATGGATGTATAATTGATCAAAAGACCTTTAAATGATTCCAATTGATGGTTCCCATGTTTCATGTTGTTGGCCCAACTGGGTTCAGGGTATGGTTATAGATGGAAAAAATAGGATTGAAAAAGCTTTACCTGAAGACGATGAGTATGAAATTCCAATTGAGCAGTCTATTCCCAAGAAAAATGACGAAAGTATTCCCTCTATAGCTATTGTTCTTTCAAGAATAATGAGGGATAATAAATTGGATGATATATATAAATGATGATATCAAAAGTGGGATTATGACTAGAAGACAAGTCCAAAATCTTTATGCTCGTTATTCTTTTGTATCACATGTAGAGCCTAAATTTTTTTCTGAAGCTGAAAAAAAGACTGGATGGATTGAGGCTATGCAAGAAGAGTTGAATCAATTCAAGAAAAACGATATTTGGGATCTTGTCCCTCTACCAGAAGGCAAAGATCTAATTGGCACAAAATGGATCTTTAAAAAAAAAATTGGATGAATATGAAAATGTAGTAAGGAACAAAGCTAGACTTGTATAGCCAAGGGTTATGCTCAAGTTGAGGGCATTGACTTTGAAGAAACCTTTGCTTCTGTGACCCGTCTGGAATCCATACAAATTCTACTGGCATATGCTAGTAGTATGGGTATCAAATTGTTTTCAATGGATGTTAAATTGCATTCTTAAATGGAGAAATTAAGAGAGATGTGTATGTGACACAACCAGAAGGCTTTGAAGATCCTCATCATCCAGAATATATGTTCAAATTGAGGAAAGAACTTTATGGTTTAAAACAAGCTCTCCTAGGGCATGGTATGAGAAGCTCACAAGTCACTTGTTGGAAAATGATTTTAACTGTGGGCATGTGGACAAGACCTTGTTCATAAAGAAAGTTGAACAATATATTCCTCATTGCTCAGAGCTATGTTGATGATATAGTGTTTGGATCTACTTCAGAAAAGCTTGCTTAAGGATTTTCACAACTGATGAGTTCCACTTTTGGAATGAGTTTGGCCAGTCCCCTTCAATTCTTTCTTGGATTACAAGTCAATCAAACTGGAAATGGAATTTTCCTTAGCCAATCCAAATTTGCATTAGAGATAGTGAAAAAGTTTGGTTTAGGAGACTCTAAGGCTAGCTGCAATCGCACGAGTTCTACTACTAAACTCTCAAGTGACCCTCAAAGCAAGAAAGTAGACTAAAAACTTTATAGAAGCATGATTGGAAACCTCCTTTACCTTATAGCCAACAAACTTATTATCACTTTTAATGTTGGGATGTGTGTTAGGTACCAATCCAACCCTCATGAGTCTCATTTTAAGGCTGTCAATGCATTATAAAATATATTCATGGGACTTCACACTATGGCATTTGGTATCCCCGTGACTCATCGTTGTAGTTGATTGGATAATTGGATACAGTGATGTGGATTAGAGAGGATTTATCATAGGAAATGCATCCGTGGTGGTTGCTATTTTATTAGTAACTGTTTAGTAGCCTGGCATAGGAAAAAGGAAAACTCTAAATCTTTGTCTACTGTAGAAGCTGAATACATCATTGCTAGTAGTTGATGTGCTTATTTGTTGTGAATGAAATAAACATTGTTAGATTATAATGTCCCTCAACAATGCATGCCTATCATGTGTGCTAATTCCAGTGGAATAAGTATTTCTAAAAATCATGTCCAACACTCCCGCATAAAGCACATTGACATTTGATATCATTTTATGCATGATCATCCTAATGAAGGCAGTATTGAATTGATTTTTGTTCCTATCGATGCTCAGTGAGCCGATTTCATTACCAAATCCCTTGGAAATGAACGTTTCTTTAAATTAAGACATCAATTGGGCATTGGCCCTGTCCTGATTATGAATCCTTATTGTAGATCACCAGTTTTGCAATTCATTTTCAAAGTTTTTTTTGTAAACAAGTGCTACTAACAAGGTTTGCTTTAGTGTTGGTAAGTGGACAGGTTCTTTTGCAATTAGATGTCCAAGGGGGAAAAGTACCAAAAGATTGTCGGCTTGACTTGAGGGGGAGAAGATTTAATAGTTGACTACCTTAGGGGGGTGGAAAGTTTAATCGTCAAATTATTTGAGTCATACTTGATTTGAGGGGGAGAATCAAAGCTTTAGAAGTTTTACAATGCTCCCAAAGATCCAAAGCTCCCTAAATGTCCAAAGCTTCCTAACGTCCAAAGGAGAAGATTTTCAAGTATTATAAAAGAGAGAGTTCAAGCCTCACTCGATTGCCATCAAATTGCAAAGGGGGCTAGAATCTCAAGTTAGAGATCATGAGTTCAAGACTTGGCACAATCAGTTTTTATTTTTATTTTTGAAGACTGAATTTGGTGGGCCCCACCATATCTAATGCTTGCTAAAAAATTCAATCAACTTTATAAGAAAGGGAAGGAATGTCATGGACAATAATAAGAATGCTATTTTTTAGCAAGTGATCAAATTTTGAAGGAAATAAGATTTTCGGAATTTTAGGCATCCTGCACAGGCTTTACTATTTTGATCATAACTTTTGACTCAAGACTCCAATTAAGGAAAAGTCATATGTGTTAGAAAAAGGACTCAAAGGAGATCGAGAAAGATCTTGTCTTATGAGGATCTCCCAAATATGACGTTTTGGGGGTCAGAATAGGCTGTCGATTAGAGGAATATGAGGGATGACGAATTTGAGTGATTTCTCTTTCTTTTTCTTCTTGTATTTTTTTTTTCTTTTTAAGGGGAGGGTCTCTCTTGTTCTAGGAGGAAGTTATTTTTCTTTAATCTTTGTTAGAAAGTAAAGGTGGAGATTGAGTGGTGTAATAGACAACTTTGAAGGCTTCCAATAATGGAGATTTGCTTCTTTATTTTTGTTTGTTCTACAATGCTTGGCTAATCTAGATCCGTAGATTAGGGTGGAGGAGGAAATGAAAACCGGTGAGATTGTTCATTATTATTTTTCTCTGTCTTTCCCCTCATTATGCCTAATGATTTAATAGTTTTTTTTATTTTTTTTATTTTTATGAATGTTATTCAACTTCTGGTTTTGCAAAGGTTATTTGGAATGTCTTTTACCTTTTATACTTGATCTTGACATATCATGTTTAGGTTAAATTCCTTTAATGGCTTGTGCTTGATCTTCTTGATAAATAGTGATTAGAGCTTCAACATATTGAAGTGAAGGGAGTTTTCGGTACTTAATAGAGAATTAAATCTTTAAGAAAAAGGATTTTAAAGCTAAATCTTTCGATCCAAGGAAATTGCTTGCACATTGGGTTGAGTTTTATTGGGAGAAGACTATGAAGCAATTTTGGAACGATTAAATCTGTTTTGGTGAAATCCGATATCCTGATCCCTCTTTCTCTAATTAGTTTGTGTTTATAATTCCTTTGTTGTCATTTTAGTTATTATTTTCTTGATTAATTGTGTTTTCAAAATCTCTAGTGTGAAAACTGATTGAGGATTTTTTACAAATTTCGGTGGATCAACTTGTATTTGTCATTATCTACTTAAGAGAAATTTGTGCAATAGCGGTTAATTATTTTGAACACGTCAAAATTTGGCGCCGTTGTCGGGAACAAACGGTTTCAAAAATCAGATTTCTGATTTTTACTCTAGTTTAGTTTAGGATTTTATTTTATTATTATTTTTTAAATTCCTTTTAAGATTTTATTTATTTAGCAGTTTTTTTTTCTATTTACACTTTGGTTTTGTTGATTTTGCAGGATTGAAGAAAAAAAAAAGGAAGGAGTGCCTAAAGAAAGAAGTTACTAGATTTGGAGCACAAAGAATCTTTAATCAAGTTGCCAAAAAAAATAAATAAAGAGAAGAATCTTGCAAAGAAGCATACTAAAAGCGGGAAAGAAGTTTTAGTTTTAGTAGTAGTAATAAATCCATTGTAGTAGGATTTTCAAAGTGTAATAATTTTAATTATTTTTAAATTCTGGGAAGGCCCAGATCGTAATAGTTAGGGGCAGGGAAGGACGATAGTTGGACGATATTGTCTCTGCACCTCGGGTTGGTACACTGAGTCTAGATATTAGTGGCCCGAGTCGACTTAACTAGATCTTCCCCCATCTTGAGTGGGAGGTGAGTACTGAAACTCTACCCACGCCTCTTCAGTAAGTGGGTTAATTCATGGTTGTTGAATTTTGGCAAAAGAGTGATTGATTGAATGTTACAAATTGATTAAATTGGAATATTGATTGAATGTTACACATTGATTAAATTGGAATCGCACACTTAGTAAGGGCATTCACCCCCCAAAGAAAAGGACCGGATCTCATCACTAAATTTTTTCCCATTAGGTTAACCACACCCCACTTTAGGTACCAAGCCAAAATTAGACATTGGCCCTTGGATCTTCGAGCTCATTAGGACAAAGACCACCAAAGGTTGCACCAATTGCGTTATTTGACAAAAGTTGATCCAAGAAATGCCTTGAACAGAGTGCGGAGACAGCTAGATCGTTCGAGGCAAGGGTCCTTCAAATGGGTTAATTAAGTAATGCTACCCTTATCCGGTGGCTAATCTATCAACTAAGGTTTCATAATACCGGATTGGAGGCTTAGGTGCACTCTTCAACCTGTTAGGAGCTGTCTAGTTGACATAGGCTAACCCATAGATTGTTGGTGTGTTAACATTAAGGTGTGCTTGGTTTATGCAAACTTGGACACGTGAGAGAGGTCATCTAACCCGAATTGAATTATTTGAGATACCCATCAAGTTTGTAGAAAATTTCTCAATTGATCCCAAAATTGAAAACCGAGAGAGAACTCTAAATGAGATGTTTGCACTAGCTTCTGCTACCCCCACCCACTTGCATAGTTCTACTTGCAACTACTGCAGCCTAGTTTGAGATTAGAACTGCTACCATTAACATGCTTCCTAAGTTCCATGGTTTTGAGAGTGAGCAACCTTACATCCATTTGAACAAATTTCTGACAATTTATCAGACATTAAAAAATCAGAACTTAGATGAAAAAAATTTCAAGTTAAGGGTCTTTCCCCTATCCTTAGAAGACCATGTTGCCGGATGGTTGAATTCTCTTGCTCCTAATTCCATAACAACATGGGATGGGTTGTCCAAGAAATTCATGCAAAGATTTTACCCAATGGCCAAGACAGAGAAAATGAAAGAAGCCATTCGGCACTTTAGGGGAGGACCTGAAGAAGAGTTTTCTCAAACTTAGGAAAGGTTTCATGACCTTCTAGTAGAATGCCCACACCATGGGCTTGACAAGGCCCTGCTGGTCCACTTCTTCTATAGAGGACTAACCACTGTGCAACGTACACTGATTGAGCCTATGCTATGAATCAGACTCCCAATCAAGCATACGACTTCCTTATAGAGCTGGCTGAAAATTTCCAAAACTGGAGTAGCAATGTTGGAGGATATTAGAGAGAAGAGATAGGGTCTAGAAAGCAAGGACTTTATGAGATGAAAACAGACCCTGATGACCTAATCTAAAAACTGTAATGGCTAGTTTGGTCAATGGGGTGAACAATCTAAGTAAGAAATTTGATGCCATTACAGTGATGGCCAACAGGAACCCCCACCAAGACCAGGATTTTTTTTATGAATGTTGCATTTGAACCAAATTTGTGTGTCCTTTATGATAGTTCTGAGCACATAGTGGAGTGCTGTCCAAATTTGTTGGTCATTGAGGTTGAGCAAGCCAATGCTATCAATGGATATAGTACCTTTAGGAAACCTACACCAAATTCTTTTAGTTAGACGTACCATCCTGACAATAGGTTTCACTCAAATTTCTCTTATAGGCAGAGTGAACCTATTCAGCAACAAAGTGGTGGAGCTCTAGGTTTCCAAAGAAACTTTTCAAGGCAAGGCTCTTCTCAGTACCCTCAGATGAACCAAGATTTGGTTCCTCAACAGCCATATATTGCTCCTCAATGGCCCAACAATTGTAGAACTCTAGTTCCTGACCTAATGGCAAATTACTCTCTCTCTGTCCCACAACAGTCTTCATCCTTGGAAACTATGTTGGCTGATATGATGAAGCTGCAACAACAATTCATCCAACAACAACAGCAAACCAACACAGCACAAGCCTAGTTGAATCAGGTTACTGCCCAGGCCATCGCCAAGATGGAAGTCCAACTTGACCAATCAGCAATATCAGTTTCCATCTTGGCCAATTAGCAACATCAGTAGGAGGGAGAGAGAAATGGCAGTTTCCCAGTCAAACAGTTCCTAATCCCAAGGGCCAGCCCAATGTTCAGAATGCTCCTAGAGGCCAATTTCGAATAGATAGTACTTCGGGACTACTCCATGATGAGGTATAAGCTATCCACACCTTGAGGTCTGGCAAGCAAGTGGACAACCAAGTCAGAATACTTGAGGAAATGAATGTAAAAGTGGGTGAACCAAACAAGGACAGGGGGGACAAGGGGCATTATGTCCAAGAGAAAGGAGAGATGAACTAGGTTCCTATAGAGAACCATCCAGTAACTCCCTACATACCCAAGGCTCCTTATCCCCCAGTGCCTGCAAGACAATAGGAAGAATAAACACTTCGAGGGGATTTTAGAGGTGTTAAGAATGTTCAAATCAAAATTCCTCTCTTGGATGCATCAAGCAGATACCTTCCTATTCCAAAATTTTGAAAGATTTGACATTGTTAAGAGAAAGACTTTTGTCCCTAGGGAGGCTATGATGGCAGCTCATGCTTCAGGGCTGATCCAACAAATAATTGTTCCAAATTATAAAGACCCTGGATGCCCTACAATCTCTATCATTTGGAGACACTATGGTTGATAAATGTCTTTTAGATCTTCGGGCAAGTGTGAACCTTCTGCCTTACTCGGAAAACAAACAGCTAGGTTTAGGGGAGCTCAAACGCATAGATATAACTTTGAGTCTAGCATATCAGTCAGTCAAGGTTCCCAAGGGAATAGTGGAGGATGTCATAGTAAAGGTGAATGAGTTCTATTTCCCTACAAACTTTGTCATCCTAGTTACTGAACCCGTCATGAATCCGGGCTGTCACATTCCTATGATTTTGGGCTGCCCATTCCTTGCCACTTCCGATGCAGTTATCAGATGTAGGAATGGAGTAATGACGTTGGCCTTCGGTCGCATGAAGTTGAAATAGAATGTCTTCAATAATGGATTCTAGTCAACAGAGATGGATGATGAGGAAGAAGTGGACATGATTGGTGTCCTGATAGGTCAGACAATACAGCAGTCCTGATATCAGGACCCTTTGGAACAATGTTTGGCCCAATTTAACTTTGAAATCAACATTGATGAATCCATTCACGAGGTCAATGTACTGTTGGACTCAACGCATTAAATGGATATTGGCTATTGCACAGAAAGAGTAGAGCCCTTACCGGTTTCCACTTCGGTACCTGTGACTTCCATTGTCGAGCCTCCTAAGCGGGAGCTTAAACCATTGCCTAAGTCCTTAAAGTATGTTTTCCTCGGTAATGCCGAGACATTACATGTGATCATTGCCTCAGATTTAGAGAAAGATCAAGAGGGGAAGTTACTTGATGTGCTTTGCGCTCATTGAGAAGCTATTGGGTGGACCATTACTGACATCAAAGGGATTAGCCCATCGGCGGTAATGCACCAAGTTCATTTGAAGAACATGCAAAACCCTCAAGAGAACCACAGAGGCAGCTAAACCTTTTCCTGAAGGAAGTAGTTTGGGGTAAAGTGAAGAAACTACTAGATGCAGGTATTATATACCCCATCTCTGATAGTAAGTGGGTAAGCCCGGTTCAAGTCGTACCCAAGAAGTCTGGTGTCACCGTAGTTGCAAACCAACATAATGAATTGGTCCCCATTCGCGTCCAAACTGGTTGGCGAGTGTGCATTAATTATCGAAAGTTGAATGCAGTGACTACAAAGGACCATTTTCACTTACCTTTCATTGATTAGATGTTGAAGCGTCTATGTTGGCCTCATTTTTTTCGCTAACAGGACTACCGGGGTCATCGGACGTGAGAGTCCGTTGGGTCCATCCCTTTCGTTAACGGAGAGAAAGCGAACATCAACTCTCCTTTTTTTTGTACGGGTATTGCTGATTTTCTGCTCTACCTGGAATTGACAAGTGTTGGTCCATAGATCCACCTTCGCAAGTAGAAAAGGAAATCAACTTTTTTTTAGTTTTTCATTGCACATATATTTAAGAAGAGATATGGTTTGTTTTGAAGGCCGTGAAAGGCGATTTTGCTGTGAAAGGCGACGTTTGCCGTGAAAGGCGATTTTTTACCATAGAAGGTGATTTTTGCCGTGAAAGGTGATTTACAATTCTTATAAAAAAGGAAAGACAAGAGTTGTGATTTCTTTTATGTCTCTTTATAGAATACAAAATACAATGAAAAGCAAGAAAAAGGGGGTCTAACTTCTTAGGAGATTGTGGGGACTCGTTCAGATTGACGGTCGCAAGTCATGTGTGGACTTCGCCATCATCCATCAAATGAGAATAGAGGATGCTTTCGATTTGCTTGGCTCAGCTTAAACCTCAGATTTTTAGAGGATAAAGACCAAGAGGAGGTCTTATATCCAATAAAAAGCTAAGTAGACGGGCTGAAAAAACATGGTTAAGACATGGAGATGGAGAGAGAAGACCTTGGGGGGGTGGCCCCCCCAAGGGGACTTTTGGTCACCTTGTTGTGGTGGTCGGTGCCGGACTTCATCAACAGAGGAGAGTTTATTGTTGGAGCGTCGTAGCAATGTTGTAGAGTTTTTGATTTTTCAATTGATTTTTCAGATCGTTGAAATGGTGGAAATGGCCTCCTTTTATAGGCTTTTGGTGGCCATGAGGGGGGTTTATGAGCCTTAAATGCGTTAAATATATTAACTCCATTTCTTTGGCTTTTGATTGGCCGTTGGAGAATAGTGGGCTTTCAATTGCGTTTAAACTCCATGATGTGAGGAGTTACATGGTTTAATGTCATGATTATGGTTGACTTGTAACTCTCGTTTCCTGGCTTATGATCGGGCCGTCCAAAATAATAAGTAATTGACTGCATTAACTTGTCATAAAATGGGTCACTAATTACATTAAGTGGTCGCTGACGCATTTGAAGAGTCGCGGGACGCGCCGCGTCTTTTTGAATTCTTCTTGCGATGATCGCCGATGGATCTTCATGCTGATTGATGTCGGATGACCATGCAACTTTAGATATTATATTAATTGCTACCAGTGGGCCGATACCATCTGTCATGTCGATTTCTCAATCGATCGGGCAGAAAGTGCGCTTTCTTGGTTGGCCGGTTGGCGATTTCGAAGTTTTCGATGACGATCTCATGATTTCAACGGCGGATCTGTGATGTTGACAAAGATCGAGAGATTCTGTGCTGCGAAATTCACATTTTTGGAAAACCACAAAGGGCAAACATTTCAAAACACAAAAAGGGACCCAAAAAATGGGTTTCCGGTGAAAATTAGGAGACCAGGAGGGATTTTTACCCCTTTTGCTCGCCGGTTTTCAGTCGTTTTTCGATTTTTTCCGATTCTTTCTTCTTCGGTATTTTTTCTGACATTTTTGTGCATGTTTTGGCCTGATTTCACTATAGAAATTTTGACGAGAAGCCATGCAGATGAAAGGGTAAATTATATGATTTTTCGGGAAAATCGAAGACTTTTTCGCGTAAAGTTGTCGATTTGCCTTTAAAAGCCAAAACTAGGTCAAACAATGTTGGAATGACCTGAAATCTAAGGAGAAGCCTCCTGAGCAATAGATAAGACCAACCATAGGCTTTTGTTTGAGTTTTGAAGTCGTGTAGGGTCATGTCGCCAATAAACTTGATTTTGTTTCATGGAAGATGCCGCGCTTTGGTGTACGGTTAACCGATGTCCAATTGGCTTGAAATTTGATAGGGAGCCTATTAGAGTCATTTTAAAATGATCCATTAGCTCTTATTTGGGAACCATGGTCCCAAGGGGCTTCGCCCGCAGCTGGAAGGCCCGATTTAGCTTCCGAGAGTCAAAGTTTGGTCAAATGTTATCGAAATGACCTGAAACTTGACATGTAGCCTTTTGGAAGTATTTTGAAATCATCCATGTGCTCTATTTGATGAGTGATGGTCTCGGTGGTTCTCGCCGCGGGGAGACTTGATTTTGTTGCTTGAGGGTTGATATAGGGTCAAACATTGTAGGTTTGACCTGAAATTTGACATAGAACCTTTTGACGGTATTTTAAAACCATCCACAGGCTCTTACTGAAGATCTGATGTCTTTGATGCTGTCACCGCTAGGAGGGCTGACTTTGTTGCGGCTATTTCCTTTTTGGGCCAAACAGTGTTGGAATGACCTGAAATTTGATATAGAGCCTTCTAGTGGCATTTTGAGGCGAACTGTGTGCTATGTTTTGTGAATCAAGATCTCCAGCTTCACCGCCGCCGGGAGTTCCTACTCAGCTGCTAGAATAGTGAAGTTAGGCCGAATAATATTGAAATGGCCCGAAACTTCATGTCTACTCTTCTTTTGGTTGTTTTGAAAAATCTTGCAGTTTTTATTTGATTTTGACAAGATTTGATGCTTGAAGTAGCATTGCCTGCTTGTGGTAGGATGTGGCTTGATATAGCTTCTTGATGTTGAAAGCATACGAAGAGGCAAAATGACGTTTTTGGTGTCAACAGTCTAGTTGGTCATGCATACTACTGCTTCTTAGATGGTTATTTTGGATATAACCAAATCCCAATTGCCTTTGAGGACCAAGAGAAAACAACATTCACCTGTCCCTTTCGCACATTTGCCTATAGAAGTGAAAATTTAGGGTTCGTGATCTCTAGATTGGTTTACTCAATAAATCAGCCCAATAGTGTGCAAAAATAAACAATAATGTAGCGGAAATAAAATCACAAGTACACACTACATGGACACCAAATTTTGCGTGGAAAACCCTAACCGGGTGAAAAACCACGGATTCGAACTAGATCAATAATCAAGCACTATGAATCTCGTAATTACAAGAAACTCATATTTCCTCCCTAGATATCCCCTATCTAAAGACTGAAGTTACCTTGTGTCGCTTCACGCTTCAATGACTTCACACCGTTGATTGCAACAGACTCAATCCAGTGCTTGACTCCTCAAATCTTCTATGCAAGAAGATGGTCCTCTACAAAGGATGCAGAAGAGACTGGCTCTAGAGAACTTGTCATCACAGCTTTTTACTGAATCTCTAGAGAAGAACTCTCTCAATTAAATCTCGAACTGAGAACTTTGAGAGGTGAGGTGTGTCTTTAGAATAGCCTTTGAGTCCTTTAAATAGCCCTTAGGTCATGCTAAAGGTTGCCTAACTTGATTAGGAATAAAAAAAGCAGTTTGGGCACAATTAGAAGAGGTTTCTAATTTTCCATAGGACTTTGCCACATGTCCACTTGAGCAGACCCTCCATCCGTTCGAGCGAATGAGGCTCTGTCTCAGCGCAATTTACAACTTCTATTGGGCGTCTGGCTTTTTGACTCATGTCCACTCGAGCGGACTCCATTCTGGTTGATCCAGAAATTCAGCACTCTTTCTTCCAACTTTCTTCTTCTAATTCTTTTAGACTTTCTTCTTAGAGTCCTTTCAATCTTCTATCTTTAGAGTTCTTTTCTAAAATAAGATTACAACTCAAAAGACCCAGAGTTTTGTTTAACCCATGAATTTAGCCAACACTGAAAATCCTAACAAGATGCATGCCTTTTGGGCTATGCAACACACCCGCGGCATTTCAACGATGCATGTTAAGTATTTTCTCTGACATGGTGAAGAGATTTTTGGAAGTCTTCATGGATAATTTTTCAGTCTTTGGGTCGAGCTTTGAAGAATTTTTATCTCATTTGACACTGTGCTAAAGCGATGTGAAGAAAAGAACTTAGTACTCAATTGGGAGAAGTGTCATTTCATGGTGAAATCGGGAATTGTCTTGGGACACAGTGTTAAAAACGGGAATAGAAGTTGATAAGGCGAAGGTAGATTTAATTGCAAACCCACCACCTCCTAAGACAGTGAGGGAGGCGAGATCCTTCTTAGGCCATGTTGGCTTCTACCGTCGTTTTACCAAAGGCTTCAGTAAGATCTTGAAACCTCTCTGTGATTTGTTGTCCGAAGATGCCTCATTTGAATTTACTCCTGATTGCTTCGCTACCTTTGAAAAGCTAAAGATAGAATTGACCTCAACACCTATCATTCGGCCTCCTGATTGGACTCTACCATTCGAGGTCATGTATGATGCCTCCAATTATGCAATTGGCACCATCTTAGGGCAAAGAGTCAATAAGCCATCCCATGTGATTCATTACGCAAGTGAGACCATGAACGACGCTTAACTCAACTATCCCACCACAGAAAAGGAGTTGTTGGCAGTTGTATTTGCTCTGGAGACTCTGGAGAAGTTTAGACCATACCTGATAGGCTTAAAAGTCATTGTATTCATCGATCATGCTGCCCTTAAGTACCTTCTCAAAAGCCAGGCTGATTCGGTGGATTTTCTTATTGCAAGAATTTGATCTCGAGAAAATGTGGTGGCTGATCATGTGTCCCGGTTACTTGTCGAGCCTACTTTTGAGTCATTGCCTATCTTAGAAACATTTCCCGATGAACAGTTTATGTCAATCTCACCTGCAGAAATCCCATGGTATGTAGACATTGTGAATTACCTTGTCATAGAGAAAATGCCAAGTTCTTGGACTAAGCAAAAAAGGTGTCCTTTTTTAGCAATGGAAAAATGGTATTTTTGGGATGAGCCGTTTTTGTTCAATTATTGCCCCAACCAGATCATTCGGCGGTGCATCCCCAACTGTGACCAAAGGAAAATTCTTACATTTTCCCATGACCGTGCTTGTGGAGGACATTTTGGAAGAAAGAAACCCGCTGCAAAAGTCTTGTAGAGTGGATTTTATTGGCCCACCTTATTCTGTGATTCACATGATTACTGCAAAACTTGTGATCATTGTCAACGATTAGGGAGAATCACAAAACGGAATGAGATGCCCCAGTACCCAATCCTGATAATCGAAATTTTTTTGTATGAGGAGAACAAAAACGATAGTTTGATGTGAAATATAATGCAGGAGTTAGTAGGGTTTAGAAGTTAGTATGCATCATGAGATAAAAGAGATAATGAGATCTACGTGGTTCGGCATTGCCTACATCCACGACCCGGAGGAGGGACCATGTTAGATTTTTCAAGTCTTTAAAAAATCAAGGAAAGTTCGGTCAGCCGAACCAAGTTTAGTCAGTTGTCGGTTCCGAATCCAGAATGAGAAATCTGTGATATCAGGGAACTTCGGTCAGCTGTCGGTCGACTGAACTTCAGCTCGGTGAACTGACAAGAGTATTTCGGTCTTCAAATTTCAAAAAATATGACCGTTGAAATATGACCGTTGAGTTCGGTCGACCGAACTCCAAATGTCGATCGACCAACAAGAGATCCATTGGTGTCGTTTTTCTTATAAAAAGAATCCTTCCTTGGGATTTGTACCTAACACTCTTGAGACTTTGGAGAGCCAAGGAAGGTGGGACATCCATGCTAGGTTAGAGGAAAGCTAGGAGGGCAAATCATCATAACAAACCTTTGATTCTTCAATAGGTTTGCTCCTCTTATCTTATTTTATTTATGCTTATCTTTAAATCTTTGATTTCTTCAAATGGCATGATTAAAGTGTTTAAAGTGCTCAAATGTTGAGTGTTTAAACATACTTTGATTTTAAAATATGTTTATCATTTTAACTTCATTATTTGAATAGCATTTCACATGTTGGTCATTTATAGTTTCTTTCAAACTTGCTAGTTTTATGTTAAACTTTCCAAAACAAGTTTGTCATTATTAAAAAAAAAAGAAAACATGTGTGAATCACTTAGTTACTCTATCTCTCATTTACATCATTTATGAGCATTGAATTTCAAAAGAGATAGAAGTAGCTTGTTTTTCAAAGGCATATGTATCATTTATTGATCTTTGCATTTATCATGCATGTGTCTTAGTTAGGATAACACTTTCATATCAGCCTAAGAGGCATTTATATGTTTTCGCTTGCATCTCATCTTATGCTTGTTTAGGCATAGTTATTGAGATAAAAATCATGTTGTAAAGATTAATGCTTAGCCTTGTGTGAAAAGCGTTTGTGGTTGTAAGGTTGAAGGTTAGCCGAAACCGTAAATTGATAGTGGAATACCGGTAGGGATAGCCGGAGTGGATGTAGGTATGTTTGGCCGAACCACTATAAATTTGCTTGTTATGGTGATTATGTGGATGATGCACTTATGTTTAATGTTTCCTTATCAATGTCAATTTTGATTGTGTTCATAGTTTCTTTACTTGGTATTAGAAGTTTCACTTATAATCAAGTTAATGAATTTACAAAGTATAATTGACATTGGTTTAAAAAGAATTGGTCTAAGTTGGTTGAGTGCACCCTATTCACCCCCCTCTAGGGTTCGGTTCTGGACTTACATTACCTTGCGTTTTTTTTTTTTTTTTTTTTTTTTTTTTTTTTTTTTGTTGTTTTAGGCTATTGTCGGTCTCAAACAGTAATGTGCCACGATTTTCTATTGGCAATGTTGGGAAGGAATCTTGTTTTTTTCTTATTTAACAAGCTAGCAGGGTGTAAACACATCCTTCATGGAGAAACTGTAATTTTGATGGACGTTTTGAGTGCACTTGTGATATTTTGATTCCTTTGAAATGAATCAAATGTTACTAGTAAGAATTAATGCCCTTAGTTGGGAGGATGGACTTGCTTTATTACGTCAAGGTCATGTGCATCAAGTGACATAGAAGACATTGTTGGATTTGTTCTCGTGTTTGATATATCTGGTTGTGGCGTTTCCTATAACTATGATCCCATATGAGTAGTGATCATGTATCAAGCTAAAGAAATCCTTTAGCACCTTCACCGAGCCCAAAGTCCTTTGATGGTCTATAATGACACTTTCAATGACTATAGATATGAATATGCCCCCCTTGTGCGCCCCCCGCGCCCCCCCCCCCCCCAACCCCCCCACCACACCACCAAAAAAAAAAAAAAGAAAGAAAAAGAAGAACCTTGGGTTCATTTAGACCTCTCAAATGGATAATTATTTGAGGTGGTAATGAGGTTGCGTTTCTCTCTCCCGTATTCGATAAGTCTTTAATAAATATTGGGCGGGGAGTTTTCCTTAAAAGAAATATTTCATTCCTCTTGAAGATCCATCTTCCATTATTTTGTACCTCACAAATGAAAGGAAGAACTCATGAAAATCCTAAAATGGTTTTGATCAAATTCGAAAGGTATGTCATCCATTCTTTTTAAATATATGAATTCTTTTTTATGTGGTCATGCATGCTAATCTTGCATATGATACATTGTTGTGATTGATTTGTTATGAGGTTGTGTTGTGAAACCAAATGAGGTTTCTTTTTTTTTTTTTTTTTTTAACGAAAGAAGAACTTTGTACTTTGCTATAAATGGATCATAGGAGGTAAAAAAAATCGATCAATCATAACTATGTAGATTAATTAAAGGGCTTTTAACTATTCTTCAAAAAGTTCTTTTTAAGAAATATGCAAAATAGTAAATGATGCAAGGGTAGATGAATATTTTACCGTAACTAAATGAAAGGTTATTTTAACCTAATTAGTCTATTTAGATGCTGATATTTAGGGGACTCATAATGTCCCAGCGCATTTTCAAGAAGTGCGAGTGTTCAGCAAAATCATATATACAAGGAAACAATATGAGGAATCCTTAAGAATAGGTAAATTTGAAATTAATCTAAGTATGCAATAGTCAAGAGAGGAATGCGCATCTAGACGGAAGTTTATCCCCTAATATGGCCCGACATTTGCAGACCACTCTTGCGCCATTAGTCCTTCATTTGTGTTTGTGAAGCATTGATGTAAGGTAAGTAGGGCTGAACATCTTCCATTGATTTGTGTCCCATCAGCAGTGGGTCCGAGGGCCGCACAATTTTGGGGGATCCATTGCCAACAAATCCAAACTTGTTTCTCCCTAATATGTCTTTTGGAATCTTCTGCTTGAGGTCATCTTATCAATCCCTGCCACCCTCGAAAAATGGGTTGCCACGTTCTGTGAGAAGGGTTGTGTCACTTCCCTACTCTGATCATTTAGGTGACCCAATTTTCTTGCTTGCCCCCCTGCTTTCTCAAAATAATCCCCGGCGAATTCTTTATATATATAGATTTAGGGCATGGTGCCCTGCCTCTGTCACTAGTCACCTTGCCAGTCATCTCAAGAAGGTCCCTTGATGAGGTCATGCTGCCTTGGAAGGGTATTGGGACCCGTTCCATCTCAATGGTGCCGGTGCCAACCTTTTGTGCATGTTTTTCTCCTTCAAATGTTAGGGTTCCATTATCAAGTAAATACTAGATGGTATCCCTTAATGTGTAACATTCATTGGTAGGGTGGCTCACGATTTAATGGTAGTGACAATACAACGAATTGTCCACTCGGCTCATCTCCTCAATTTGTGCGAAGGAGGTAGGCTTCGTCGTTAAAAGGCACCTTTGGAACCCCGGCCTCACATTTCGTAGATAGGCATCTAACATGATCCGGAGGTTTGCTTCATAACATCGCATAGAAAGGTTACGCCATCGACTTACATAGCGTTTTAAGGGCTCGTCCTCTCCTTGACTCATTTCCTTCTGAACCATGGTTGTCACAGGGGATGCCTTCGTTTGGAACCATTGAATGAACACTGTGTGCAGGTCATAGAAGCTATGGATGGAGGCACTAGTACTAGGCAACTCCTGAAACCACTTGGAAACATCTCCAACTAGACTGTTTTCAAACAAGACTATCCTTTGTGGGCCGTTGTCCATTAACTCCTCTATTTTTATGGAGAAGCGCCATAGGTGAAGTGCGGCTGAACCCATCCCATCAAAGGTGGGTACATCTGGTTTCCTGGAAGTTTCATGGTGTCGTACTTGTCTCTCCTTTCCAGGACAAGGTTTGCCCAAATTTGGATGGTGACCCCCTACTCCATCGATTTGGAGTTCCATCTCTGGTGCCCGAGGTTTCCCTTCCCCTTCAGCCCAACGGATGGATTGGTGCCGTCTCTCCACAACTCAATACTTTTTTACTCTACTGGCTCTTGGATCCTCTAGTTTGTTATGTTCATCTTTAAAGGAAGTCTCTTCTGGTCTGCCACCTCCTTTATCGACATACCTCGCCAATTCTTTTTTCAAGTGTGCCTCCTCCATGATTGTTTTTATCTTGTCCTTCATTTCAAAGACCATCTTCGCTAAAGCCTAGATTTGTTCATCTTGCCTTCTTAAATGCACCTGGAGGTAATCCTTCGGCATGTATTCTTTCACTGTTGCATCAGTCATTAATGCCATGACGATGCATGATTCAGAGGAGGTCACAGTGTCTTGATTGATGCTTGGTTTTCTAGTTATGAGAGAAGACGTCTCCCTTACGTTTTGAAACGTTTTGCCTAGCTCTTGCTCGTCATAATCTTGAAGGTGGTCTTGGAGATAAACTCTCGACTCATCCCCTTTTTCTCTTTTTTCTGCCATGGGAGTTGGTATAGAGTAGGACTTCGAAAATGGGGTTGTATCCCGCCTCCATGAACCTGCCTCCACGGAGGCATGCCTCTTGCATTGTTTTGCTTTTTTTATTTTAGTGAGGTCAGTCGTTAATGTTATGATATGCCTATCCTCTCCTTCAAGACTGTCTTGGAGAAAGTCTCTAGACCTGAAAAGTCTCTAGACCTGTCCACCTTTGGGCCCACTCCAGAGTTTGGTGAGGCGGATGTGCTCTTTCACATTGTCAGGCTTCTTTGAGTTCTCAATATTTTCTTTCACGGAGGTAACCACTCTTCCCCGCTCATGAAGGGAGCAAGGAAGCATGCCTTCCCGGTCTTGGAGGTACCGTGAGACGACATCTTCCACCCCTTTTATCCGCTGGTTATTGCACCATTGACGGGACTTCTGTTGTCACAGGGGGACGACGTGGCCGAGTTTGTTCTTCTGAGTACTTTTTTCCTCATCCATCATGGTTTGAATGGTTGTCCTTTCTAGGCTCTTTATGAGCTTCCCCAAGGTTTCAGAAGGGTCTGCCAGAGAGGGACCATTTTCATGCTTCAGCTGGGACCATAGTGACATTTTTTTAACAGGAGCAGCTATGGCCGGGGTGGTGTGGAGAAATCATTTTCTAGTCCTTTTATGGGTTCATATCTCTTCTTTTGAAATCTTTTATCCTCGCTGGGCAACCCCTGACTAGCCTGCAGTCCTTGTAGGTGATAAGTCCACAAAACTAGGTTATTAGGTCATCATTTCATGAGCATTTGTGGACTTAATTAGGTTTAATTGCACTCAATTTCATGATTTCATGCATTTAGGGTTATTTTTTTGAAAAAATGGTCAAAATGGCCAATATTCTTTAAATTGCATGACTTTTGTGAAATTAAGTTTTCTCATCACATTTATCAACCCAAAATTAGGCTTTTGGTTTCATCAATGCATATCTTGCAAATTTTTAACATCATGTGCTATTTTTGGAAAGTTTGTCATTTAGGTGCATCACTAGGCATGTAGGGTCCCATACATGGTTCGTAATTATTTTCTTACATATAATTAATGTTAAAATTGCCTCTTTCTATTTGCAGGAGAAAACAAGAAATGGGACCCGCATTGAAAAGTAATTGAGTAGGGACCGCACTACATGCCCAAGGAGGAGCCCCACTTTGTTAGCAAGAGAATTCATATTTTATGGGTCCACATGATGAAGAAAGAGATTTGTTCAAGAATGGAAAGAAGATCTAAAGAAGCTTAGAAGAGTCAAACTTGCAAAAGAAGAAATCTAGTCCAAGAAGGAATCCTTCTCATGTGCAATCTTAAAGACCTTTTGAGGAGTCCAAAGATGGAAAGAATGGGACCACAAAACTTTATCATTAACAAGAAAAGTTCCCAAAATAGGAGGATTTCTTGGAGTTCAAGCCAAGATGGAAGAGGAGTCTTACCAAACAAGGAATAAGAAAAATTATAAAAAGAGAGCCAACAAGAGGTTGGACGTCCATAACTCTTGTGTAGAATCTTGGAGATTTTCTCTCTCTCTCCATTCCATTCCACTCCCATCCACTCTCTCTCTCTAGGTCCCTTTGTTCTTCTTCTCCATTCTAATTCTTTAGACATAGGTTGAGAGATCATGTTGAGAGAATGATGAGGAGAGAAGAATTTTAATTTTTTTGTACTTCAAGATCAAGGAATAAAGACATTATATGCATTGATTCTGCGTGTTCTCTATGTAAGTGATTTAATTTTCTTTCTTCTAGTTCTTTTATGTGTTTTGATTGAAGACAATATTTCACATGATTAGATCTAGGGATTTGAAAATAAATTAAATGGATTAAAAGTCAAGAGACAACAAGTAATCACTTGCATAAATTTTCCTACTCTGAGAAGAGAGGACATCATTATTGCATTGTCAATACTTGTATGATCGTCTAGTTTCTAGATCTTGGGTACATCTTTTCCGCTTTTTATTTTTCCACCCCTTTTATTTTTATTATAAGTTAATATTCTGATTATTTTTTTACTTGCAAATTCTAGATTTAAAAACCCCAATTTGCATCTTTCTATGTTTAGTAGAAACTTTTGATTTTTATTAATTGCATAATATATGGTTGGAAAGTGTCTTTTTACATACTTCATATTTAGAAATTGCATTAGAATAGGGTTTTGTTGATGAAATCACAAGATTATCAACTGATTAGAAAGACTAAATTTGGACCTGGTATGTGAATAGTGAAAAATTCTGCATAATTTCAGCAGAATTGACCCAACTGTGTTTCAAAAGTGCGCGATTTGAAAACCAGGTGAACGTGAATATTTTGGTCCAAAAAATAGCAGATTTAAAGTATGATAATTGGACTTTGAAACCCCAGAATTTCAGCCAAAAATAATATCGGGAACCGTGTCAACTAGAGGCTTAAACGGGGGTAGTTGGACAACCTGCGATCAAATTTCCAGAAGGAAAACAGTTCAAATATGCATCTTTAGGTGATTGTATCTTTTTCGTTTTAAGTCCTTTTTCCATTCTTTTCTTTTTGTTGTGTTCATGCATCATCAGAGTATTGATTCCAGCCATTAGATTTAGGTTCATATCAACTTAGACTAGTCGTACAATCCAGCAAAATTGGGCCTGTGCAAGAGTTTCCATACTCAGAATTTTTTACAGCATGCATCAGATTTTTAGAAACTTGCATAAAATTGCATTAGGGCATTATAGATCATTCATATTTTCATAAAAAGTGATTTTGGTAATTAGTATTTAATTTAGGAAATTTTGTTTTGATTTATTTTATATTAAATTGGTTGTTTGATTTGTGTATTCTTTTGCAGGTTTTAATTTAATTAGTATTATCTAGATTAGGTTTCTTTATTTAGATTAGTGTTTTTATTTTTGGAAAGTTGATGTAATTTAATTAGTTTCCATTTAGGCCAGATTCAATAGTTATTTAGGATAGGTCAAAGTTAGAAAGATTTTCAAAAGGCATTGCTCCTTGTGGATCGACCTGGACTCACCAGATTATTACTACAATTGCACCCTATACTTGGGGTCTGATCAGTAGGGCCCGACATCCCCTCTTGGTAGACCACCTAGTGCGTAGTATGATAGGCTTTCGCGCGTTTTTTTGGGAGTTTTCTTCTTTCTTTGCTCCTTTTTTCTTTGCTTTTCCTATTGGACAATCGTGCTTCTGAGCTTCTTTTTGTGCCTTGAAAGCATTGTCTAAGGGAGGACCTTCCTGCCACCGTGGTCGAGACCATACAAATCCTCCCCTCCGGGACATGTAGTTTGGATCATATGGCTGGGATCTCTCCCATTTTTCTTTGGGGTTTCCTTTACTCATCTTTTGTTCATCTCTTTTGGTCACGACCTAAAGGTTCTCCATGGGTTTGTGGCTTCCATGGGAACTTACCCTTAGTATATCTTCATCCACCTCCACACAACCTTTCTTCGAGATGGGAAGGGCTATTGGGGTAACCAAACATAGGCCTCCAACAGGCATGAGGTTATCGGTGGCCGCCGTGCTTCGGGAGTCCTGGACTCTCTGTCTTGGTCCATTGATATGAGAAACAACATTGTAAACGATTGTTATAGTAGCCTGATCCTCAAATAGACCCCTTTTAGTAGTCATCATTTTGTCGCTTGGGGGTCCTTCAAGATCAAATACTCAACTCATGCAATCTTTGTTACTTACTTCAAACATCTGCAAGTTGGGTGATCCCTTCTCATGGGTGACTCCGATCGGAATCTCTTTGTTTACTGGTATTTCTACCAGTTTCGCAGAGGCCAGCAAGCGGAGTACATCCTGATAATAGGCTTGATGGAGGATTATGCCTGACTCTCTCTCAGAGGATTTTGAAGGAGTGGTGATATGCAAACTATATAATCCCCTCTCATGACAAACTTTGACCGGAGTCTCTTTGTTGTTTGGCATTTCTACCAGTTTCTAAGAGGCCACCGAACGGAGTAATGCCTGATATCGGGCTTTATTTAAGACTACTACTAACTTCATACTGGAGGGACTTGGTGGAGGAGAGATTGAACCCAAAATAATGGGTTTCGAGTTCGTTTTGTTGTGTTATACTAAATAGGTGATTAACCTCAAAGTCCCCAGTGAAGTCACCAAATTATGTAAGAACAAAAATGATAGTTTGATGTGAAATGTAATGCAAGAGTTAGCAGGGGTTAGAAGTTCGTATGCATCATGAGATAAAAGAGACAATGAGATCTACGTGGTTTGGCATTGCCTACATCCACAACCTGGAAAAGGGACCGGGTTAGATTTCTTATTGATGAAATGATGAATACAGTGATAGAGATTCTGGGCTATCACTAAGCTCCCGGTCGATTAGAGACTAATCGTCGGTGCCCCTTGTACAAAGAGAACCAAGAAACTAAAAGATTAAGGTCGGGTCTCTTGAGGGAGCCTCCTCGTTCCTCCTCACCCCTCCTCCCCCTTGTTGCCTGGGGATCGGTGCTATTTATAAACCTTTTGGTGTGGTCCCCACTATTACAATACAACATATCTCCAGCTGGCAGGGGTCTTCCGTGACTAATCAAGTAATGAGACCCTCACTCAGTTGTTGTGTGAGTAAGAGCTACTTTTGTAAGTGAGTATTGCCTCTATAGGGTCAGGCGTGTGACCCTTACCTTCGCGGGGGTTTGTGGCGGTGTGACCTTGTGGGCCATATTTCCATAAGGTCTTGCGTATAGCATCTGCCTCCGCGTGGGTTTGTGGCAGTGTGACCTTGTGGGCCATCCTTCCACAGTTAAAGAATTGAGGCACCGTTCTTCATAAAAAGCTCCTGTCTCTAGGAGTTCTCGCATTGATGAGACCGCTCGGGGCTGCCTTCGTTGTTACCTCAAGCGACTGAGTAGTGCCTTTGTGAGCTCCAGGCGAGAGGTCCCCTTTGGTGGAGATAGTAGGTGCCTCCTTTCGTTGGGTAAGTCGCGGGTTTCAACGGGTCTTGTAGGCTAGTCACGTGGTCTCCAAGTCTTACCACATTCATGCCCTACAAGAGGTCACCTTCGTGAAGGTCGCCTCCGAAGGGCCATCTTCATGAGGGCCTCTTTATGATGGTTGCCACTCTGTGAGGACCGCCTCATGGGGGTAGATTAATCTTTGGTAGTCTATAACATGCTTCCGTGGAAGTGGGCTGCCAATGGACCCTTTTTTCAAGTAAGTGTCCCATCCATGGAGGCAAAGTCTCATTGGACATGCCTCCATGGAAGTGGCTACTTTATGGAAGTTGGTGCTTATGGATACCTTTTTCATGGAAGTGTCCCATCCATGGAGGTAGCGTGCCATTGAGCATGCCTCCACGGAAGTGACTCCTTTATGGAGATGGGTGCTTATGGGTACCTTTTTCATGGAAGTGTCCCATCCATGGAGGCAAGGTGCCATTGGGCATGCCTCCATGGAAGTGACTCCTTTATGTAGATGGGTGCTTAATTCTCTTTGGTGGTGTAAGGCATGCCTCATTGAAAATAGGGTGCTAATGGACATGCCTCCATGGGAGTGGCTTCTTCATGGAGGCGGGCTATAACTTTTCATACAACCATTGGATCATGACACGCCATATATTGTTGGAAAGGTCTTCTCAAGTAGATTAATATAATGCATGGCTTTGACCCAGTCTAAGTAGTAATCACCTGTCGATCTTCACTTAATTTCTTTGATGGCCTATGATGAATCTTTTATGTGTCTACAGGCATTGACTTCATGCGCCCTTTCCCAGTGTCAAATGATTATCAATACGCTCTAGTTGCTGTGGAATACGTGTCAAAATGGGTGGAGGCAATAGCTTGCAAAACAGATGACCACAATGTAGTAGTTCAGTTTCTCAAGGAAACTATGTTTGCTCATTTTGGTATTCCCCATGCAATCATCAGTGATGGGGGAAAGCATTTCTATTATCAGGTATTTGCATCCTTGATGGGGAAATATTTCATTACTCATAAAGTAGCCACCCCTTATCATACACAGACGAGCGGTCAGGTTGAAGTCTCCAACAGGGAGATGAAGACTATCCTTGAGAAGACAATTAATCCAACTAGAAAGGATTGGTCATTGCGATTGAGTGATGCTCTGTGGGCATATAGGACTGCATATAAGACTCCAAACAGAATGTCCCCTTACAGATTGGTCTTTGGGAAGGCTCATCACCTCCGTGTCAAGTTGGAACATAGGGCATATTGGGCGATCAAACACCTCAACTTTGATCTTGATAAGGTAGGGAAGACCAGGAAACTTCATCTTGATGAGCTGGAGGAGCTCCGAAATGATGCATATGATTGCGCCAAAAAGTACATGGACCAAATGAAAACCAATGCATGATATGCATATTCTCAGGAAAGAATTTCACTCTGGCGAGAAAGTCCTATTGTACAATTCCAGGTTACACTTGTTCCCTAGAAAGTTGAAGTTTCATTGGACTGGACCTTACATTGTTCATCCCCATGATGCGATTAAGGTCCAAAATCCCAAGGATGGTAATATTTTCCAAGTCAATGGTCAAAGGTTGAAACCATTCTTGGAGAATGTTGTTCCGGAGGCTGAATCTACACCTCTGGAAGATCCTGCCTACCAGGATTGATTAAGCACTGGTTCTGACAGTGTACTTTATGTGTATATTATGTACAATGGTTACCTATTTTTGTTGTCTTTTATTTTGTCTAACTTTGGCATAATGTTGTAGTTCCAACTTTTAAAATTCTTAAGTGCCCTCCTGTACTTTTATTCCCCATGTTTCATTGATCATTGCATTTCATTTATTTAAACATCGAGGACGATGTTCATGCTAGGTTGGGGGTGAGAACAAGTACACTTGTCCATCTCTAGACAATATTTCACTCGTTTTGTTTGATTTTCTAAGATTTTTAGAAAAAAATTAAAAAAAAACAGAAAAAGAAAATTTGCTATTTGTGTTTGGAAAAAGGAAACTTCAAGAGGATTTTTATGAAATGAAGATACCTCAAATTTTGGAATTCTCTATGGTTTTGGCAAAAGAAAACAATGGTTTTTTGTTTTGTTTAAGAAAAGGATTTTTGGAAAAGTGCTGCATTTTGATCCCTCACTTTTACACAGTTTGTATACATTTTCAAGGTTTTGAATGTGAAGCTATGATTTCCGTTTTTCTTTGACGATTGGATTGAAAATATGATGAAAAATCAACCCTTAGTTTTACAGTTTCTTAGTTCAACTGGATGGATTTTATCCACAAATCGGTGAATTAATTCAGGTACATGGAAATGGCCGCCTATTATTGGGGACCGTAAAAGAAATGATTAAAAAAGAAGAGAAGAAAAAAAAAAAGGGATGAATAAGCTTGAAAATGGTAGAGTTTATGAGATGTGGGGACACGAAGAGCATATAGGCTTGTTGGAGGAGAGCTAGGATTTCAAGTTAGAGATCATGAGTTCAAGACTTGGCATAATCAAATTTTTTTTTTTTTTTTTTGTTTTGAAAACTGAATTTGGTGGGCCCCACCATATCTAATGCATGCTAATGGTTGCTAAAAATCAGCAATCAACTTTACAAGAAAGGGAAGGAATGTCATGGACAGCAACAAGAATAAGAATGCTATTGTTTATTAAGTGATCAAATTTTAAAGAGGATTTAACCGGAAAAATTCCCTTGAAGTTGTTATAAACTTGAAACGTATTCAAAGTCTAACAAAGACCACAGTGGTCACAGGAGCCCTGCTTAGTATTTCTTTTACTTTTTTCTCTCAGCGGGGATATCCCCACTCCCTTTTCCTTTAAAACATCCCAAAACCCATTTCTTCTTTTCCCTTTTCTTGTTTCTCTTCTTCTCCCTTTCAGCAATTCCGATATATCTTCTTCTGCTGCGGTGGTCCTAGAGCTTGTCCAAACACCGGTAGAACATGTTTTGGATATGAGAACTCTTGAAAGCCTGGCAGATGAGCGTTTATATGATATTATCTTATTCACCGTCGTTGCCCAACCTATGATATAAGTTGGTTTTTCATTTTTCTCTCATTCCCCAACCTCCTATTGATATAATACCGCATCTCTACATGAATATACGCAATATTAAAAGCATGCATGCATTGTAATTTTGTGATTTTCACTTGATTGCACAGTAGATCTGTTATTCCCCTTTCATAGTTGTAATTCAATCCATGCTTTATAGGTGAAAACGTTGCACAATTTTTTTTTTGATAAAGTAGATTTTGCAGTTTATATGACATTTAAAAGGCCAAAAGATTATCATAATTGTTGAATGAAATACTTCATTTTCATGTCATGAAACCCTGTGTGCCAAATGTGAAATGCGGGTTGTTGGAAAATGGGTTGTAAGAGTGACAATCTTGATCCCCACAACTCTCTCTTGCTCCTATTTTTTGCAGGTTTTTCTCTTTTATTAAATGTTTGACTTACCAAAAGACTGAAAATGATCCTCTATATGAAGAGTTAAAGTGGACTGGGATAAGGATGAGAAATGAGGAATGAAGTATTCTAAAGTGGCATGCAAGATCGTGGAGGTTGAAAGCCCATGCCCCTTAATGGATGAGTGGAATTGGTGGAATAAGTGGAAAAATAAATTCATAAAGCTAATCCATGATAAGTAGGATAAGGCTTCCATGGAATTGGTATGAATGGATTCTAAATGGTTATTCATTTTGAAAAGTAAAATGATTATAGATTATAAAAGATGGAAAAGTGCATTGATATTCACTTCCAAACTTTTGGGATTTTTTCTTGCCTTTGGAAGCACCACAAATCTCATTGTTTCTAATATATTTGAGGAATGGCTATTAGGGGCAATGAAAATTCACATAAAGTATAGAAACTAAGAGAACTAAAGCGGAGGTCTTTCTGCAAAGCCCATATGTTGTCAATGTTGTCATGATATCATTTCAGCCAAAATGGCCAAAATGCTTCATTTCAATTACAAATCTAAAATGTTATATCTTCTGAAATATTTCAGTTAAAATTTTGGCCTTGCACAAAGACAACCTTGTTTCATCTAGCATTGGGCTATAAGCGAATTGTATATGATAACTATTTATGAACTACAAATGAGTCAAAAGAATTTAACATATCTTACTGAATCATGCAGAGTATGTGGAAGGAAGGACACTAAAAACGGGACCCCTTGCTTTTGGTCTAAATGGTACAAATGTGATGGAAATGAGGGATAATAAAATACTAGTATCTTTGAAGCATCGTATCAATCGTTTCAATTTGCTGATCAATTACCCATATGAGAAAAAATGAGAATTTTATAATAGCTCGACAAGTGATATTCTCTAACTACTTGCAATTAATTTCTAAGTATGCATTTTGCTATCTTCATACAAAATTCCTTGAAGTTGATTAAATCTTGGAAAAAAATTAATCTTCTATGTTGACACTCCTCAGATTGATTGGCTCACCCAAAATTTTGTTGTGTATGGTTGGAATGACCCTTTCGTCTGGACTTTCAAAGAAAAGATAGACATCCCTACCAAGACAATGGGAATGACTGTGGGGTATTTGCATGCGCTTTCGCTAAATATTGCATTCTCCGTAAACCAATCAATTTCACTCAAGCTGACATTTCATTTTATAGGAGCAAAATAGTTATAGAGATATTCAAAAGGACCTAAGTGCTAAGCTCCCACAAATTCAAAAGGGCTTAGATCTTGTAAAAATTGGGTGAGACCATTTTTTTTTTTTGTATGGTTAGTTTGCATGTGTATTCAGTACCTACAATAGAATCTACTTTTGTCAAGTTGGATGTACATAAGGTTTCTAGTCATAGACAATTGTATTTGTATAGATGGTTGGTAATTCAATACCTAGACTATTTTGGAAGAATATTAAATGTGACTGGCAGGGAACTTGGTAAATGTACAAGTCTAATTATGTGAAAGGTTCCACATGCCTTCCTAAGTTGTGGAGACTCATTTCACTTCTAAACTAAATAGGGATATCCCATGCCAATGATATTGTTCGGGACAGCGATATCCCTTCTCACGTAGTGGAATTGTGTAGGGCTATCCCTGCCCATGACGGTGTTGTGAGTGGGGATATCCCTGCATACCCGAGTGTTGTCTGCCCGAGACTTCTCAATTGAGCAGGGATATCCCCGCCTACCGGAGTGTTATCTATCAGAAATGTTTGCTTTGGGCGGGGATATCCCTGCCTATCCGAGTGTTGTTTGTTAGAGACGTCTAAGTTGAGAAGCAGAGATGGAGAAGACAATAGTGTATAAACGTCCCTCTACTGGGCTTTCAAGAGATCTCATATTCAAAACGTATTATGCTGGTGTCTGGACAAGCTCTTGGACCGCTGAAGCGAGTGAAGGTTGAAATCCCTGGAAGGGAGAAGAAGAGCAAGAAGAATTAAAAATGGGAAAAAGTTTTTGGGATGTTTAAAGGAAAAGGGAGCAGGGATATCCCCGCTCAGAGAAAAAAGTGAAAAAAAAAAAACCAAACAGGGCCCCGGGAACCATTGTGGTCTATATAACAACTTTAAGACTTTGAGGATGTTTTGAGTTTATAGCAACTTTAAGGGGGTTTGTCTGGTAAAATCCTCAATTTTAAAGGAAAGAAGATTTTTTGAATTATAGTCATCCTCTGCAGGCTTTACTATTTTGGTCATACCTTTTGACTCAAGACTTCGATTAAAGAAAGGTCAGATGTATTCGAAAGAGGACTCAAAGGATAGAAATAATCATGTCTTAAGAAGACCTCCCAGTTCTAACGTGTTGTGGGTCAAAACAAGATGTCAATTGGAGGGATATGAGGGATGACGAATTTGAGTGATTTCTCTTTCCTTTTCTTCTTTATTTTTTTTTCTTTTTAAGGGGAGGCTCTCTCTTGTTCTACGAGGAAGTTATTTTTCTTTAGTCTTTGTTAGAAAGTGAAGGTGGAGATTGAGTGGTGTAATAAACAACTTTAAAGGCTTTCAATAATGGATATTTTCTTTTTAATTCTTGTATGTTCTACAATGCTTGGCTAATCCGTGGATTAGGGTGGAGGAGGAAACCAAAACCGGTGAAATTGTTCCTTATTATTTTTCTGTCTTTCCCTCATTATGCTTAATGATTTAACAGGTTCTTCTTCATGAATGTTATTCAACTTCTGGTTTTGCAAAAGTTATTTGGAACGTCTTTTAATTTTTATGCTTGATCTTGACATATCATGTTTAGGTTAAATTCCTTTAATGGTTTGTGCTTGATCTTGATAAATAGTTATTAGAGTTTCAACATATTGAAGTGAAGGGAGTCTTCGGTACTTAATAGAGAATTAAATTTTTAAGAAAAAGGATTTTAAAGTTAAATCTTCCGATCCAAGGCAATTACTTGCACATTGGGTTGAATTTTGTTGGGAGAAGACTATGAAGCAATTTTGGAATGATTAAATCTGTTTTAGTGAAATCCAATATGCTGATCTCTCTTTCTTTGATCAATTTGTGTTCACATTTCCTTTGAAATCATTTTAATTATTATTTTCTTGATTAATTGTGTTTCTAAAATCCCTAGTGTGAAAACTGATTGAGGATTTTTGGATCTTGTTTCTACAAATCTTTGTGGATCAACCCCGCATTTGCCATTATCTACTTAAGAGAAATTTATGCGATTGTGGTTAATTATTTTGAGCACATCAGTGATCGAGGTTCACCGACATCAAGTTTAGTTAACCGACGGGTAACCAAATTTTAAAATCTGCCTTTGGACTGTGGTCAAACTAGCCGTTGGATATGACCGTTGGAAGTTCGATTAACCGAACTGTTGGTGGGTTAACCAAAAATATAACCGTTGGAACACTTTTTTTCTATAAAATCCAGCTCTTCCCTTGGGATTTGTGCCTAAACTTTTGAGTCTTTTGAGATCCAATGAAGGAGAATCAACTGAGCTAGGCTAGAGAAAGTCTTAGAGGGCTAATCTATGGTTTTCAAACTTTGATTCTTCACAAATGGGTTTGCCCCTTTTCTCAAATTAATTCGTTATATGTTTCAAACCTTTGAATTGATTAAATGTTATTTTCATAACATGAGTTATACTTTAAATATGCTTAGCATTGTTCGCGGATTGATCCGGGACTACTAGGTCAGCGAATGTGAGAATTCTTGGGGTCTAACCGTTTCATGACCAGAGACGAGTGAACATCCGCCTTTTCTTTTGTGTACAGGTATGCCAGTTTTCTAATCTACTTCAAAATAACAAGAGGTGATCTGTATATCAACCTTTTCATGCAGAAAAGAAAATAAGTCTTTTTTTCTAACTCATGTTGCATGTGTTAAAAAAGAGACATAATTTAAATTTTGGATGCCATGAAAACCAAATTTCATTTCATTTCCGTGAAAGGCGATGTTTTTGCAGTGAAAGGCGATTTTATTTTTTCCATGATGTTGTCAAAGATCAATGGATTTCTTGCCCCAAAAATCAGATTTTCAACAAATCACAGAGACCAAATGGCTCAAAATGCAAACATGACCCAAAAAATGGGGTTTTGCAGAAATCCGGTGGCCCCGGACTTCCTAGGTCGCCGGTGACCATGGGTAATTTTGCTCGATCGGTCGCCCTTTTCGGCCTTTTTCTGGTTTTTTCTGATTTTTACTCTTTGGAAGTTTTTTTCTTGGTAATTTTGTATTTTTTTTTTTTTTGCATGATTTCCTTAAAAAAAACTTGACGAAAATCCTTGCAAAATAGAGGGCAAAGTTTCTGATTTTCTGGGAAAGCCGAAGACTTTGCCGTGCGGGGTGCCAATTTGCAGCCAAAAGCCAAAACTGAGTCAAACAATGTCAGAATGACCTGTAATTTGAGGTTTTGAATCTGTTTGGGTTTTGAATTTGTTAGGGGACCCGTCGTCAGTAAACTTGATTTTATTGCGAGGAAGACGCCGTGTTTTGATGTGCGCTCAAATGATGTTCGATTGACCTTAAATTTTATAAGGAGCCTCAGGGGACCATTTCAAGATTATCCATCAGATCTAATTTGCAAATCATGGTCCCTAGTGGCTCCGTTGCAGGGAGACGTATTTTAGCTACCTGGCAGTTAAAGTTGGGTCAAATGATGTAGAAATGACTTGAAACTTGACATGTAGCCCCTTGGAAGCATTTTGAGACCATCCACTTGCTTTTTCTGAAGAGTAACGGTTTCAGCGGTCTCCGCCACTAGGAGGCCTGGTTTTACAACTTGAGGGTTGTTGTTATGTCAAACATTGTCGGATTAACCTGAAATTTTTAGTAGACCCTCTTAGAAGTATTTTAAGACTATCCATAGGATCTGATTGAAGACTTGATGTCTCCAATATTGTTGTCGCCGGAAGGGCCAATATTGTAGTGTGGAGAATACTACTTTTGCATTTTGGGCCAAACGATGTCAAAATGGCTCGAAATTTGTTGTGAAGCCTTTTAATGGCATGTTGAGACCAACTGTGTGGTCCATTTTATGGAACAAGATCCCCAGCTTCACCGCCATTTGGAGCTCCTGTTTGGCTGCTAGAAGAGTGAAGTCGGGCCAAATGATGTTGAAATGGCCCAAAAATTCATGTGCACACTTCTCATGACTGCTTTGAAGGATCTTGAAGTTTTTAGATGGTTTTGACAAGATGTGATGCTTGAAGCAGCTTCGCCCATCGTGGCCTGATGCAGTTTCATGTAACTTTTTTGTTGAAAGTGTATGAAGAGGCAAAGTGACATTTTTTTGTGTCAACAAGCATTATGACTTCAAAATTTAGCTTGTTTTAGACATGTTTTAGTCTCATATTTTAAACAAACTTGCTAGTCTTAGGTTTCATTTTCAAAATTAAGTTTGTTCATCATTTCGAACATGTATTCTTCATTTAATACCAATATCTCACATTTATGGTTTACATCTTTTCATCATTTATGAGCAATTAATTTCAAAACGAGTTAGAGAGTTTCATGCATACACATTAAATTGCAACCTTTGCTATTTTGTTTGTGCTTATGCAATGAATGTAATTTAACCTTCATATCAGCCTATCTAGAGGTATCAATTTGTACTTCATTGTATCTCTCTTAGTGCATTCTTAGTCATATAGTGAAAGAAATATTTCATAATTGTAAAGGTTATTGCTGAGCCTTGAAAAGCATAAAGAGTGGATGTAAAGGTTATTGCTAAGCCTTAAAAAGCATAAAGAGTGGTGTAAGGTTTGAGGTGAGCCAAATACCTCCTTCAGATAGTGAAAAATCCAGTAAGGGAAACTAGGAGTGGATGTAGGCATGTTAGCCGAACCACTATAAATTCTAATGTTATGGTGAATGCTTATGGTTATGGTTGATGGTCATTTTTTATGTATATGGTTGATGTTTATGGTTATTGATTAAATGTTTGATGTTTATTTCATATGTTCATGTATTCCTTAGAAACATCACTTGTAGTCAAAGCAATTGACCTTCACCAAAGCATAATTGAAAATAAGATTTTAAAATTAGGTAAGATTTGAGCTCACCCTATTCAAACACCACCACCCCCCCCCCCCCCCCCCCCCCTCTAGGGTTCGAATCCCGATCTTTCAACATAAAGAAGAATTCCTTTGTCTGGAAGGAATAGAAGGAAGCTAACCATGAGAAGAAGAATAACAATAACAACACTACAGTTGCTTTGATTTATGAAGTAGCAATTTTGGTCGGTGAAGATGAAGAGTGTTTGAGTGTTGTAGATGATCATGTTGAGTGGGTTGTTTACACAACAATATCCTACCATGTTACTCCTTATAGGGAGAAGTTCACGGTGTACAATGTAGGGGACTTCGGTACTGTGAAGAAGAGCAACACGAGTCATTCAACGATTGTTGGGATCGGTGATGCTTACATTCAAACCGATGTTGATTGCACAATGATGCTGAAAGGTGTGAGACATATTCATGATGTACGACTAAATTTGATTTCCAGGACTACATTGGACCGTGATGGTTATGAAAGTCAATTCAGAAATGATAGGTGGAAACACACAACAAGGTCTCTTGTTATTGTGAGAGGTAAGGCGTGTAATACGCTAAGACACATGTGAAGCTTTGTAAAGGTTTATTGAATTTGTGGCACAAGAGACTTGGAAAATGAATGAGAAAGAAGTGCAGTCATTAGCAAAAAATAGATTTGATTCGTTACTGCAAAGGCACATCCATTGACCCTTGTAATTATTGCTTGTTTGGTAAATATCATAGGATTTCTTTTGGTAAAACATCAAAGTTGAAATCTATTGTGTTGGACTTGGTATGATCTGATGTATGTGGTCTCATGAAGGTATAGTCTTTGGGTGACAATAAGTTCTTTATCACATATATTGATAAGAAAACAAAGGACCAGTAGTTTCATGTCATGGTTGAAAGAGAGATAAGAAAGCTCTTGAAGTGTCTCCAGACAGATAATGGTGGTGAGTACACATCTAACCGGTTTAGAAGCTCTTTCGTAAAGCATGGTGTTCGATATGAAAAGACGGTTCTTGGTACTCCACAGCATAATGATGTGGCAGAGAGAACGAACTGCACTATTCTTGAGTTGATGAGATGGGTGATGAGTGTTGTACAATTACCCAAACCATTTTGGGGCGAAGTCGTTCTGATTGTCGATTACCTGATTAATAGGTCCTCTTCAATTCCTTTAGATTTTATCTTTCAAAGAGGATATTGGTAGGTAAAGAAGCTCGGTAATCTCATTTGAAGATGTTTTGGCGCAAGGCTTTTGTACATGTACCCAAGAAGCAACAGTAGAAACTGGATGATAAGGAAATACCTTGCATCTTTGTTGGCTATGGTGGGAACTTGGCCATAGGTTATGGGATACAGAGAAAAGAAGAATTATTAGAAGTAAGGGTGTGGTTTTTCATGAGGATTGGGTTTTTAGAGATTTTGAGAAGACCGATGAGTCTAAGGAGTTGTTATTGAGTGGTTGATCTCACACCTATCCATTCTATAGTGCAGACTACAGGTGGAGAATGTGGACAGGATGATCCAGACCGTGATGAGGCACTGGGTTGCTGGGTGAGCAGGGTGTTGAGCAAGAGTAGCAGTCTCTTCAATCAGAAACCATAGAACCTTACATTAGGAGGTCTGCTTGAGACCGTCAACCATCAACAAAGTATCATGTATTTATTATATGTTGCTGACTGATAAGGGGAAGCCAGAGAGCTACCGAGAAGCAAAAACTTATGGAGATAAAGATGAGTGGGTGAAAGGCATCCAAGATGAGATGAGTTTCTCGAAGAAGAACAATACCTATAAGCTAGTGGAACTTCCTAAAGGAAGGAAGGTCTGGAAGGCTAAGGAAGCACAAACCATGGTTAGTGGTTAAAGGCTTTGCACGCAGATGAAGCAAATTGACTTCGATGATATTTTCTCTCCAATTGTGAAGCTAAGTTATGTTAATGTTGTATTGGGTCTAAAACTCAGCATGAACCTTGAGCTTGAACAAATGGATGTGAAGATTGTATTTCTTCATGGTGATTTGAATGAAGAGATCTACACGTATCAACTAGAGGGGTTTGAGGTAGAAGAGAAATAAGAGATGGTTTGCTAGTTAAAGAAGAGTCTCTATGGGCTGAAGCAAGCGGCGAGACAGTTGTACAAGAAGTTTGATTATTTCATAGTGAGTCAGTACCAAAGGACAACTACAGATCACTGCGTTTATGTTCGTAAGTTTGCTAATAGCAAATTCATGATCCTTCTTTTATATTTAGATGACATGCTAATAGTTGGGCAAGATAGTAGGATGATTTGTATGAAAAAGGAGGAGATGTCAAAGACTTTCGAAATGAAGGGCTTGGGCCCTACACGATAGATATTGGGTACGTACATACATTATAACTGGAATGCTAAGAAGTTATGGTTGTCGTAGGAGAAATATGTTGAACGGGTACTTGAAAGATTCAACATGAAAGATGTAAAGCCAGTTAGCATGACTATAGCCAATCACTTCAAGCTCAGTAAACGCTCATGTCCTAGTACAAATGAAGAAAAGGAACGGATTGCGTATGTTCCATACTCCCGAGCAGTTGGGAGTGTTATGTATGCCATGGATTCTATACAACCAGATATTGCTCATGAAATGAGTTTAGTGAGTAGATTTCTTTCTAACCTTGGGAAAGACCATTGGGAAGTAGTGAAGTGGGTTTTCAGATATTTGAGAGGTACTTCGAAGTTGTACTTGTGTTTCGAAGGCTCAAAACCAGTGCTAGAAGGTTTCACATATGCTGATTTTGAATGTGATCTTGATTGTAGGTTGTCGACTACTGGTTATGTTGTGATCTAGGGCTTACGAGAAAAGATCAATCACGCACAAGAAGACAAGAGATTTACGTGGTTCGGCTTTTGGCCTACGTCCACGGGAAAACGGAAGAATCACTATGCAATCAGAAGAGAGTTGTACATCCTAGAGACCCCTAGTCTCTATTTATAATATCAGCCCCAAAACCCTGTTACACCCAAACACTACTTCTTAATCACAGTAGACCTATAACAAGCCTACTTCTAATCACAGTAGAACATGGACACTGCATGGGCCTGGTTTACCAGATTTATTAGCTTCTATTGAGCCATACAAACTAACAAATCTCCACCTTGGCGAACATTGAAGCTGATCCTCATGCACAAAACACGTCTCACCGTCTCCACCTGCCCTTGAGGGCACTCAGGTACCGAGCACACCAATCAAGTCCAAGTAATGCTTGAACTTGAATTTAACCAATTCCTTCATGAATGCACCAAATCGCTTGCACCATTGTCCAGAAGCTTGCTTTGACCCGTACAATGATTTTTCCAAACTGCATACATGATCAAGAACCTTTGTCTGCACTCTACCTGCACAGGAAGCTTCTTCCTCTTTCTCGTAGAACCGCTTGCATCTGATGGCCTGATCTTCCTCATCAAGAGACTCCATCTCTTCAGTCATAGTTGCTACCTGTTGACTACTTTTCAGCCCTTCCATTAATTCAAGAGACTCATTTGTCAATGCGTATGCAACCATATCATCATGGCCACTGTCTGATATCGACGCGTACGTCGTCATATCCTCGAAACCGTATCTGACCGGCGGTTTCCTTTCTCTCTGCGGTCTACCTGTCTGCAGCATCTGCGGCTCTATCCGCTGCATCTGCTGCACAGCCTGACTATCCCCTGTATCCCGGGAGGAGCCAGATGCACTCTCCTTCCTCACTAGGATGTCTGACTCCACCTGAACGGTGTTTCCGGACAAAACATACAAGTTTCCAACTCTATTGCCTCTCATAAGAACCAGAGCACCCTTCACAACTTTCATAACTCCACCTTCAGCTGAGAACTTACAACCGTCGGAGTCCAAGGCACCAAGAGAAACAAGATTCTTTTCCAGATCAGGAACATGCCGAACCTCTGCCAACGTTCTGACGATTCCATCATGCATCTTGATTTTTACTGTTCCAATTCCAACCGTCTTACATGCAACATTGTTGCCCAGCAAAACACTACCACCGTCGATTTCTCTGTAAGTGGTAAACCAGTCCCTATTGGGACACATGTGGTGGGAACAGCCTGAATCAAGAATCCATTCATCCTGACAACGAATTCCATTTTCAATCACAGAAAGTGCATTATCGGAAACATAATCTGATCTTCCATCTGCGATACTGACTGAATCATCCGATGACGAATCTTCAATTATTTCTTTCCCTTTCTTTTGCCTTTCGGGACAATTTTTTCTGATGTGCCCTTTCTTATGGCAATAATAACATTCAATGTTTTTCCTGTTGGATCTATTTTTGCCCTTACTACTGGAGTTTTTTGTTCTTCCTCGTACTACCAAACCCTCACCCGAACTATCATTGTTAGCCGCAACCTTTTTCTTCAACTCCTTAGAGTTCAAGGCTGCCTCTACATCCTCTTTTGTCAGAGTATCTCTACCATACATCATGGTATCAACAAAATTCTCATAGGAGGGTGGTAATGAGCACAACAACATGATAGCTTGGTCCTCATCATCAATTTCAACATTGATATTTTCCAGATCCATAATAGCTTTTGTGAAAGAATCAAGGTGAGTTGAAATAGACGTACCTTCCTGCATTTGTAAGGTGAACAATCGCTTCTTCATATACAAGCGATTCGTGAGAGACTTCGTGATGTACAAGTTCTCCAACTTCTGCCATATGCCAGCAACAGTTCTTTCTTGAGCAACTTTTCGCAGTACACCATCGCTTAAAAACAGCAGAATCTGACTGTACGCCTTTTCCAACAACTCATCCTTCTCTTCATCTGATAATTTTTCAGGCAAAGCATTCTTTCCTTTCAAAGCTTTATGCAGCCCATTCTGAACCAGCAAAGCATGCATCTTCAGACGCCAAAGACCGAAATCGTTGTCTCCATTGAATTTCTCAATTTCAAACTTCATAGTCATTCTGCGAATCTTTCACAGTATCTGTGTAGATCTGGTCACCACGAGCACGCTGGAAGAAACAGATCTGAAATCCGACTCCGGATGGCTAAGATATCGCAGAAACAAGTTTCTGCACTACAATCAGTCAATCTCCTTCGTTGATAGGTAAACAGCCAATCTTCTTCCACAACATCGTAGATCTGCTCGTAACGAGTCCGTAGGTTTAAACGGATCTCCAATCAGACTCCGGATCGTCAAGATATCGCGAAAACAAATTTCAGCCTTTGATCTGGTCAAACCTGCCTTTGACCGTACGAATCTGCTGACGTCAGCGCTGATGTCAGTGCCTTTTTCCTGCGGGCTTTGCTTTTGGGCTTCTCCGCTAAACGGGTCAGATCTGACCTGGATTTGACCCAACCTGGATTGGCCTGGCTACTGGGCTTCTGAAACGAGTCAGGTCCAACCTGACCTGGACCAACCTGGACCTCCTGCGAGCCCAGGCCCAACTCCTCTTCTTCTTTAACGTTCTGGTTCAAACCAGAACGTCTGCAACTCTTGTTCTTCCACTTCCTCGGCCACGGGACGACGACACGACAGCAATGGCGACTACCCTCCTTCTCCGGCGACACGCAGCGACGGCGACGATTCCGGCGACGGTTTCACGGCGATGTGGGGCCCAGCGGGAAACCAACTCAATTCGTCTCTTGTCTAGTCTGCAAACAGAAAAAACCTTTGCGATTTTCTTCTTCCTCTCCGGCCACGCACGACACTTCTCCGGCGATGGACGCGATCAGCCTGGCCTGCAAACAATTTCCTGCAGTGGAATTTTGCAGAGATCAGACGCTGCAAGTCCGGATTCTCGTCTCTGTTTTGCAACAGGAACAGGGCGCTGCCCTTCTCCTTCTTTGTGCGGCCCACTGAGATCAGAACTGATTTCCCTCTTATCACGATCCGGAAAACACTATCTCAATCTTGAGATCTAATCCGTCGATCGCGCAGCGACAACTCCAGCCCTCTGAGATCCGATCCGTCGAATCTACTCCGATCACGCACGATGCTTTGATACCAGTTTGTTGTGATCTAGGGCTTACGAGAAAAGATCAATCACGCACAAGAAGACAAGAGATTTACGTGGTTCGGCTTTTGGCCTACGTCCACGGGAAAACGGAAGAATCACTATGCAATCAGAAGAGAGTTGTACATCCTAGAGACCCCTAGTCTCTATTTATAATATCAGCCCCAAAACCCTGTTACACCCAAACACTACTTCTTAATCACAGTAGACCTATAACAAGCCTACTTCTAATCACAGTAGAACATGGACACTGCATGGGCCTGGTTTACCAGATTTATTAGCTTCTATTGAGCCATACAAACTAACAGGTTATTTGTTCACTTTTGCAAGGGGCTATTTCCTGCCAATCTAAGTTGTAGAAGTCTACAACATTGTTTACAACTAAAGCAGAATACATAGTTGCTAATGAAGTAGGGAAAGAGATGCTTTGGTTGAAAATATTTCTTCAAGAATTTGGTTTGAGGCAATGAGTCTACTGTGATAGTCAGATTGTAATGCCCCAATTCCGAATACCAAGAAAACCGCCAAGGTACCCGAAATTGGTTTGCTACTTCCCGGAAAATCCTAGAACATCTAAGATCGTAGGTCCGTAGTAAGGTCCAATTTAAAACTTTTTGACTAACATATAATCAATGGTTAACATTTGCGGAAGCATAAAGAGTAAAACGGAAGCCGTAAGGTATCATAAAAAGTGTATCAAATGTAGTAGGACTGAAGTCCAGCCTAAACATCAAAGTATGAATAATAACATGTTTTAAACATAACATACTATCTCCCTGCTCACAACAAATTCACTCAAAATCCCAAACAAGAAGATCACTCAAACCCCTTACGCAGGCGCTCCATCCTCTAGCTCGACCTCCTGGTTAGCTAGTCTCCATCCATAGTCTCTGGCTATAGGTGCCTCGACGAGCGCATCATCCTCGTAATCGGGGTCAAAGCCTAAGCACCAAGAAAGGGTCAAATTCAAGGATCTGGCAAGTTACAGTATACAAATAACATAGGATGTATGCATCAAAAGAATAGAGATAGTAATATTATTAATAAGAATATCCAAGGTACATTTGCTAGGCAGTTGAGCAAGATAGACATTTAGAATCAAGAAAATAAGATAAGCTAATCTATCAACACAACATGGCACATTCACACAAGCTGGATACCGCGGGATATTAAGCCGCGGCCCTCCCATACTGAACATAGTCGCGGTGGGAAAATCTCACCAGTGCTGGGGATGACTAACCCCACAAATCACTCATCAATCTCAACACTCATCTCTCAGCACTCAAGAGATAGGACCGGTATCACACCGTCCGTTTAAAACATAGCTCATCATGATAGCCCACTCAACACTCATAAATAGCTCCTACCAGTGACCATCGGTCAACAGACTGAGCTTAGAACAACTGAGTGAATGTTCATGCCGACTCAAAGGAATACAAATACAGGTCTGAGTCTATGTCTGTCTAGGCCTTACCTTGTGTGAATAAGGTCTTGACAAGTCACTAAGAGGTCTAAGTACCAATTTCAATAACATGGAACGCATTTCAAGTGCAAGTCCGATCATTGGATCCAACTTAGGCCCATCAAAGCCATGGCCTTAGTCTAAACAGTCCAGGAGAGATGTCCAGGAGAGATCACCAATCTCAATCCTATATCATTTCATCCATTCTCATCCAAAATGAGTTACAAGACCAATCATAACCACCTCTCCATCTTATGGTATCATACATCTAAACTTAGGCCGCCGTATGAGGGCTCGCCTAGACACAGACACGGGTCAAAGTTCACCCTCACCAGGTCACCTCTAAGTAATCCTAGGTTCAGATCCTTCATTTTCCATTTAATTAACAGGTATAAACAACAACTAGGAACCAAGAGTGATAGTAATATAATAAACCTCAATCAGAGAATCAACGGAAGAAATAACAAAGGTCCCATCCTAAGTAATGGTCCACATTCAGGTCCAGGTCCATTTCAGTTAATTGGATCCCTAAATGAAGTTTCAGATGCCAAATATACTGTATTTGGTGCTCCCGAAGTTACGGACATCTTCGACGACGTTTAAGGATCGAATCAACTACAAATCCAAACCTTATACCCTACTTAGTGGGGCCCACGACCGAGTGCACTGGGAAATCAGGCTGTTGACTCCCAGGTCAACCCTAGTGCAGTGTGCCCAGTCGACCTCCTGGCCTGGTCGGTCTATCACGCACATTAGGATTGTAGACAGTCACCTGGCAAGCACAAACCACTGACTGTAATTCTTTGAGTGCTCGGTCGACCTCCTGGCCAGGTCGGTCGACCGAGTGCACAAGAATCCAGAAGAAAAGGAAGTCCCAACTTTTAGACATTTCCTAGGAATCCCTGTGTTGTCGATTGACCGAGCTGAGGTCGGGTCGACCGAGAACACAGTTTATCTGATTTTGAGTGAGAATGCCAACTCCCAGCTATCTCTAAGTTTTCCTGTGTGTTCGGTCGACCCGACCTCAGGTCGGTCGACCGAGCACACCGACCTGAGATTTTTCTTAGAAATCAACTGAGACTTGGACTTCTCAGTTTGTAGCGTGTTCAGTAGACCGACCTCAGGTCGGTTGGCCGAGCACACATACCTGCACCAAAAAATTCAGAAAACTGGATTTCCTCCTCTTCAATCCATTTCTCATCCAGACCATCTCCAACCACATCCATACATCATATAAACAATAGAAACACTAAGAGCACTTCAATTATCCACCATCTAACAATAAATGGGCCATTGATCTTCCAAATGAGAAAACCCATCCATCAATAGCAAAAATCCATGAACACAAGCTCAAAGGTAAATATAAGCATCCTAACATCATAGGAACGAAATTTCAGAATAAAAAACAGTAAACACACATTCTATGCTAAGTGAGTATATTGCACTTGCCTCAAATCCGAATTTTGCAAAGGTAATGAGCAAGAAGAACCAATCCAAGCTCTCCAAACCTCTAATTTCCTTCTCACACCCCAACCGAAACCAAACTACATATTGATGTAGTTCAACAAGAATCTCATGAAGTTTGAGAAGATTCACGCTGACAAGAATTCCTCAGACATGATGACAAATGTTATGTCCAAGGAAAAGCTAGAGTTGTATTTAGAGTTTGCAGAACTGTACTCCTAGTAAGGGAGTTCAGGGACGTCTATCCTTAGTCTGGTGGGGGAGATTGTTGGCCAAGTGGGTTCAAACCAAGTGGGTTCAGGGTGATAGGTATTTTGATAATTGTACCAGGACTTTCTTGGGGGCTAAGAAAGGGTTTCTTATAGGCCAAGAAAATGAGAATTACATATTGATGTAATCCATACCCTAAACAATAATGCAGAATGAAGAACTCAAAGGAAATTCGAATTTCTTTCTTATGAATGTAAGCGAGTTTGCCGAACAACGTAAATCTCTTTGTGATTTTTCTTCTTCTTTTGTGCGTTAATTGATTATCGATCGCGGCGATTCACGCTTTCACATACACACGTACAACACATGTATCATTGAAATGTGGGGTTAGAGATTGGGGTTTTCAGAGTTGTAGGGACCAGCCACACAAAAGGTTGGTGGTGCTCGTGCAAAAATAGAAATTTTTGATGTGGGGGGAAGGAATAAACAATAATTACATTTTATTGATCAAGTCAAATGTTTATTACATCACTCTCAATGTATAACAAAATCCACAATTTATCAAATGTTGTGCGGTCAAGTGTTCGGATTGTCCGACGCGGGTCTTGATGATGCTTTAACCCCTTCGAAAGTTCCTTCAAAAGTGTTAAGGCACTTAGATTTGTTGACGGGTTTGGTTTCGCTGGTCAGGAACTTTTTATAAAATAAGTAACTCCTTGATATGGACTTGATGCATTGTACAGGTATTGTATACATCATCCCAAATACAGCAGCATTATGTAACACACGGAAGTGCCATGAAAGGAACAGTGTCACAAAGGACATGGTGTCTTGAAAGGATTTGGTCTTAAAAGATCAGGCTTGAGCCATTAAAAGTTAAGTTCTCATAAAAGGCTATTTTAGTCATTAAAAACATATTCGTAAGAGGATGAATCTCGCCACGCGGCTATTTTGGCCATAAAAGACCAAGTTGTGTTGTGAAAGGCAATGAGCCACAAAAGGCTAAGCCTTTAGAACCCAGGTCGAACCAAGTCTAACCTTGAAACGCAGGACTCTATGCGCTCTGTTCACCTCGGCGCTGAACTCCCAATTCCCTGAGACGCACAAGAGATCGTCTCCTGCATACTTGTTTGAGTCTTCAAGCGTCGTGACGAAGCTCGTACGGCAAGGCTTGACTCGGAGGTAGTAGCTGTCCTCCTTGGACTTACAGATATCGTAGACATCCTCGATGTCATGGACGCCGAGGTCGATACCTAGCCTTTTATTCAGCGCGGCCGTGCCCATAATAATTTTGTAGCCGTTGGGCAGTAGCTGGCACGGATTGATGGACCAAGCACTAAGGCAGGCCCTGAGGAGCGGATCTAGGGGAAACCTAACTCCCCCCTCTACAACAGCGATTAGCGGAATGGGCATCCAGCCATCCGAATACGAGTGGAGTGCGTAATCCACAGGGTCCGCTCGCCTGACCAGCACATCATTGGGTATTTGGTACGCCATTCTCAGCCCCTCTATGGCTGCAGGACTCTCTAACCAATGATTGTAAACCCCCATTTCTAGAGCGGGGCAATGGAGGTGGAAAGAAAAAGAGAAAAACCCCATAAAGAAAAGAACCCCAGAAGGAAATGGAAATGATTTGAATAGAGCGAACTTACTAGTCGCTCTCATCTTGCACGCGTCGTCCGGTTTCAGGGTTTCTGCTCTCAAAGGCTCTAGGAAGCTCTGGGAGTTTCTTTCAGATACAGGAAAGCAAAGATTGGGGAAAGGAAGACGACGACGCTATTTATAAGAGGAAAGAGCGCCATCATTAGAGCGCAGTTTTCGAAATTCGAAAACGTCGCATCAAAAGGCTACGTGCACCTTCTATCCTACGGCGAAGCAAACCAAATGGTGACACGTGTCATGGCCAGCTAGTTTTTCACGATGATTGAAGCATTGCATTTATTGCCCTAGGCAGATGAAGGGAAACCGGGCGAAGGCTAAGCGTCAGCGTCCATCATTAATACGAAGATCCCAGTCTAATTCTCGTCATTATAGCTTCCGACCCCAAAGATTCCGGGACTTCGAAGAGTCAGAAGCTAGGGGGCAATTATGTGGGGCGATTCTCAACATCAAGATCAAAACCTAGCAGTAATCTCGGAGGAGCATATCTCGGCTCAAGCACTGGTACGCTAGTCGAGGTGGGAATCGTCATTGTGGTCGACCCAGGCTTGAGGATGTCGTGATCGCGGCAGTGTAACTGGTAGTCGCGCACCTCGGCTACAATTGCATGCCGAGGTGCCGGATGAGACAATCCCTGACAGCCATCTCCCCTCTTCAGACACGTGGTGGGGTAGGAGTATACGTCACTGGGGTAGATACTTCATCCCGGCCGTCCAAATCATCACCAGATCTCTAACAAAGCAGCGTCCAGCGGCTATGGCCATATCAGGGTGGGGCCCAAGAGAAAGTCCGATGGGACCTTCACCGCCAACAAGTCAAGCCCAGTATCACTCGCATTTAATGCAATGTGGGCTGATCGGACCGTCATTTAATGCAATATGGGCTGTGATGGACCCCCATTAATTTCTTTGTGGGATGATGAGACTTTAGCAGTCAGATCATCAGGCCCATCACCCAATGCCTAGATAATCTTATATAGAGAAGAAGTTGTTCCCACTGAGGTACGTAAGCACATATAGATACATGCATGAACTCTGCCTCTCTTCTTCTTCAACCTGAGTTCAGTCCTAGCACTAACTTGAGCATCGGAGAACCCTGCGCTGCGAATAGCCAGGGTCCTCTGACTGTTCTTTCTCCCCTTTCAGGTCCTTGAAGCGGCTAGCTCTCTACAGTCATTTGGATAAGTCCTGTAAGGCTCCCCCTAATCTTGTGAGTTACGTTTTTTGCTCTTATAGTCATAAGGAACCTGTCTGAAACCATTGAAGGCATTTTGGCCTAAAATGATATCTTGGTCAACGGGACTGTCGCGAACAATATTTCGAATCATTCTTTTATACACAAATCCGAAATCAGAATTCTGAGTTGTGAGGATTCATATCATATCAATCATGTGAAATCAATCAAAACATAGTGAAATCTCTTAGCAGAAGACATCCTATGATTAGGATGGTTAGCGCAAGCATAGATTGTTATGAAACTGAATAACTACAAACCATAATTAAGGTTTCAAATTGGGCCAGGCCACCCAGGCCCAACATGACCCGACATGTCTGTCAATGTGCAGCGGTTTGGCCCAACATGGGCACGGTCCATTCCAGCACAGGCCATGTTGACCAGGGTGCCTAGGTTTGTGGCATAGCCTGGCTCATGGGCTATCCCAGCAACTTCATTTCTCCTCTCCCCTTACCATTTCCATCGAGGGAAAAATAAATAAATAAGGCAAGTTTCTCCCTCTTTTCTTCACTTATCTATTAGAGAAGTAAATGCTGGACAAATCTAAGAGTCAAGCTTTCACAAATCTTGTTAGGAGTTTTATTTCTCATAAAAGCCTCATTCTCTCTCCAATGGTCATATGCATGTAATGAGAGGGAATGGCGCTCAAGGATAGGGCTGTCAAAATACCACACGACCCGTTAACATAACACGAACCCACACAATATTAACAGGTTCGTATCGTTAATGGGTCAGACCTATTAACCTATTAAACTAGTAGGTCGTTAATGAATAAAACTGGTAAACCCATTATTAACCTGATACAACCCGCCAAATGGTAAATGAGATAAATTATAAAATGCATGAGGGGTATTTTGGTATGTTTGAAAAGATTGAAGTGAAACCGTAAAACCCACATATAAAAGAACCTTTTCTAACTCCTTCAATCTCCTTTCATTAGCAAAAGTGTGTGTGTAATCGACATGGTCCAAAATTGAAAAAATTATTTAACGGGTTAACGGGTCGTGTTCGTGTTTGATTTTTGGACCCATTTATTTAATGGGTCATTGCGGGTTGAGGTGATTCTAATACAAGTTCGTTATTCCACAACCCGTATTCTTTAACACAATATGATTGACATCCCTACTCAAGGACTTTTTCTCCACAACAGGCATCTGCATTTAATGGATAGAGCAACTATCAAAATATGGCTTTAAGGGTAGGGTATAAGGATGAAAATAATTAGCACGTGAGCCGGTCCAACGAGTCGAGGGCATGGCACGTGTGTGCTGGACCGAGGCCCGGCTAACATGGGTAGAGCACAACATGGCCCGTGAAAATTCATGAGCCATTATAGCCCAAGAACGATTAGGCCGGGGTTATATGGGTGGTGTCATGCATGCTTAACTATAATTAAAGTCTACTAAAAATGACCAAAATAGTTCTTATCACAGTCCCGATTAAAATTGAATTAAAGAAGCTAAATAGAATTATGGGGCATTTGGCCGAAGGTCCCTCACTATTAGTTTTTAGTGCAGATGGTCCACGAATTAATTTCGTAGAGGCAAAAGTCCCTTCCACTGTTCGTATACTTGAAAGGACAGTAATGCCCTCATATTCTCTTATCTCTTTATTAAAAAACAGTAAGCCTAAAATCGCGGTAACTTGTCAAGGAAGGAACGTGATGTGAATTTAAATTCAATCTTTTAATACTGCAAGTGCACAACTGTCTTTCTAAGACAGTAGCAAGTACATGTAGAATCCCACAGGAAGCACTACTGAAATATATTTCTTTTATTAAAATCTGAATTTTTTTTATAATGAAAATAAAAATAAATCAAGATTTCAATGAGAGATAAAGCTACTATGCAAGATGAACGGATAACAATCATGATAAAGGTAAATCAAAGCAACAAAAAGTCCATTAATTAATTTCAATTCTCAATCCACATACTTTAATTTAGTCTTTTGTCTTTCAAATAACTCATATCAGAAACAACTCAATGTTTCTGATCCGGAAGATTTTTTTTTAATTCAGTTCTTAAGCAAAAGAACCCAAGATCTCAATCACCTCATAAAAATATAAATTACTTTGAGCATCAGTTAACAAATTAAGCATAAAATATCAAAGGCATGAAAACCTAACTATATTTTATCAAAAGAAGATTAACTGATCAAAAAGAAATTTATTAAAAATATAAAGCGGAGGTTTGCCTGTGGCGCGAAGGCAGAACTATTATTATATTAAACATGCATAATAGGGACATAAAAATTAAATTAAAGACATAGAACGAAAATAAAATCACTTAACTTCACTTTGTGCTCCGATCCAAAAGAATCTACTCCTCTATTGCAAAAGTTGTGATTTTCATTAAAAACTTCATTTTTACAACCTCTCCTTCACAAAGATTCTCATTTAAAATAAATCCTTGGACATGGCCCAAGGCTACCAAAATAAAATAATGGAGAAAAGAGGTAAGGAAGAGAAGGTGTGGCTAGGAGAGAATAAACCAATAAAGAAAGATGGGTGGAGTTGTTTGGACGTGTTGGAATGTGGTCTCCTATGGGGTGTCTCCATCATGGCTCCCCCACTCCCCTTTTATGCTTTTTGCAAAGCCTATTTTAGTAAGGAAGTACCACCCCACCCTTTTAGGTCTCTTTTTTCACTTATTTGTAGGAATTCTTTCTTGTTCTCCAAGCTAACCTTACCTTTGGAAAGACTTTTGACTTTGAGATGATTCTCTTTCTTAATTTAGATGTCCCACACACCTTCCTTGTATAATTCCAAAAATATCTCCCAAGATTGCTTGTTGATGTGGATGAGAAAATCAAAAGTTGTGATCAACGTCCATGCATGGTGGGGACCCCTTGGTTAGACTTCCAAAGTGCTTGTGCACTTTTCTTTTTTTTTTTTTTTTTTTTTTTTTTCCTCTCTAATTTCTCTTCAAGTGGATTCCAAAAAAAATTGAAGATTCCCTACAAGAATAAAAAGAATAATTCAGCCATAATATGTATAAAATTCATAAGTATCATGCATGGGACCCGAATGAGATCAAGGACATGAATGCACCACTGGATGATTTTCCATGAACTAATTGATGATGCAAGAATAAAAAAAAAGCTAATTGGTGTGACACTAAGATGATGTAAACCAATGATTTTGACTAAAATTCCAACTTTAATGCTCAAATGCATGGAATTATGAAATTGAGTGCAAATTACCCTAATTAAGTCTGCAAAGTAACATAAAATGATGAATGAAAACTACAATTTTGTGGACTTGTTACACCCCCAAACCAGCTTTTCGCTAGTCGTCGAGCAAAATAAGTGAAAAATGAGAAATTTATTATCCTAACAAAGGCAGAAAAACAAAAAGAAAAATGCCACTTTCGTTGGCTCTCTCGACTGCATTTAGCATATGCAGCAAGCCCTTAAAGCCCTAGGTTCCTCCTAGTGGACGAGTTGTGCCTCGTGAGGGTTTGCAGTGAATTTACCCACAAAATTCTTTTTTTTTTTTTTAAATGCTTAAAACCTAACAAAATCTAGGGAAACTTAAGAGAAAATTTATAGACACCGACTATTCTCGATTCTCACAATTTTCAAAGATAAATCTTAAATTCGATTCACCAATCCCATCTTTTGGTCAGAAATTCTCGAAATCAAGCTAATTGATCGTGCATGGTGAAAAGTATGTATACGTAATAAGCATTAAATGATCCACCAAGAATTTCCATGAAAATATATATTTTTTTAATTCTGGGCCGCCTAAACTTAACAAAGAAAAGCAGTAGTCTTCCTCTCAAGGCGATAATGACGACTTTCGCACTGCTATTTTTTCAAAGGGGGCAATTTTTTTCTTTTTCTTTTTTTCAAACACGCACATGTGACTGTGCAATGCTTAGGTCCCTTAAGTTTTCTAATTAACCCATGTAACGTGCATTAGGCCAATGACTCCCAAACCAGATGGCTTTAGGGCACTAGGTATGTAAATACCCCTAAGGACTTACTGGCTCGGGTTAAAAAGGCTACGAACCCAAACTAGTCACAAAACTTTTTTATTCTTTTCAAGACTTCTAAACACTTTTTTTTTTTTGGCGGTCTTCAACAATAGGTAGCCTTTTCCATGTATCCACCTGTCGAACCAGGAAGCTCTGTATACTAAGGGTCGATTTTTTATGTTTTTTTTTTCAGTTGTCAAAGAAAAATGGACATCATAGCATCACATTCAAAACCTTAAAAATGTATACAATCTGTGTAAAAGTGAGGGATCAAAATTCAGCACTTTTCCAACAACCCTTTCCGTAAATAAAATAGTGAACCATTGTTTTCATTTGCCCAAAATAAATATCTTTAGCCAATAAAAATTCTCTTGAAAGTTTCCCTGTAACCTAACAGTACCAAATATATAATGAAAATTGAACAAATGATCACATGTCAAGTTCTAACTCACACCCCCAAACGTAAGTTCAACATTTTCCTCAATGTTATGAATGCATGTGTAATGTGAAAATGAACAATAAGGGAAATTGGAACATCTTACCATGTGGGTGATTGCAAAAGAATGTGATCAACCAACTCAATTACCCTCTAGAATTGGGTTGCATCCCAAACAACGCTAAGTTTAATGTCGTTAGCCCCGACGTGACCAAAAATGATTAGTCCTGGTAAATTGGGTCTTCTAGAAGGATATCCTCATGTTTTTATCCTTTAGTTCCAGAAACGGTTTCAACTGTTGACCATTCACCTTGAAAACATCCCCATTCTTGGGATTTTCAATTTCCACAGCACCATGAAAGTAAACAGTCCTGACAATGAATGGACCAGTCCACCGGGTTCGTAACTTCCCTGGAAACAGGTGTAACCGGGAGTTATACAAAAGGACTTTCATACCCAGTTAAAATGATTTTCTTAAAATTGATTTATCATGATTCAGCTTCATTCTTTCCTTGTATATCTTGGCATTCTCATAGGCATCATTTCTAAGTTCTTCCAACTCATTGAGTTGTAATTTGCGCGAAGTACCCGCAATGGGGAGTCAAAATTGAACTTCTTAATGGCCCAATAAGTTCTATGCTCTAATTCAACAGGCAAGTGGCATGCCTTCCCATAGACCAACCTATATGGGGACATCCCAATAGGTGTCTTGTAAGTGGTTCGATAGGCCCACAGTGCGTCGATTAATCGCAAAAACCAGTCTTTCCAAGTGGGATTGACCGTCTTTTCCAGAATTTGTTTAATTTGCCTATTCGAAATTTCCACTTGGCCACTTGTTTGTGGGTGATAAGGTGTAGCAACCTTATGGGTGACAGAATATTTTTTCAACAAATGCTCAAAGGGATGGTTGCAAAAGTGAGTGCCTCCGTCATTAATGATCACTCTAGCGTACAAAGCGAGAAAAGATGTGATCTCTCACGAACTTAATCACCACATGGTGGTCATTCTTCTTTGTCGGTATGGCTTCGACCCACTTGGAAACATAGTCTACTGCCAGCAAAATGTAAAGATTTCCAAAGGAATTTGGAAATGGCCCCATGAAGTCAATTCCCCTCTATGGGATTCAAGGGCATCATGTTCCTTCGATTGAGTTTGCCAAGCTCTTAACACTACTCATAGTTCAAACAGAAAGTGTGGCAATCTTTAAAGATTGTGGGCCAGTAAAATCCACACTGCAAAACTTTTGTAGCTGTCTTTTTCGAACTAAAGTGGCCCCCACAAGCATTATCATGGCAGAATGAAATGACTGAATAATGGTCATGATTAGGAATGCATCTCCTGATGATCTGGTCCGGGCAATACTTAAAAAGATACAGGTCATCCTAGAAAAAGTACTTGAACTCAACTACAAATTTTGATCGATCCTGTTTTGACCAATGGGTGGGCATCTCCCTTGTAATAAGGTAATTGATTATATCTACAAACCAAAGTATTTGCAAAATACTGAGCAGTTGTTCATCAGGAAAATTTTCATTCAGTGGAACCTCATCTGGATGCTCTAAAGGTATCATCGAAAGATGGTCTGCTACTACATTCTCACATCCCTTTTGTTCTCTTATTTCCAAATCAAACCCTTGTAGCAGAAGGATCCACCTGATCAATCAGGCTTTTGCATCTTTTTCGGACAGAAGGGTATCTTAGAGTTGCATGGTCCGTGTAGATGATGACTTTGGACCCAATCAAGTAAGACCGAAATTTCTCCAAGGCAAAAATCGGAGCTAGCAATTCTTTTTAGGTGGTTATGTAATTTATCTATGCATCATTGAGGGTCTTACTAGCATAGTAAATCACATAAGGTAGCTTCCCAACCCGTTGACACAAAACAGCTCCAATAGCAGTATCAGATGCATCACACAATAGCTCAAATGGAATGGTCTAGTCAGGTGGCTGAATTACAAGGGCTGAAGTTAGTTCCCTTTTCAGTCTCTCAAAAGCCTTTAGACACTTCTCATCAAATTCAAATGGGGCCTCTTTTGTCAGCAATTGGCACAAAGGTTTAGCAATTTTACTAAAATCCTTGATGAATCTACGATAAAAACCAGCATAGCCCAAGAATGATCAAATCTTCTTCACTAATTTTGGTGGTGGCAATTTGGAGATCAAATCATTTTTTTCTTTGTCCACCTCAATCCCATTATCATAAATAATGTGTCTCAGAACTATGCCCGCTTTTACCATAAAATGACATTTCTCCCAATTTAACACTAGATTCTTTTCTTTGCATCTTTTAAGCACAAGGGACAAATGATGTAAGCACTCCTCATAAGAATTGCCAAAGACAGAAAAAATCATCCATGAAAACCTTAATGAATCATTCTACCATGTCAGAAAATATGCTCAACATGCACCTTTGAAAGGTAGCCGGTGCATTGCATAGCCCAAAGGGCATGCATCTGTAAGCAAAAGTGTCAAACGGACAGGTGAAGGTGGTCTTTTCCTGGTCCTTGGGTGTAATTGGAATTTGATTATAACCAGAATAACCATCAAGAAAACAATAATAAGCATGACTGACTAGCCTTTTGAGCATTTAATCCATGAATGGGAGGGAAAATGGTCTTTTCGAGTGACTGAGTTCAACTTCCTATAATCAATGCATACCCTACATCCAATCTGTATTCGAGTGGATACTAATTCATTGCCTTCATTTTGAATCACTGTTATTCCAGACTTCTTTGGTACCACTTGAACAGGGCTCACCCATGCACTATCAGATATGGGGTAAAGCACCCCTGCATCGAGTAATTTTAAGACTTCCGACCTAACCACATACTTCATTGCAGGGTTCAGTCGCCTTTGTGGTTCATGAGAAGTTTTTGCATTTTTTTTGAAATGGATTCTATGCTGGACCACAGATGGGCTAATTCTTTTGACATCTGCAATGGACTACCCTATTATTTCCTTGTGTTCATCCAAAATTTTCACAAGTTTTTTCTCTTAGACAGGGTCCAAGTCTGAAGCTATAATCACTGGAAGGGTTTTTAGCGGACCTAAAAACACATATTTCAGGGTATCTGACAACTGCTTGAGTTCCAACTTAGTGGTGTCTACAATCGATGGGACAGGTGGGAAAACAGATGGAGTCAGAATCTCATGCTTTAGTTGCCACTTGGAGCAATCCATGGATGGGGTTGAGTCTAACAATACATTGACTTCCTAAATATGTCCATCTACATCAAAATCACTTCCAAAGTGGGTCAGACAAGCCTCTAGTGGGCCAGACAAGCCTCTAGTGGATCTTCAAGTTTCAAATGGGGTAAGTGATTTTTCACCAATTCATGAATGTAACTAACTTCAAAAACCCCATCATCCTCATCAGGAGGTTACTTAGTGATATTAAAAATGTTCACTAGAACTGTCATGGTCCCAAAAGAAATTTGCATCACTCCATTCCTACAATTGATCAAGGCATTTGAAGTGGCTAGGAATGGTCTCCCCAAGATGATTGAAACTTTGGGTTCAGCCCTAGATGTGTGTGTTTGGTATCCAAGACAACAAAATCGATAGGGAACACAAAGTCTCCACCTTTGATAAGAACGTCTTCGACTACCCCCTTGGATCGAATCGATGCATTAGCCAATTGCAAGTTCACATGTGTCTTTTTCAACTCCCCCAAACCTAATTCTTCATAAACAAAGTACAGAAGAGCGTTCACACTTGCACCTAAGTCTAGCAAAGCTTTCTCTATGTGATGGTCCCCTATCTGGCAAGAAATGGTAGGACACCCTGGGTCCTTATATTAGATCGGGGTTGGATAGGAAATGATTGAGCTAGCTTGTTGGCTAGAAAAGCCTTCTTTTGGCACATCGGTAGTCCTTTTGAAGGTGCAAAGGTCCTTCAGAAATTTTGCATACGCCGGAATCTGTTGAATAGCATCAAGTAGTGGGATATTAATCCTCACTTGTTTCAATACTTGTAGCATCTTATCCAACAGAATAGTTGATTTTGCTGGGCCTAGACTCTATGGGTATGGTGCCTTGGGAACATAAGTCCTAGGAGTGGGCTCACTAGGTGATGGTTTAGCATTGACTAGATTCTCTGGTTCTAATATGGGTCCAGCATTCACACTTGAATCTTCAATTTCCACTATCTCACTTGATTCTTCCTCGGGTTCCTTGGGTAGTTCCACCTTATTATCAACTTGTGTACCCGACCTAAGAGTGATAATGGAATGGACTTGTTCCGAGCCTTTTCCTTTAGGATCATGAACAACTTGGCCATTCGGACTAGGTTCAGGTTGACTAGGGAAGGTTCCCTTGTCTCTGGCACTGATGGAGTTCGCCAGTTGGCCCATCTGATATTCTAGTTTTGCAATTGATTGTTGTTAGCATTCAAGCTCTGAATAGTGCTTTGCTGGAACTGGAGGGTATTCTAAGCTAATAGTTTCATGGTTTCCTCAAGAGAATCTATCCGCTGACTTTGCAGATTGGGGATGAAATTGGGCTTTTGGAAACCACGTGGGGGCATTGGACTGAGATTGTAATGGGCTGAAGTTGATGGGCTTGTGATGAGGCCACCTTGAGTTGGACCCTTGGTCTAAGAAAAATTCGGATTATCCCTCCAACCTGGATTGTATGTGTTGGAGTATGTGTCATACATCTGACGATTATCAAAATGAGTGTTCTGATAAAGCGCATTCACCTCCTCAACAGACTCAGTCTAACCTAAAGTTGTTGGGTCAATCCCTCCATTATTGGCCTAATTATATCTTAATGGCTCTAAAGTGTTTGGAGTGGGCTTTTGGTTCAGCTCTAAGGCTTCTATTCTCCTCACCAGTGTGGCCAATTTGGCCTCTGTCTCAATTTTGGGTTCAATCTTAAACATCCCCCCTTTTGCAGGAATGGTGGGTTTGATGGGCTCCCTCTTATAGGGGCCCACTACAATGTGTTTTCAGCGATTTCTTCCAAAAATGTCCATGCTTCATCCGTTGTCTTCTGTGTAAACTTCCCACTATAGAAAGATTCCACCATTTGCTTAGTAGGGTAATCCAAACCCTCATACACGATCTGAACCAATTGGATTTTTCCAAATCCCTGGTGGGGACACTGGATTAAGAGGTCGTTGAACCGTTCCAAGTAATTGTAAAGTATCTTCCCTTCCATTTGATGGAATCCATTGATGGCCTGCCCAATCGAAGTGGTTTTTTGCTTGGAGTAGATTTTTTTGTAAAATTCTTCGACTAGCTTGGCCCGTGTAGTGATGGACCGGCCTGTAAGGCATAAAGCCAAGCTTTCACCTTTTCTTTTAGGGAGAAAGGAAATAATCTAAGTTTAAGGGCCTCCTCAGTCATCTGATTGATTCTCATGGTCCCACAGATGTCCTCAAATTCCCTAATACGTTGATATGGGTTTTCCTAGTCTAGCCCATGGAATACTGGGAGCATCTGGATCATGCCAGATTTCAGCTCAAATGTAGCATTAGTCTAAGGCAGGTTGATGCAGGAGGGTTGAGTTGTCCTAGTGGGGTACATGTAGTCCTTCAAAGTCATGGGTGGGTCCATTTGATCAGCCATCCTAATAATTTCTTTAAAGATGGAAGACTTTCCAATAATAATGAAGGCTAATTCGGGCTCTATCCTGACTAACCTTTTACTCTTGCGTACCCATAGTTTCTCTCTCTTAGGGTCTAGAGCGCATGCATCGGGTTCAACCTTAAAGAAATGCAAGCATAATCTATATGCGGGGCCTTAATGGTCTTACTAGATGATGCACAAGCGGTCAAGCACAAAGATTGGGCACAAGAAATTATCATAGGGTTAGCTTAACTCACTCGACAGCTCCTAACTGATTTGAAAAGTGCACTAAGGCCTCCAATCTGGTCTTATGAAGCCAAATCGACTAGGTGAGTCTCCGGGATGAGTGGTGGGGTCACAATGCACTTGGCAAGGATCCCGCTTAAGAACCAAACTCTTAGAACAAAGATTGCCACCCTTTTTGGTAAGGACAGGACTTACCTAGACATCAACTTGACCAAAGAGCGCAACTGGTGCAACCTTTTGTGGTCTTCGTCCTACTGAACTTGAGTCCTATGGTCTCGTTTCTACTCTATTTTAATTAATATCTAGGTTACTATGTGAGAGTTGTTTAAGCCTAATTGGGCAAGGATCTAGTGATGAAATCCAAACCTTATCTTTTTGGGGTGGTTTGCCCTTAACTAAGTGTGTGTCCAATTAGATGGTGTGTCAATCAAGCATTCACACTTTGCAAAACAATTTAAATCACCCAAAGCCCACTTGCAAGTAAAAGGTTCGTGGGGTACAGTTTATAAACTCTTACAGTGGGCCCACGCTAATATTCCTTAAATTGTGTAAGCTTAACCTCTTTTGGCAGATTTTGCAATTCTGAAAGCAACTTGTTTGCTTAGAGCAAATCCACGCAGTTTCCTATTTTTGTGCAACTCTCTTCTTAGCAAGGTAACATATCCAAAAGAAACTCTTGTAAATAAATCCTAAATTAACAAACTAAATCAAAATTCTATCTTATCCTAATTTAATCGAGACATTACTTAAACCAATCTATTTTTTTGTGTTTTTATTTACTGAAATTCGGAATTAAAAGAATTCCTTAAAAAAAATTATTCCAAAAATTCAATTAATTATAAAAAATATATCAGAAAAATCAAAAAAAAATTAGAAAAGTCAGAAAAATTAGCAAAGTGAAATACTAACTAAAACTAATTGCAAAGAACACTACTAATGCAAATTAGATGATTAAACAACTAATGCAACCTAAATATGGGCATGCATATGAATCTAATAAAAATAAAAGAAAAAATTCAAATTTTTAACAAAAACTCATATTTGGCTCCTCAGCAACAGCACCAAAAACTTAATGTGAATTTAAATTCAATCTTTTAATACTACAAGTGCACAACTATCTTTTTGAGACAACAGCAAGTACAGGTCGAATCTCATAGGGAGAACTACTAAAATATTTTTTTTATAATTAAAATCTGAAAAAAAAATTATAATGAAAATAAAAATAAATCTAGATTTGAATGAAGAAATAAAGTTGATATGCAAGATGAACGGATAACAATTATGATAAAGGTAGATCAGAGCAATGAAGAGTTCATTAATTAATTTCAATTCTCAATCCACATACTTTAATTTAGTCTTTTGTCTTGCAAATAACTCAGATCATAAACAACTCAATGTTTCTGATGCGGAAGATCTTTTTTAATTCAATTCTTAAGCAGAAGAACCCAAGATCTCCATCACCTCATAAAAATATAAATTACTTTGAGCGTCAGTTAACAAATTAAGCATAAAATATCGAAGCCAAAAAAACCTAGGTATATTTTATCTAAAAAAGATTAACTGATCAAAAAGAAATTTATTAAAAATATAAAGCGGAGGTTTGCCCGTAGCATGAAGGCAGATCTATTATTCTATTAAACATGCATAATAAGGACATAAAAATTAAATTAAAGATATAGAACAAAAATAAAATCACTTAACTTCACTTTGTGCTCCGATCCAAAAGAATCTACTCCTTCATTGCAAAAGATGTGATTTTCATTAAAAACTTCATTTTTACAACTTCTCCTTCACAAAGACTCTCCTGCAAATTAAATCATTGGACATGGCCCAAGGCTACCAAAATAAAATAATGGAGAAAAGAGGTAAGGAAGAGAAGGTGTGGCTAGGAGAGAATAAACCAATAAAGAAAGATGGGTGGAGTTGTTTGGACGTGCTGGAATGTGGTCTCCTATGGGGTGTCTCCATCATGCCTCCCCACTCCCCTTTTATGCTTTTTGCAAAGCCCATTGATGGCGAATTTCAGGCAAGTATATGGTTGTCTCAAGTAATATAGACCATGGAAGTCTGAATATCGTTCCCACGAGGATCGTTACAAGGAAAATAATAATTATCAATGAAAAGGAGTATCAACTCAAATATAGCTAACAAATGCAAATGGAAATAAAAAAAAAACAATGAAAACAAGAAACAAAATAATAACTAGGGAAATAAAAAAATGCAAACTAAAAGAAAACAAAAAACTAGATACAAAGAGATGTTAGTAGAAATAGAACTAAAGTGAAAACAAGGTTAGTAACAAGTTAGTAAAAAAGTTAATAACAAAAGAAAAATAACAAGAACAAATGAACAATGTTAGATATATCAAATGAGTAAGTGTGTGAAAATAAGTAAAAGATCAAGATAGAAAGAAACTAAAAACATACATAAAAACTAACTAATAAAGAGAACAAGATAGAAAATAAGTGGATGGAGATAAAAAGAAAGTGCTAAAAGTGTGAAATCAAAGGTGCATGGTGGAAGGTGGTGTGAATAGAGAAATGGAGTGTGAAAATTAAAACAAGTGAATAAGTGTGTGAGAATAGAATCAAACTAAAGTAAGTAAAATAAACAACAAGCAATACTAATGGATAAATTGAATCATCTAGAATCTACTAAGTGACTAATCCAACACTAAGGCTCTTCTCTTTTCCCAAACAAATGCTCAAATCTAATGACAAATCAATGTATAGATTTGGAAAATATAACTTTAAGGCTCTAAAAATTAATAATCTAATAACTAAAACTTTCTTCCCTTCATAAAAGAAAAGATCCCTAATGACTATCTATCAAAAGTAAGCATAAACCATCAAAAGATATTAACTCCTAAGCATGATTTATCAAACCTAAGCATAGATAGTAAAAAGGATGCTAAGATAGCAAATAAGCATGGAAGATAGCATATTGCAATGAAGAAAAATCTATTCTAGCATGTTAAGCACATAAACAAATAGAATTAAGAGCATAAGCAAAAGGAATAGTATTAGCTTAGCTTCATCTAGAAGATCCAATCAAAGTGATTAGCCACCCATTGGAGAAGACAAATCTTTCATTATAAATCTTCAATTTTTACAAAGCTTTCCTCACTTTCTCTCTACAATTGCTCTCAATTACATGAATAGCTTAAGTAAAGAGGTGGAGGCTCTCCTTGCTTGTGTATTTAATGCCTAGAGCTCCCTTCCTTATATAGAAACATTTGCTTGCCCTCTTTTGGTTTATTTCCAATGTGAGACTTCACAAGAATGGAAATATAAACATATTAATGTAATTTCCGTGTTAGAAAACAATCCCCAGACTGATGTGTGATTTTGACCCTTTTAAACGTCCGAATTGTTGTGAAATATGATTTGTAGGTCTTAGAACAAGCTTTCCAATGCTTCTAAAATCACCTCAATCGGACACCCGAGTAAAAAGATATTATCAAAATACAAACCCAGGTTTTTCATTTTTCTTCTTATTGTTGGCCTATCTTTGTCATTTCTTCATCCAATTGTCTTCCAAACTAATCATTACTCTCTTTAACTCTTGAATCTCAACTTTAATCTTCAAATTAATCTTCAATTAACACCTACAAAGAGAAATTAACATAATTGAGAGTATTTTTTTAAACATATTTTGTATGAAAGCCATTGGAACTCATATAAATGCATACAAATGACCATCTATAATGGAAAGATATGAGCAAAGCATGATGGGGAGGAAATTTATGATTTTTATGCTAAAAATAGTATTTTGAGTTCTTTTATCTTTGAAAACTCATAAAATAATGCTATGAGAGTATATCTTTTGTGAACTCATCACCCATTTTAGTAAGTAAGTACCACCCTTTTAGATCTCTTTTTTTTCCCTTATTTGTAGGGATTCTTTCTTGTTCTCCAAGCTAACTTTTCCTTTGGAAAGACTTTTGACTTTGAGATGATTCTCTTTCTTAATTTAGATGTTCTTGGTGCACACACCTTCCTTGTATAATTCCAAAAATATCTCTCAAGATTGCTTGTTGATGTGGATGAGAAAATCAAAAGTTGTGAACGTCCATGCATAGTGGGAACCCCTTGTTAGACTTCCAAAGTGCTTGGGCACTTCCTTTGTTTTTTTTTTTTTTTTTTTTTTTTTTTTTTTTTTTGCTTCTCTAATTTCTCTTCAAGTGGATTCCAAAAAAAATTGAAGATTCCCTACAAAAATAAAAAGAATAATTCAGCCATAATATGTATAAAATTCATAAGTGTCGTGCATGGGACTCGAATGAGATCAAGAACATGAATGCACCACTGGATGATTTTCCATGAATTGATGATGCAAGAATCCAAAAAAGCTAATTGGTGTAACACTAAGATGATGTAAACCAATGATTTCATAAAATTCATGCAAGATTGATGATTTTAAATGATTGACTAAGATTCCAACTTTAATGCTCAAATGCATGGAATTATGAAATTAAGTGCAAATTACCCTAATTAAGTCCACAAAGTAACATAAAATGATGAATGAAAACTACAATTTTGTGGACTTATCATAACGAAACGAGAAATTAGGGATTTTGAACATCGGGCACAAACAAAAGGAGGAAAGTGAATTAAGGAAGGAAACAGTTCATTGAGCAGATCCCACCATAGATGGGCATCGATCAACAAATCTAATTAACCAGACCTTCATGACTGTCAAATTGGTGAAAAACATCCCACCCAAAACTGACGGTACCAAATATAAAAATCTACCTTCCATTTGTCGGCCATCAATCAAGTGGCTAACAATATTGACCAATCAAAGCCAATGTCCCCCAAAATTCCCTATTCATAGTGGGGCACACCAGATGAATGACCTTGATTGGAAGCATGTGTGCATCGTATCCAATTAAATTATTTTAGAACTCAGATAAATTTATTTAAGAACTTAGATAAATTTATTCCAAACTCAAATAACTTTGTCCAAAAATCAAATAAATTTGTGCAAAACTCAGATAAATTTATACAAAACTCAGATAAATTCATATCAAACTCAGATACATCCACTCGAAACTCAGAAATTCATACCAAACTCAGATATATTCAGAAAATGATGGATCAAATCCACAGTCTCATAAAAAAAAAACCCACTCTCCACCCTTCCTTCAAATCTAGTCACACTAGAAAAAAAAAACCTCAAGACCCAAACTAAAATTTCACAAGAAAAAATTTCATCCCATTTTTAATATGATTGAGTTCCCCTCGTGAGAACTTCTCATCTTGGGAACATTTCATAATATACATGTAATCAGCTGGCATAAGACCAAATCCCAGCTCATCCCAATTAACATTTGCATGGTTAGCATACCCCCCTGATACATTTCCACTAAATGCTGTTAGTTTTCTTATTATATTTGGCATTATTAAACCAGGAATCTATGAAATCGAGGGAAACAAATCATGAGAAAAAAAAAATAGGGGAAAGATAGCATGGTCATTTGAGTGCCAAATGCAGTTTCTCCCCCTCTTTTGGAGAATTACCTGAATAATAGTAATACGCATGTGGCTCGGTCGTTCTAGTAAAAAAACTTTAAATAAAACCATTTACTAGACATTCATCGAGGAGACATCCATGGGCAAATCGCCATGTGTGTGTAGCATAAGACGTAGCAACATCATTCCCTCCTATTTGAATTCAAAACTTGATCTATTCCCTCCCATTTGAATTTCAAAACTTCATCTAAAACTAGGAAATAAAATCCATTAGAGGGGCAAATCAGTAATGAAATATCATGTTAAGGCCCTTAAATCAAGGGTTTAGTTTGCGTGACATGTTAAGCCACTTATACGTGACTATTGATTACTATTGATTAAGCCACTTCCATAGAAGCAAGTGGCGGCCTAAAATCCAAACTTAGGATGGGTTTTTAGAGTTGGCTCCCCCCGGGTTGGATCATCAAGGTAGTTAGGAGTTGAGGGTAGGCAATTTGCTTGAGAAAAAAAGAAACTAGTGGAATCTTCTCAAGAAAATCTATTTTCTTGCTTATCCATCCAGGATCATATTCATTGTATCCTTGCAAATCTGATTGAAAATCACTGGGCCCCTTAGAAAGTGAAGACCTTTTGTTGTTCCACCATCGTTATCAATATCGTTTCGTTTCGGCCAAAATAGCCGAAAATTTTGTTTTGGCCATGAAACAGAAATGCAATGCGTTGTATGACTTTTTTGTTTGGTTTTCGGTCAATTTCGGCCGAAAACAAGGATGTCGGCTGAAATTGACCGAAATGGACAAAATGGTTTGGAGGATGTCCAAATTTCAAACATAAAGGTTGTTAATTTTTATTGTTATGAAAATTGTGTTAAAACTTTATTGTGGGAAGCAATGTGCTTAAATTTATACTTGTATGTTATAATATTGTTTTATCATAATGATTTAAATGCATAAATTATATTTTATATTATATTATTTACTCTTTATGGTATATATGTATATTTTGATTTTAATTAATTTTTTGAAACGTACGTAAGCCCGAATTGTTTTATTGAAATTCCGAATCCAGCCGAAACATTTCATTTTAGTGGCCAGACTGAAATGGGATCTAAAACGGAATTGACAACTATGCGTTTCACCCATAAATGATACCCAACTGTTTGACCACTTAAAATCTTGTAACTTTGCTCCACCTAACATATGCTTTTTTATGTTGTTCGAGTGAAAAATTAGTTTCAAGCAAAAGAGAAAAAAGGGAAAAAAAGTTAACCATCATTTTGCACATTGCCTATTCGCTTCATTTGGTTTGCTTTCCTACACCTCTTCACCATTGCTTGGGTATGGCAGAGTCCTTCAAATCCATGATGACAGATGAAGATTGGGCTCTTCTTAAAAAATTGGGCAAATTTTATGAAAAAATGGTTCCACTTGCAATCTCATGTGGTGTTGGAAAGAAAGAAACAAAATAATCCTTAAAGGAAAAGGTTCCCCATGGTATGTCATATTTGCTTGAATTGAGTGACAGTCAATGAATGGGGTCTTCAAGCCCAGGAAGTTTATGGCATATTTGCAACTTATTTGCATAGATATTGGGAAGCGGCAATTGATGGCCCAGTCAAAAATGTCCTATTAGATCCTCAAATTAGATTCCTGAATAGAGTGTGATAAGTTGAATGTTGTTGGGAGCTTGAAAAGGAACTCTGACCCATCAGGAATGCGGGGAAGCCATAAGAATCATTACAGTGGGGCTTTGATGTCTATCTCAGGCCGATAAGATTTGTTTATTCTGCATTCTTCTCTTTTTGTGAAATTCTGTTATTTCTGAAGAGAATCATCAATTGTATTTTACTCTAAAAATGCTATGATAAGTAGGCCCCACAATGTAGATTTTCTTCAACCTTTATCACAATGAAGGTTTTGAAAATCAAACTTGGGCCTACTTGGTCTCCCTTGAGTGAACTAAACTCAAACGAGTTCACCTAATAACATTTAAAAAATATGAAAATTAACAAAAAAAAAATCTTCAAAGAATAGAAACTATAGTTTTATTAATCTAAAATTTTAAGATTTGTTGTATTTCATGTATTAATAATGAATTCAAGTTGTTACAAGTACCCATGTTTATGTTTCATTTAGTTTGATGAATAGTACCACTGTCTCCAAATGATTGGATCTTTAAATGAAAAAAGAAAAAAAAATAATGGTTTTGATCTTCTAGAATAAGGTGAAATGTCCATAAGTCTTTATAATTGATAAACTAGAAAATAAGTGCATTTAGGGACAAAAACCATTGGAATTGGCCTAGCGGGTGACTCGGGGCAACTGGAAGCAATGACTGTCGAGTTTCAGTCTATATTGGCTGATATTTATGACCATTATCACAATTTAATAATGCCACTTGCCAGCACATTTTTGGTTGAGAATAATTCATTTTAGACAAGCACCAGGAACAGTATATCCTCATCATCTTCATCAAAGCCTTAACCTTGCCACCTGTTTTTTTATTATAATTAATGACATTGCTCCTATTCTCTGTGGATAATACTAAGAAACCCTTGATTTCCTTCAGTATTGTGTTGCCATCGGTCAGCTGACAAAAGGGCGGAACAAGGACGAGAAAGAGGCCTCAGAGCTTCCATCTCCAGCTGCAACGGCCTTGATGAAAGAGTACATGGAAAGGGCTCCCAACAAACTTCCTTTACTATAGACACCAGATTACAACCAGGGATCGCTACTCAGAACTTACAGAAAGAAAAATGGCTAAGACTGAGAGAATTTGGAAACTCTTAGTCTTACACTAAAACTACTTAATTACTTCTGTTTAGACAAGAGGGCCGTCAGTCCCTTTTACAGACAAATTTATAAGACTATTGCGGACTTGAAGACGCTTGAAGTCCGTAAATTATTATGGCTACTTGAGGGGCTGTATCTGAATTATTGATGTGGCTTCATGATGACTCTGGATGAGAAAGCATTTAAAATCCGGAATACATATCTTCAGGTTTGATTCGATGCATTGATAGTGACTTGGCACTATTTGGTACTATTTGAATAGTAACCAAAATATTTTATTATAGATGAACAGTATTGCATAGTAGTCAGCTTTCGGTTGATTGATGAATAGTGACTGCTGCAATAGTGTCGAATAGTGGCTGCATAGTGCTGCATAGTGAATTGCATAGTGCTGCATAGTGAATTCTAAAAGTGACTTTTCTTGAATCGGTTTGAAGAGTCGCTTTTGTAGCTTGAGTTTTTTTGACCAAATTGAGGCTTTTACAGAGGCGTGCTTTATCAAGGCTGTGGCAGACAGCTGGAAGAGTTTGATGGAGGCAGTTATACGGAGAAACAGTAGCAGTTCGTGCTATATTTCCGGGCGTAGTTTGACCAGACTGACTTGATGGCTAGAATTCATCTTCTTCAGGAGATTGAGTGGCATCAGAAGTTTGCATTGATGGAAGAAGCTGCTGATGGAATTGCTTCATGATGTTGTGTAGGTGGCTTATTTTTGAGGGATTCAATTTCTTTATGGAGAGCATGATATGATTGAGTAAATATTCTTGAGAATCCATAAAAGTGTTGTTATTGGGATTGGCTAAAGGGACAGGTTTTGCTATGGAGGCAGTCTTGAAGGGTCCTGCTGCAAGATTCTTTATGACTTCAGTAACTGCTGTTTTGAAAGATTTATATGGATCAGATTTGGGCAGTGGAGGAAAGTGTTGTATGTCAGTAGATGAAGGAGAGGCTTGATTTTGAAGGATTGGTAGAACGTCAAATTTGTCCCAACGTTTTACAAATATTCTCCGAAATAGGAATGGAGGATTTGTGGTTTTAGAATAATCCCATTTAAGGATCCAAGGAATACCAAAAGTAAAGAAACTAGGCTAAAAAGAGATATGAAGGATTGCTGGATTTAAATGAGGTTTTATTAGAGGCAAATGTTTTGAAATGGCTGGAAAGAGATCTAGTAAGATGGAAGAAGGTGGGCCAAAGAGTGACCACCAATTTATCCAGAACCAGTCTGGTATTTGAAAAAAATTTTGACTTTTGAAAACTAGTAAACCATGAGTGAGATTGCTTAGAGTCTTGACAGATTAAAACATATCCCCAAGCATTCATGTAATCCCAATAAAACATATTCCCAAGCATTCATGTAATCCCAATAATTGTATGGCCATTGTTTTTTATTAGGGCTTTGTACCATTCTGGTTGTAGACCAATTATTCTGCCATTCTTGAGGGGAGAGAATATGGAGAATTTTGAGTTTTGAGAAGGCAGTTTCGCCATCTTTTTCTGTATGGGTAACTAGTGCGCTATTGGATTGTTCTAGAATGGCTTCATAGAATTTAACTATGAGGGAAGATAATTTGGGTGAGAAGTGCATTTTGGGAAGGAATATTTTGGAAGGTATTTGATCAGCAGGAAGTTCTGCAATGATATCATCAAAGAGAGTTATTTGGCTTTCTAAATTGAGATTGTATTGAGATTGAGAAGGATTCTTTTTTGTTGTAGAGTCAAGGAGAGGGGAGAATTGATTGGAGACACTAAATTCACTTAGTGTATCAGGTTGTTTGGCTTTATTTTTTGATCTTTTGGACATTGTTGGACTAGAATTTCTCTCGACCCTGTAGAAATTCGCGAGAGAGGAAGTCAGGTAGAGAATTAGAAGTTCCTTTTATAAAAATCAATTTTGAAATCGAATATTGAAAGTAAAGTTTGCCATCGAGCAAAAATATGTTTTGATGCAAGATTTTTAACATCTTTTTCTAAAACTTCTTTTGCTGGTTTGCAATCAATTCGCAAGAGAAATGGTTTACTTAAAATATCACTTTGAAACTTGAGGATGGAAGAAACTATAGCAAGAATTTCTTTTTTAATTGTAGAGTAATTTTGCTGGGTTGGATTCTATGAACCAGATGTAAATTGAATACTTTGTTCTTTATTTCCATTTTGTTGAAGAAGGATACCACCATATCCTTTTTCAGAAGTATCAGTTTGAATAATTTTAAAAAGATCAGGATTTGATATATTTAAGCAAGGGAGAATTTTGACCTTTTCTTTTAATCTTCGAACGGCCAAAGTATGTGCTTCAGTCCATTCTTCTTTATTCTCTTTAGATAGTCTTTTTTAAAGGAGGGTTCTTTCAGTTGCTAGATTTTGAAAGAAATGGGAGACATAATTTAAGCAACCTAAGAATCGTTGAAGTTGACAGTATCTTTGATTTCATCAGGAAATTTATCAGCGAATTGAATAACGCGGTTAATTGGAGTAATGGTTTGATTTTCAATTTTATATCCAAGAAAGCGAATAGAGGTTTGAAATAAAATTAATTTTCTTTGTGAAAGGACAAGACCATTATATTTTATTGTATTATAAAAGATAGAAAGATGTTTCCAATGTAGCTCGATGTTCTTAGAGAAGATTAGAATATCATCGATATAGACAATGGAAAAGTCTTTATATGGGTGGAATATTTTATCCATGATTCTTTGGAACTCAGAAGGAGCATTTTTCAAGCCGAAGGGCATGACATTGCATTCAAAGTGTCCAAACGGAACTGTAAATGCGGTTTTATAACGATCTTCTTCATGGAGTTGGATTTGCCAGAATCCAGATTTTAGATCAATTAGAGAAAATATTTGCAGTACATACGTGATTAATTAAATCTTGTTTATTAGGAATGGGGTATTTTATAGATTGAAGTACTTCATTTAGGGGCTTATAATTGATTACAAGTCTTGGAGAACCTCGTTCAAGTTCTGCTGTATTTTCAACATAGAAGGCGGCACAACTCCAAGGAGATTGAGATTTATGAATAAGATTTTTAGAGAGTAAATCTTTGATTTCTTTATCACAAAGATCAAGGAGATGAGGATTCATTTGAGCTGGTCTAGCTTTTGTCGAGATAGATTTTTCATTAAAATTCTTATCGTATGGGAGAGAAATTTGATGAGACTTTCTATGCCAAAATGCCGAAGGTATATCAGCACAACAAGTGTTGAAGAGCTTCTTTTGGAAGTGTAGTAATTAGGTTTGGAAATAAGGTTTATTGAGTTTTTCTTGGAGAGTGAGGAGTCTGATGTCATTTTTTAGGCTATTTATGTGAGCTATTTGGTAAGAGATTAAATTTGTGAGGCTAGAAATTTTTCCTATTTGAGGAGGTCTGATGAAATTAAAAAGAATGGATTCATGGTCTATCTTTGCTTCAAGACCGATGGATGTAACCTTGAAAGGATGAATTTGTAATATGAATGGGGTTCCTAATATTATGTCACGTTGGAGATTTTTTACAATGACAAAAGAGGTTGGAATACATTTATGATTTTTACAGATATGTGCTTGTGGCAGTTTGTATGTAATAATACAAGTGGTGCCATTAGCTTTAGTTATGGAAGCTTTAGTATGAAAGCAGAATTTTATAGGGATTAGACCTTCTCTGATACAATTGATATCAACACCAGAATCAATTAGAGCATTTGTATGACGTATCAGATTTTTTGTTTTGAGGGTTATAAGATTATACCATTTTTGGAAAGCGTATATAGTTATAGAGTTGATTTCATTGCCTGAGGGGAATTCTGTAGATTGAGCTAATTGCTTTTGTAATTCTTTAATTTCATGTTTGGAATCAGTTATTTCCTTTTGGAGATTACTAATTGTAATTGGTTCATTGTTGGTTGGAACAACGATATCTGCATTTGTTTAAGTGGGTAGGCACTGGGGGCAGTAAGGCTTGAGCACTTGATTATAAGTTTTAAATCTTTATTTAAATTTAAATTATAAAAAATTCTTTATTTAAATTTTTGAAAAGGGATTTTTTTGTCAACTTCTTCTTCTTCTTCTAACTTTCTTCATCATCATCACCTACATCCAGTACTAGTTTAAATATTAGTAAAATGTCAATTAAAAATTTGGAAGAAATTACCTACGGGAATCTCGAACGGTCAATCAGTAATTGGACTATTCTCACAGTCCCAATTAAAGAAATTTATAATCAAGGTTCATTTAAATTAAACACTGATTATATAATCAAAATCGTCGAAGAGAAAAAAATCAATAGTCACCAAAGAATAAAATATTTCTCTCATTGCTAAAGAAACAATACAATAATACAGCCAACAATACAGATATCTACATATTGGACAAGTACAAGTCGCCATTAAACCTCTCACTAGAACCGGTTTAAACACTTCCTGTTTGTCTTATGTCAGAGACCAAAGACATGTGAAGTTTAAAGACTCACTCATAGGTCTCATCGAAGCTAGTCTTCACAATGGCCCTGCCTTTTTCCATTGCTTCCCCAATTTCTCAATAAGCTTCTCTGATCCAGGTGCTCATCAAGCATGCACACTTGGTATTCATACCAAAGGTTTCGACATGAAACCACAATCCGAAAATATAGCCATAATTTATAGAATTTATTTTAAAGCAATGAACTCAATCATGCCTGATATAGCCTACACTAATCAATTGAAAGGAGTAACAAGCTTATTCCTTACCGACTTAAAAAATAAAGTCACTATACCAAAAATGATTACTTGGGAATAAGTTAATCTTTCCGGAGAATGGGGTCTTCAAGATGCCCAACCATCCATACTTCTAATAAATGATGACCTAGAAACTATTACTGAATACCCGAGTGGTAAAGTTGCTATCCGACTCAATAATAATAATTCAACAATTCCTAGACCAATAACTAGGCATTCTACCTCATCAATTCCATCTCAAATAAACCCAACAAAAGTTAAACAACATAGGCCATCTTTTGTATCTCAATATGACTCTGTTCACTCCATGCTACTAGATGTCATGATACCTCCTCCTCCATCTAATATTTGCTATCCTCAAACAGTAACTCATAGTACTGCAACTTATCCTAATGAAAACTATGACCCTACGTCCGAATCATACAGCCCAACTACCTCTGATTTCAGCCCTCATATAGGGATGATCTTTGCATCCAAACCCATAGACGAAACTCCTGATGATCAGGAAAATAGTAAGGAAATGCCTTTTCAAATTGATAACCAATTATTAATTAATGATATGAAAAACCATCCCCTTCGCTTTTCCTTCTTTCGTGATTTTAACAAAGAAGAACAAGCTCAATTAAAAATCCAATGGTTTGATCATATTAAACTCGTTAAACAAAATATCCCTTTCTTTAACTGGTTTCATTACAACATACCTCAAGAACCAAATACATCTACTAATAACATGATGTTACATCAACAATTAAACAAGTAAAAATGGGAAACCACTTCTGGCGAAGAAATTACCCAGTCTTTACCCCCTTTCCTTGCAATAAAAATTAAAGAAACAATAGTAACCCCTCTAAGAACAGTCTCTCTTTTTAAAGAAGAAAATCCTGCTACCTCAAAAGATATTTCTCATATCATTGAACAAAACAATTATACTAATACATTTTTGCATTCTATGGGAAAAAACTAGACATCGACACCCCCACCTATTTTACACACAAATTTCCTAGCTACTCCTTCCAAACAATTCTTTCTTCCAGCACAAACAATTCAAACAAATCTTCCCCAGATACAACAACCCTCCTCTTCAATGTCATCTGAGTTCTTAACAGAACTTTTGAATACAATAAAATTATCAAATGAAAGCGATCCAAAAGGCAAAAAACGAAACCTATCAATGATAACCGAAAATAATTCCTCTCCAGCCGACTCAAACTACTCTGCTAATGATGAAGCAGACGTAGACCCAATTCCTCAACTTAACCGATCTATTTTTCGACGAACTTCTACGAAAAAGTACTATCGTCGCCCCTCTCCAGTAAATCTTCAATTTGAAGAAATCTCTGAGATGCCCAAAATCCATTTTGAAGGAAATGTCCTCTATGAATGGAACATTGAAGGACTTTCCAAATACCAAATACTCAATGTCATGCAACACATGGTTGTCTATTGTAATGCATGTTATATTCATCAATGAGTGTCAGACCCCGAACCAGGTTTAGTATAATTTATTATTATTTTAAATTGTGATTAGTCACTAAACGGGATTAGAGGACGATTAGCTTGAATTTTTAGTTGGATTAGAATTTAGAATAGCTTTGGGGAATTTTGAGAGCGTTGTGTTCGGTTTGACCGGGCCCGGGGTGGCCCGTAAGACGCGTGTTAGTGTGGAATTCGAGTTATTTGATTTATTTGATTTTTGGAAAAATGTGGATTTCAATATCTTTGAAGTTGTTATTTTGATCCTAGCAACTTTCCTATTTGTTTCGTTTGCATTCGAACCCCAGAAATCGCGTTTTTCAAGGAAAAGGACAAAATAGTCCTTTCACACCCAAATATGTGCATAAATTTCGAAATTTGAAAACCATGAGGAAAATATAATTTTTGAAAACTAGATTTTTCGACGATCATTTTTCCCTTCTTCGTCAACTTCATTCGGAACCCATAAATGATAGATCCAGCCATGTGAAGTTTTCAGGGCCATTGGGACCCACAACCCATTTAAACTACTCATACCCAACATTGTATCTCTTCTCCTCATTCTTCTTCATTCATTTTCCTGCAACAACTTGAAGAGAAGTCTTCCTCTCCTCCTCCCATTTGCATGTCAATGAAATTGAGCCTAACTTGAAGAGTGAATTTCACCATCTTCATCTCCATTTCCCAAGCTTTCCAACCATATCATTCTTAAGGAATTTCAGCTGGGTTCATCATCTTCTTCAAGCTCACCTTCTTGGTTAGAACTCCTAAAGGTTAGCAATGGCTTCCCTCTTGAAATCTTGTTTTTTCTAGACCCTTTAGAATTGTTTTACCATACATGCAAGGATTTTCATGAAGAGCTCCTTTGTTTTCCAAAATTTTGTGGATTTTTAGTGGTTTTCCATGGCATTGGTGTAGGTTTGCAGCTGAGCTGAATAGGGGATTGTTTGGGCTGTTTGGTGACCCAATTTGTCTCAGGCAAGTGAATAAATTAGATTGGGATGCATGCAAATGAAGTGAACTTTTTCCCTATGTTTGGTTGACTTACTTTCTTAGATTTGGAAGGATTTTAACCTCAATGAATTGGTTCAGATTATGTTCAAGGAATGGTTTAAGGTGATTTATTACAAGTTGCATTTGATTGTGGAGATTTCAATTTCTGTTTTGGCCAGGATGGAAATTCAATTGGCAACCTCTAGTTCATGTTTTGAATTCTGCTACTTTGCTTTCTTTCTCTTTGATATGTGATTAAAATGAATAAGTGATTAGTGGTGATTGAAGGGAGTTTAATGGAGCTAATGAGAGTTTTACATGATGCAAGAGTAAGGACTCAATGGAAACAAAGACTGAAATCTGAACCAGGAAGAAAGAGCAAAAACAGTCAGCATATAGCTGACTGTCCACGGGCTTGGCAGCAGCCCAGCCCGCTTGAGCGAGCCTGGGCCCGCTCGGGAATTTAGACTAGTAGTTTTGAGCCTGGTTTGAATACAAAAGTTTCCTAATGACTTATTAAGCATCGGGAATTAAGAATTTGAGCCCGAATCATTTTTATTGGAATCAAACTATAGAGAAAGTTTGGAAAAATTAAACTTACCCTAGAATTTTCTATTAGTCTTAATATACACTTTATGCCCTTAATTGTCGGAAACCTTCAGGGACACCAATCTCTTCACTTATAAATCGACATGGAGACACTAAGTGTGTATTGAGACGGCCCCCGGTAAGCCCATCAAACACTACTAATCATCTCATTCCAAGTTAGAGAAAATTTATGTTTTCTTATAAATTCGTTTGAAACGAAATTGATTAATTTGTCACGTCTGAAAAACAATGAAAAGGCTACTCATCTGATTTGTTCTGAAATTGTCTGGTTATTTTGATAAAGAGTAGTCATTTTATCATGATTGAATTGTGTTTAATGGTTTGAATTATATCGTTTTAGATTTGTATCGGCACCACTAAGCTTAGGTTACCTTGTTGGGCTGATCACCCGGCTTGGGATCTTTAAAACTATTTGCCAACTGCAGTTTGGATTCTGTCTATTAGTTCCGGCCATTCTATATGGCGACGGTTTCTGTCTGTGTGCTCTTATTACTTCGATAATAGGAGAATTTAGCTAAATGTGGTTTGCCAATATTTTGATTATTTGTCAGTTAGTTTGAGATATTTAAATTATGAAAATTCATTTATTTGCATAGAAATAATTCATTTGCTTTATCAGCATCTTTACGATTTTAAACATGTTATTTATAAAACTTGTATATCATATTTGTTTAATTCACCTGCCAGACCTTCGTGTCTGATACTCTTTTGTTTGGTGTCAGATGTCGGACCCGCAGCCCTTGAGGCGGAGTGTGCGCAGGTAGCAGTAGGCCGCATGTGGAGCCCGAGTGGCAGCCAAATGATGTCCTGTAGACGTCATGTTTGGTCTGGAGTTTCGACAATATCTTTTGGGAATTTTGTTTATGGCCTTTGTTGGCTTTGTTAGGGATGTATAATTTAAACTACTTTTGCCCTCACAACTTTAATTAACCATGGGTTATGCTATGTATATATTTCTCTTTTGATATCGAACTTGTACGCTTATCTTATGTTATATGAGATTTTTATTTTGCTACATGCTTCCGCATATTATTAGTGATGTGAAATCGATTCATTGGTCGTGATGGATCGTCTGGGATCCTCACCGCGAAATCCTGTGGGAGAATAATTAGCGCGTGCGGGCGGAATTTTCTGGCCTGTCGCGCCGCGTTCCCCGGATTAAGGACTTGATTATCAGGACCTCGGTCCGGGGGCGTGACAGGAGTTGGTATCAGAGCGAGAAATATGTTGAGCAATTAAAAGACATTAGAAACATAGGGACGTGGAGAGGATCCGTTAGAATTTTCGTTAATTAGTAGCGTGGGGATTGTGGGAATGTTTTCTTAATATATTTGTTGTACTAACAAGTGGTTTTGCAGCAAAATGCCTCCGCGCAGGGACCACACCAATACAAATCCTTCTTCTAGCAATACTCATACTGTAGGCTCCTCTGGAGATAATCCATTTTAGAATTTTATGCAGAGGACGATGGAACAGCAACAGAAAACAAATGAGATGATGATGGAACAGCAGAGGAGAGCCAATGAGAATCAGACCAGATTGCAAGAGCAGATGGCTAAGAAAGATGAGGAATTAGCACAAGTACAAAGGCAGTTATTGGAAGTGTTGGGTAGGAGACCAGAACCAGTACAACCACAACACATGGGTCCTCAAATTGTTATCAATGATCGCGACAACAACCCGAATGTTTTATTTGAACGCTTCCGAAAGAGAGGTCCAAAAGAATTTACCGGGAATGAGGATCCTTTGACAGCAGATGATTGGCTAACTCATACCGAGAACATCTTTGACCTTTTTCAGTGCACGGGCAGGCAGCGAGTTCTCCTAGCAGCATCTATGTTTATTGGCTTGGCTGATATTTGGTGGAAGACACTCAAGGATGGCTATCAGAACATTGCTAATGATGTTGCATGGGCTACTTTCAAGGAACAGTTCACCGAGAAGTATGTGCCCACTCATGTCAAGAGACAGATGGCAGTGGAATTTCAGCTACTCACACAAGGAGACATGACAGTTCTCGAATATGTTACAAAGTTTGAGAGATTGTTACGGTATGCACCAGAACTCGTTGATGCCGAGGAGAAAAAGATTATCAAATTCCTTGAAGGGTTGGACCCTATCATTAAAAGAGATGCTTCAGGTGTTGTCTTACCAGCTACATTCCAAGAAGCAGTCAAGCGAGCTTATAAATTTGAAAAAATCAATAACAATTAAGAATAATCAGAAGAAACGACAGCAGCAAGGACAAAAGCCCTATCAAGGCAAGAAGTCAAGGCCAAATCAGAACACCCAAAGGCAAGGTGGATGTGAGCACTGTGGCAAGAACCATCCTTCCCACCTATGTTACAGAGTTACGGGTGGATGCTTTAGGTGTGGCCTTACAGATCATCAGATGAAAGATTGTCCAAACAACATGAATCATGGCAACAGGCCACCTCAGCAGAATCAACAAGCAGTTCAGAACCAACCTAGGCAGCCACAGCAGCAGAACCAGCAACAACAGCCCCGTCAGCAACCTCAGAATCAGAATGCCCGTCCACCTCAATAGAACAGGAATGCGCAACAAGGAAGGCAGGACCAGAATAGAAACAGACCGCAACAACAAGGACGCATGTATCATCTGAATCAGGCGGACGTCGATGCAGCGGGCAACGTAGTTGAAGGTATACTTTTTGTTTGTGGATTAGAATCTAAAGTATTGTTTGATCCTGGATCCACTCATTCATTTCTATCCCCAATGTTTGCTAAATTGATTGATATGCCTATTAGCGAACTAGACTTTATTCTAACTGTCACAACACCAGTAGGGAAACAAGTTGTTTGTAGCACATATTACCCTAGTTGCACAGTTAAGATAGGTGATGTTACATTCCCAGCAGATCTTATCCTGTTAGATATGCATGACTTCGATGTCATTTTGGGGATGGATTGGTTGTCTAGACATCATGCCAGTATGGATTGTTTTAACAAAACTATATCCTTCAAGTTGGATGGAGCATCATCAGGGGTAGAATTTCATGGAGAGAAAAGGGTTTCACCGGCTGGTGTTATTTCAGCATTATCAGCAGTTAAACTATTGAGAAACGGATGCGAAGGATTCATAGCATTTGTTATAGAGGACAAACAATCCCAAGGGGTGGAGCAAATCCCTGTAGTGTGCGAATTTTCAGATGTGTTTTGGGAAAGAAATTCCAGGATTGCCACCAGTCAGGGAAGTAGAATTTACCATAGAGCTGATACCAGGAGCAGCTCCAATCTCTATCACACCGTATAGAATGGCTCTGACAGAATTGGGTGAATTGAAATTACAGTTGCAAGAGTTATTGAAGAAAGATTTTATCAGACCCAGCATATCACCGTGGGGAGCTCCGGCTTTTATTTGTCAAGAAGAAAGATGGAAGTTTGAGAATGTGCATAGATTACAGAAGATTGAATCAAGTGACCATTAAGAACAAGTACCCATTACCAAGAATAGATGAACTATTTGATCAATTGCAAGGAGCAGAGTATTTCTCGAAGATAGACTTGAGATCTGAATATTACCAGTTGAGAGTCAGAGATTCGGATATATCAAAAACAGCCTTCAGGACAAGATATGGGCATTATGAGTTCCTAGTAATGCCCTTTGGATTGACTAATGCTCCAGCAGTATTCATAGCTCTAATGAACAAGATCTTTGCACCTTACTTGGATCAGTTCACTGTTGTCTTCATTGATGACATACTAGTATATTCCAAGTCTAGAGAAGAGCATTAGCAGCACCTGAGGACATCACTACAATTGTTAAGAGACAACCAGTTGTATGCAAAGCTCGAGAAGTGTGATTTTTGGTTAACACAAGTTTCTTTCCTTGGTCACATTATTTCCAAAGAAGGTTTGGTTGTTGATCCGGCAAAGATAGAAGCAGTCATCAGTTGGGAGAGACCAAAGAATGTAACCGAAATCAGGAGTTTTCTGGGTTTAGCAGGTTACTACAGAAGGTTTGTGCAGGGATTTTCATCTATTGCAGCACCTTTGACCAAATTAACCCGGAAAAATGTGCCATTTGTGTGGACAGAACAATGTGAAGCAAGTTTTGAAGAGTTGAAGAAGAGATTAACCACAGCACCAGTTCTCACCTTACCTTCGAGCAGTGGTAATTTGCAGTCTATACAGATGCTTCGACAGTGGAACTTGGATGTGTGCTAATGTAGAATGGTAAAGTCATAGCGTATGGCTCAAGGCAGCTGAAGGAGCACGAGAAGAATTATGCGACGCATGACTTAGAATTGGTAGCAGTTGTTTTTGCAATAAAGATGTGGAGACACTATTTGTATGGAGAAAAATTTGAGGTTCACTCGGATCATCGTAGTCTACAGTATTTGTTCTCTCAGAAGGAATTGAACATGAGACAGAGAAGATGGATGGAGTATATTAAGGACTACGACTTTCCAATCAAATACCACCCAGGAAAAGTAAATGTTGTGGCAGATGCATTGAGCAGAAAGTCTGGGAGCATGGCTAGTTTGCGAGGAATGGGTAGACTCCAACAGCTCGAAGAATTGGGAGTTGAGTTCCAACTATTGAGACAAGGTGTTATGTTAGCAAACATGACAGTGTCTGAACCTATTTTCATCTAGAAAATCAAGGAGACTCAGCTACAGGATCAATATTTAGCAAAACTTGTGGAGCACATTTCAGATCGCTCAGATTTCAGAATTGTGGATGGAGTATTGTACTTCCATGACAGATTGTGTGTTCCAAATATTAATGACTTGAGAAATGAAATCATGACTGAAGCCCATAACACCAAGTATTCTATGCACCCAGGGAGTACAAAGATGTACCATAATTTGAAGAACAGATAATGGTGGAGCAATATGAAGAGAGAAATTGCAGCATTTGTGTCCCGATGCATGACTTGTCAATTAATTAAGGCAGAACATCATAAACCAGCAGGTCTTTTGCAGCCATTAGAGATTCCACAGTGGAAATGGGAACATCTTAAGATGGATTTTGTCTCGGTTTTACCGACGACTAGCAGAGGGAACAATGCTATATGGGTTATAGTTGACCGACTGACGAAGTCTGCACGTTTCATTCCATTGAAGACAGGGAAAAAGATGCAAATGTTATCACTAGCACAAACATTTGTTAACGAGATCGTCAGCCAACATGGTCAACCAGTCTCCATTACTTCCGACAGAGATAGCAGATTTGTCTCAAGGTTCTGGAAGACTCTGCATGAGTCCATGGGTACAAAGCTTCAATTCAGCACCGCGTATCACGCACAGGCAGATGGACAGTCAGAAAGGACCATTCAGACATTGGAAGACATGTTAGGGCTTGTGTGCTTTACTTCACTACTCAGTGGGACGACAGTCTACCTCTTTGCGAATTCGCATATAACAACAGTTACCACTCGAGCATAGGGATGGCACCTTTCGAAGCACTATATGGAAGGAGATGCAGAACCCCAGCGTGTTGGGAAGAGGTCGGAGAACGCAGCTTTCATGGACCGACATTGATTGGTGAGACCAATGAGAAAGTCAAACTCATTCATGAGCATTTGAAGACTGCGAGAAGCCGACACAAAAGTTACGTAGATGTTAGGAGAAAGGACCTACAGTTCCAAGTGGGAGATAAAGTACTTTTGAAAGTGTCACCCACCAGAGGAACCTTGAGGTTCGGTCAGAAGGGTAAATTGTCAAGAAGATTCATTGGACCGTATGAGATTTTGAGTCGTGTTGGTGAAGTGGCTTACAGACTGGCCTTACAGCCAGAACTTTCAGGAGTGCATAATGTGTTTCATGTCTCAATGTTGAAGAAATATGTTTCGGACCCCTCACATGTACTAAGACATGAGCCTCTAGAGATTCGAGAAGATGCCACGTATGTTAAGAAACCGGTCAGAATCATTGATACGAAAGAGCAAGAATTGAGGAACCGGACAATTCACTGGGTGAAAGTGCTTTGGGAGAATCACGACCCGGAAGAGGCTACTTGGGAATTGCGTGATCAAGTTCAGAAGAAGTACCCGCACTTGCTACCAGAGGTTAGTGTTCATTTGGAGAACCAAATGATTCTAAGGGGTGGAGGATGTCAGACCCCGACCCAGGTTTAGTATAATTTATTATTATTTTAAATTGTGATTAGTCACTAAACGAGATTAGAGGACGATTAGCTTGAATTTTTCGATGTATTAGAATTTAGAATAGCTTTGGGGAATTTTGAGAGCGTTGTGTTTGGTTTGACCGGGCCCGGGGTGGCCCGTAAGACTCGTGTTAGTGTGGAATTCGAGTTATTTGATTTATTTGATTTTTGGAAAAATGTGGATTTCAATATCTTTGAAGTTGTTATTTTGATCCCAGCAACTTTCCTATTTGTTCCGTTTGCATTCGAACCCCAGAAATCGCGTTTTTCAAGAAAAAGGACAAAACAGTCCTTTCACACCCAAATATGTGCATAAATTTCGAAGTTTGAAAACCATGAGGAAAATATACTTTTTGAAAACTAGATTTTTTGACGATCATTTTTCCCTTCTTCGTCAACTTCATTCGGAACCCATAAATGATAAATCCAACCATGTGAAGTTTTCAGGGCCATTGGGACCCACAACCCATTTAAACTACTCATACCCAACGTTGTATCTCTTCTCCTCATTCTTCTTCATTCATTTTCCTGCAACAACTTGAAGAGAAGTCTTCCTCTCCCTCCTCCCATTTGCTTGTCAATGAAATTGAGCCTAACTTGAAGAGTGAATTTCACCATCTTCATCTCCATTTCCCAAGCTTTCGAACCATATCATTCTTAAGGAATTTCAGCCGGCTTCATCATCTTCTTCAAGCTCACCTTCTTGGTTAGAACTCCTAAAGGTTAGCAATGGCTTCCCTCTTGAAATCTTTTTTTTTCTAGACCCTTTAGAATTGTTTTACCATACATGCAAGGATTTTCATGAAGAGCTCCTTTGTTTTCCAAAATTTTGTGGATTTTTAGTAGTTTTCCATGGCATTGGTGTAGGTTTGCAGCTGAGCTGAATAGGGGATTGTTTGGGCTGTTTGGTGACACAATTTGTCTGAGGCAAGTGAATAAATTAGATTGGGATGCATGCAAATGAAGTGAACTTTTTCCCTATGTTTGGTTCACTTACTTCCTTAGATTTGGACGGATGTTAACCTCAATGAATTGGTTCAGATTATGTTCAAGGAATGGTTTAAGGTGATTTATTATAAGTTGCATTTGATTGTGGAGATTCCAATTTCTGTTTTAGCCAGGATGGAAATTCAATTGGCAACCTCTAGTTCATGTTTTGAATTCTGCTACTTTGCTTTCTTTCTCTTTGATATGTGATTAAAATGAATAAGTGATTAGTGGTGATTGAAGGGAGTTTAATGGAGCTAATGAGAGTTTTACATGATGCAAGAAAGAGTAAGGACTCAATGGAAACAAAGACTGAAATCTGAACCAGGAAGAAAGAGCAAAAACAGTCAGCATATAGCTGACTATCCATGGGCTAGGCAGCAGCCTAGCCCGCTCAAACTTCTGTGACTGCCCGCTCTAGCGAGTTGGGCCTGCTCGAGCTGGGCCTGGGTTAGGGCCTGGTTCATTTAGGCATGGTTTTCTTGGGTTATTTAAACTAGTTTTGAGCCCGGTTTGAATACAAAAGTTTCCTAATGACTTATTAAGCATCGGGAATTAAGAATTTGAGCCCGAATCATTTTTATTGGAATCAAACTATAGAGAAAGTTTGGAATAATTAAACTTACCCGGGAATTTTCTATTAGTCTTAATATACACTTTATGCCCTTAACGGTCGGAAACCTTCAGGGACACCAATCTCTTCACTTATAAATCGACATGGAGACACTAAGTGTGTATTGAGACGGCCCCCGTTAAGCCCATCAAACACTACTAATCATCTCATTCCAAGTTAGAGAAAATTTATATTTTCTTATAAATTCGTTTGAAACGAAATTGATTAATTTATCACGCCTGAAAAACAATGAAAAGGCTACTCATCTGATTTGTTCTGAAATTGTCTGGTTATTTTGATAAAGAGTAGTCATTTTATCATGATTGAATTGTGTTTAATGGTTTGAATTATATCGTTTTAGATTTGTATCGGCACCACTAAGCTTAGGTTACCTTGTTGGGCTAATCACCCGGCTTGGGATCTTTAAAACTATTTGCCAACTGCAGTTTGGATTCTGTCTGTTAGTTCCGGCCATGGCAACGGTTCGGTTTCCCGGTCCCACGAGTAGTGGCAACGGTTTCTGTCTGTTTGTTCCGACCATTCTATATGGCGACGGTTTCTGTCTGTGTGCTCTTATTACTTCGGTAATAGGAGAATTTAGCTAAATGTGGTTTGCCAATATTTTGATTATTTGTCAGTTAGTTTGAGATATTTAAATTATGAAAATTCATTTATTTGCACATAAATAATTCATTTGCTTTATTCCTTATATATTTGATTTGCTTTATCAGTATCTTTACGATTTTAAACATGTTATTTATAAAACTTGTATATCATATCTGTTTAATTCACCTGCCAGACCGTCGTGTCTGATACTCTTTTGTTTGGTGTCAAGTGTCAGACCCGCAGCCCTTTAGGCAAAGTGCGCGCACGTAGCAGTAGGCCTCATGTGGAGCCCGAGTGGCAGCCAAATGATGTCCTGTAGACGTCATGTTTGGTCTGGAGTTTCGACAATATCTTTTGGGAATTTTGTTTATGGCCTTTGTTGGCTTTGTTAGGGATGTATAATTTAAACTACTTTTGCCCTCACAACTTTAATTAACCACGGGTTATGCTATGTATATATTTCTCTTTTGATATCGAACTTGTACGCTTATCTTATGTTATATGAGATTTTTATTTTGCTACATGCTTCCACATATTATTAGTGATGTGAAATCGATTCATTGGTCGTGATGGATCGTCTGGGATCCTCACCGCGGAATCCTGTGGGAGAATAATTAGCGCGTGCGGGCGGAATTTTCTCGCTCGTCGCGCCGCGTTCCCCGGATTAAGGACTTGATTATCAGGACCTCGGTCCAGGGGCGTGACAATGAGCACAAGAAAACACTGTTCTAGCCATCACCTCTAGTTTTACCAGACAACTTCATGGATGGTGGAGCGATTATTTAACCGAAATTCAGCGCGAAGAAATAAAACAAGCCATTCAACGCGATGAACATGGCCAACCGATTCTTAATTCTAAAGGAGAAACACAAGGAGAACAAGTCCTTGCTCTAATAACTAACATCATCCATCATTTTCTCGAAAAGCTTGGCGATATTTATGAGAAAAACAAAGAACAATTAATCAATCTTAAGTGTCATACTTTAACAGACTTTCAATGGTATAAAGATATATATCTTTCCAAACTATTTCACATTGACAACTGTGAAAGATCTTTTTGGAAAGAAAAGTTCATTTCTGGCCTCCCAACATTATTCGCCGAAAAGGTTCGTAATTGCTTACGTGACAAAGGTGATGGAAACCTTAATTATCACCGTTACACTTACGGCAAATTAATCCAAACTATTAATAAAGTTGGTCTTAGTATTTGTACTGACCTCAAACTTAAATCCCAAATGAAAAGAGAAAGGTCTAATAACAAAAAGAATTAGGTGATTTTTTCTATCAGTTTGGTTATGACCCAATTATAAGTCCTTCTCGAAGAAAAACCTCTTCTCGAGCCAAAAACAATTCTAACAATACTTTCTTTCCTACCCGAAGAAAACTTCGCAATTTCCAAAACCATAAATCTAAACACCAGCAATCTAAAATTCATGATCCACCCCCTAAAACTTATGATCCAAATCAACGTTGCTACAAATGCAACAAACCTAGTCATTTTGCAAATAAATGCTTTACCAAAACTACAAAAAGAAAATTAATAATATCAAAAATAAATCTAACTCCGATAAAAACAAGTGACAATTCTGACCAAGAACATATTTGCCATTCTTGTCAAGAATCATTTTCTGATTATGAATCTTCTTCTACACCATCAATAAATATGCTTTCTGCAAATGAACAATTAATTCTCGAAATAATTCAAAATATTCCCGATCCCCTTACAAAAAATGAATTTTTTAATAAATTAATATCCCAAAATATCAAAAGTAAACAAGTCAAGCAGATTCCTTATACTACCCCTGTCTTCACCATGCAGCAAGTCTATGATAGACTGCAATATCAAGCCTCTTCTAATCTTTCCCATCCAACAGAAAACTTCTCTAACGATATAACGTCTCTAAAAGAAGAGGTCTCATCCTTAAAACAACTAGTTCATAAATTACAAATCCAAGTGAATAACTTAGAAAAATCATTCCAAGATTCAACTACTGTCAATATTGAAAGTTTTTGTGGCTCCATCCAAAATCATCCTTTGCAAAAATGGTATACCACAATCACTTTACAAATTTTTGAATTTTCTTATGAACTCACTGCTCTAATTGATTCAAGAGCTGATATGAATTGTACAAAAGAAGGTCTCATCCCCATATGTCTCTTAGAACATAAACCTTCTTCTATTACCACTGCTAATGGAAATACTTGGCCCATCCAATATAAATTGACTAATGCCATCATTTTAAAAGATAATATCGGTATTCCCACTAATTTTGTTGTTGTCCCAAATCTACAACATAATTTAATTCTTGGAACACCTTTTATAACACAAATCCAGCCCTTTTTAGTCACCATAAATGGTCTACATACCACTATAAAAGATAAAAAGGTCATTTTTCAATTTGATGCATAATTTCATTCATTCATATTTTCTCAAAATATTCAAACAATACTTTCTTTTCTCTCAGCAACTAATGCCTTCTGACAAAGGAAAGCTACCAATCATATCTAATCAACCTTCTACCATTCAAGAGCTGTTTCCACTACATATCCCATTTCCTTCTTCCAATCCACTCCCTTATGCCGAGTCTCAAGCTCTTCTTGACAAAATATGGAGCACCCATCTCTCTAGCCAAAGGAATTCCCATATGCGGACAAATATCTCTGATTTAGCTATACATCTCAAATTCTTAGAATAAAAAATACAACTACTTGAACAGCACTGCGCATCATCATCTAACCACAAAACTGAAAAAAAATTCAGACAACAACTCCTGGAAAAGGTTGATGACCTCCTTCCAGATGATTTATCTGTGCAAATTAGAGCTCAAACTCTTTCTTACCAGCTCAAAGAAAGCTTTATGTCCAAAGCACAATATCTTAGCTGGACCACCGGCTTTCCAAAAATGTTTCTACCAGTAAAAGAATTAAATATCTCTTATATTGAACAAGGACTGATTCAATGATTCATTCTTGATAGAGATAATTCTACAATGCTCTGCCAATTGCCAGCCGTTGTTAAATATACTCTCAGTTGACTCGGCATCACCAAGCAGTGTCTTCTAGTCACAATCTCCTCCTCCCTCGGAGAACGAAAAGATTCTCTCTTTTTTCAACCATATCAATTGTGGACCCTCACCAATATCGAAGATGGCGATCTATTCTGCAGGAAACTCAATGCCACTCCTCCTAACTATGGCACTTATAATTATCCAGCCGAATGGTTCGAAACTTCGAACGCTGCCACACGCAATTACAGCATCGAACGTCTTCAATCATACAATGCTCAAGCAAATCAAATTCAGCGTATCATTACCCTCAAACGTCACCTTGAATTCGCCAACACTTATAAAGGAATTTGCAGTAATGGTCGAAGAATTATCTGTATCAACGACGACCTTGTCGATCAAACACATGTATTCTATGATCCCATCCAATCTGGACACGCTATTCTTGAAGAAATACTAGAAAAATTCATGCTCATGACTCTTGACGTCACTGCTGAGACACGAGCTCAATTAATCAATACTTTTCCATTTGAAGATCACTGGTCAGACTCGTAGAGATCAGAATAAGATCTATCTACCTCTATTAAGCTCTTCTAGTTGTCTGCCACAGCGTTCATATAGCACGCCTCCGCAAAAGCCTCAATTTGGTCAAAAAAGCTCAAGCTACAAAAGCAACTCTTCAAACCAATTCAAGAAAAGTCACTTTCAGAATTCAGTATGCAGCACTATGCAATTCACTATGCAACACTATGCAGCCACTATTCGACACTATTGCAGCAGTCACTATTCATCAATCAACCGAAAGCTGACTACTATGCAATATTGTTCATCCATAATTAAATATTTTGGTTACTATTCAAATAGTACCAAATAGTGCCAAGTCACTATAAATGCATCGAATCAAGCATTGAGATAAGTATTCCGGATTTCAAATGCTTTCACATCCGGAGTCATCATGAAGCCGCCTCAATAATTTAGATACAGCCCCTCAAGCAGCCTCAATAATTTACGTACTTTAAGTGTCTTCAAGTCTGCAATAGTCTTGTAAATTTATCTATAAAAGGGACTGCCAGCCCTCTTGTCTAGGCAGAAGTAATTAAGTAGTTTTAGTGCAAGACTAAAGTTTCGAAGTTCTCTCAATCTTAGCCATTTTTCTTTCTGTAAGTTTTGAGTAGCTATCCCTAGTTGTAATCTGCTCAACTTCAACGATTCTTAGGTTGCTTAAATTATGTCTCTAATTTCTTTCAAAATCTAGCAACTGAAAGAACCCTTAGTCTTGGAAACTGGTGACTATCGATTACAGAGAGATATTGTCTTCTTTGGTGACTATTGATTTTGTCTCTTCGACAGTTTTGATTATATAATCAGTGTTTGATTTGAATGAACCTTGATTATAAATTTCTTTTATTGCTAAAGAAACAATACAAAAATACAGCCAACAATACAGATATCTTCATATTGGACTAGTACAAGTCACCATTAAACCTCTCACTAGAACCGGTTTAAACACTTCTTGTCTGTCTTATGTCAGAGACCAAAGACATGTGAAGTTCAAAGACTCACTCAATGGTCTCGTTGAAGCTAGTCTTCACAATGGCCCTGCCTTTTTCAATTGCTTCCCCAATTTCTCAATAAGCCTCACTGATCCAGGTGCTCATCAAGCATGCACACTTGGTATTCATACCAAAGGTTTCGACATGAAACCACAACCTGAAAATATAGCCATAATCTATAGAATTTATTTTAAAGCAATGAACTCAATTATGCCTGAAATAGACTACACTAATCAATTGATAGGAGTAACAACCTTATTCCTTACCGACTTAAAAAATAAAGTCGCTATACCAAAAATGATTACTTGGGAACAAGTTAATCTTTCTGGAGAATGGGATCTTCAAGATGCCCAACCATCCATACCTCTAATAAATGATGACCTAGAAACTATTATTGAATACCCCAATGGTAAAGTTGTTATCCGACTCAATAATAATAATTCAATAATTCCTAGACCAAAAACTAGGCATTCTACCTCATCAAATCCATCTCAATTAAACCCAACAGAAGTTAAACAACATAGGCCATCTTCTGTATCTCAATACGACTCTGTTTGCTCCACGCTACCAGACGTCATGATACCTCCTCCTCCATCTAATATTTGCTATCCTCAAACAGCAACTCATAATACTACAACTTATCTTAATAAAAACTATGACCCTACTGAATCATACAACCCAACTACCTCTGATTTTAGTCTTCATATAAGGATGATTTCTGCATCCAAACCCATATCTGACGAAACTCCTGATGATATGGAAAATAGTCAGGAAATACCTTTTCAAATTGATAACCAATTTTTAATTAATGATATGAAAAGCTATCCCCTTCGCTTTTCCTTCTTTCGTAATTTTAACAAAGAAGAACAAGCTCAATTAAAAATCCAATGGTTTGATCATATGAAACTCGTTAAAACAAATATCCCTTTTTTTTACTGGTTTCATTCTAATATCCCCCTTAAACTCATTTATCCTCCAAATAATTTTACAAAATTTCATCAAGATATCATAATACTCCAACATAAATATGGCATCTATCAACAATCTGATAGGTCTCCATCTACTATACAACCCAAACAAGAATCAACAATAAAAAATAAACCTACTCAAGACTTTGTCATAATAAATCCTTTGCCACCACAACAACTAGCCCATCAGACAACGACCACTAATCCTTCTAAAGTCAATTCTGCTACACCCAATTCTCAATTAAATATGCTTCTTGAAGCAAATGCAGATACCGTTCTTCCAACGAATAATGAACCAATTACAATTAGTATTCTCCAAAAGGAAATAACTGATTTCAAAAATGAAATTAAAGAATTACAAAAGAAATTAGCCCAATCTATAGAATCCCCCTCAGGTAATGAAATCAACTCTATAACTACATACGCTTTCCAAAAATGGTATACTCTTATAACCCTCAAAACGAAAAATCTGATACGGCATACAAATGCTCTAATTGATTATGGTGCTGATATCAATTGTATCAGAGAAGGTCTAATCCCTACAAAATTCTGCCTTCATACTAAAGCTTCCATAACTACAGCTAATGGCACCACTTGTATTATTAGATACAAATTGCCACAACCAAATATCTATAAAAATCATAAATGTATTCCAAACTCTTTTGTCATTGTCAAAAATCTCCAACGTGACATAATACTAGGAACCCCATTCATATTACAAATTCAGCCTTTCAAGGTTACATCCATCGGTTTAGAAGCAAAGATAGACCATGAATCCATTCTTTTCAATTTCATCAGACCTCCTCAAATAGGCAAAATTTCTACCCTCACAAATTTAATCTCTTACCAAATAGCTTACATAAATAGCCTAAGAAATGACATCAGACTCATCACTCTCCAAGAAAAACTCAATAAACTTTATTTCCAAACCCAATTACTACACTTCCAAAAGAAGCTCTTCAACACTTGTTGTGCTGATATTCCTTCGGCATTTTGGCATAGAAAGTCCCATCAAATTTCACTCCCATACGATAAGAATTTTAATGAAAAATCTATCCCGACAAAAGCTAGACCAGCTCAAATGAATCCTCGTCTCCTTGATCTTTGTGATAAAGAAATCAAAGATTTACACTCTAAAAATCTTATTCGTAAATCTCAATCTCCTTGGAGTTGTGCCACCTTCTATGTAGAAAATGCAGTAGAACCCAAGCGAGGTTCTCCAAGACTTGTAATCAATTATAAGCCCCTAAATGAAGTACTTCAATCTATAAGATACCTCATTCCTAATAAACAAGATTTAATTAATCGCTTATGTACAGTAAATATTTTCTCTAAATTTGATCTAAACTCTGGATTCTGGCAAATCCAAGTCCATGAAGAAGATCGTTATGAAACGGCATTTACAGTTCGTTTAGACACTTTGAATAGAATGTCATGCCCTTTGGCTTGAAAAATGCTCCTTCTGAGTTCCAAAGAATCATGGATGAAATATTCCACCCATATAAAGACTATTCCATTGTTTATATTGATGATATTCTAATCTTCTCTAAGAACATCGAGCAACATTGGAAACATCTTTCTACCTTTTATAATACAATAAAATATAATGGTCTTGTCCTTTCACAAAGAAAAATAATTTTATTTCAGACCTCTATTCGCTTTCTCGGATATAAAATTGAAATAATTTTATTTCAGACCTCTATTCGCTTTCTCGGATATAAAATTGAAAATCAAACCATTACTCCAATTAACCGCGTTATTCAATTCGCTGATAAATTTCCTGATGAAATCAAAGATACTGCTCAACTTCAACGATTCTTAGGTTGCTTAAATTATGTCTCTAATTTCTTTCAAAATCTAGCAACTGAAAGAACCCTTCTTCAAAAAAGACTATCTAAAGAAAATAAAGAAGAATGGACTGAAGCACATACTTTGGCCGTTTGAAGATTAAAAGAAAAGGTCAAAATTCTCCCTTGCTTAAATATATCACATCTTGATCTTTTTAAAATTATTCAAACTGATGCTTTTGAAAAAGGATATGATGGTATCCTTCTTCAACAAAACGGAAATAAAGAACAAATTATTCAATTTACATCTGGTTCATGGAATCCAACCCAACAAAACTACTCTACAATTAAAAAAGAAATTCTTGTTATAGTTTCTTCCATCCTCAAGTTTCAAAGTGATATTTTAAATAAACCATTTCTCTTGCGAATTGATTGCAAACCAGCAAAAGAAGTTTTAGAAAAAGATGTTAAAAATCTTGCATCAAAACATATTTTTGCTCGATGGCAAGCTTTACTTTCAATATTCGATTTCAAAATTGATTTTATAAAAGGAACTTCTAATTCTCTACCTGACTTCCTCTCTCGCGAATTTCTACAAGGTCGAGAGAAATTCCAATCCAACAGTGTCCAAAAGATTAAAAAATAAAGCCAAATAGCTTGATATACTTAGTGAATTTAGTGTCTACAATCAATTCTCCCTTCTCCTTCACTCCACAACAAAAAAGAATCCTTCTCAATCTCAATACATTCTCAATGCAAAAAGCTAAATCACTCTCTTAGATGATATCCTTGCAGAACTTCCTGCTGATCAAATACCTTCCAAAATATTCCTTCCCAAAATGCACTTCTCACCCAAATTATCTTCCCTCACAGTTAAATTCTATGAAGCCATTCTAGAACAATCCAATAGCGCACTAGTTATCCATACAGAAAAAAATGGTGAAACTGCCTTCTCAAAACTCAAAATTCTCCATATTCTTTCCCCTCAAGAATGGCAGAATAATTGGTCTGCAACCAGAATGGTACAAAGCCCCAATCAAAAACAACGGCCATACAATTATTCGGATTACATTGAATGCTTGGGAATATGTTTTACTTTGTCAAAACTTTAAGCAATCTCACTCATGGTTTATTAGTTTTCAAAAGTCAAAAAACTTCCAAATACCAGACTGGTTCTGGATAAATTGGTGGTCACTCTTTGGCCCACCTTCTTCCATCTTACCAGATTCTCTCTCTAGCCATTTCAAAACATTTGCCTCTAATAAAACCTCATTTAAATACAGCGAACCGTCATATCTCTTTTTAGCCTATTCTCTTACTTTTGGTATTCCCTGGATCCTTAAATGGGGTTATTCTAAAACCACAAATCCTCCATTCCTATTTCGGAGAACCTTTGTAAAACGTTGGGAAAAATTTGATGTTCTACCAATCCTTCAAAGTCAAGCCTCTCCTTCTTCTACTGACATATAGCACTTTCCTGCACTACCCAAATCTGATCCATATAAATCTTTCAAAGCAGCAGTTACTGAAGTCTTAAAGAATCCTGCAGTAGGTTCCTTCAAGACTGCCCCCATAGCAAAACATGTCCCTTTAGCCAATTCCAATAACAACAATTTTATGGATTCTCAAGAATATTTACTCAATCATCTTCATGCTTTCCATGAATAAATTGAATCCCTCAAAAATAAACCACCTACACAACAACATGAAGCAGTTCTATCAGCAGCTTCTTCGGTCAATGCAGACTCTGATGCCACTCAATCTCCTGAAGAAAATGAATTCTAGCCATCAAGTCAGTCCGGTCAAACTACACCCGGCACGAACTACTACAGCTTCTCTGAATAATTGCCTCCATCAAACTCTTCTAGCGGTCTACCACAGCCTTTCATAAAGCACGCCTCTTCAAAAGCCTCAATTTGGTCAAAAAAGTCAAGCTACAAAAGCGACTCTTCAAACCGATTCAAGAAAAGTCACTTCCAGAATTCACTATGCAGCACTATGCAATTCACTATGCAACACTATGCAGCCACTATTTGACACTATTGCAGCAGTCACTATTCATCAATCAACCGAAAGCTGACTACTATGCAATATTGTTCATCCATAATAAAATATTTTGGTTACTATTCAAATAGTACCAAATAGAGTCAAGTCACTATCAATGCATCGAATCAAGCCTGAAGATATGTCTTCCGGATTTCAAATGCTTTCGCTTCCGGAGTCATCATGTAGCCGCATCAATAATTCAGATACAGCTCCTCAAGCATCCTCATTAATTTACGGACTTCAAGCGTTTTCAAGTCCGCAATAGTCTTATAAATTTGTTTAGAAAAGGGACTGCCAGCCCTCTTGTCTAGGCAGAAGTAATTAAGTAGTTTTAGTGCAAGACTAAGAGTTTCCAAGTTCTCTCAGTCTTAGCCATTTTTCTTTCTGTAAGTTTGAATAGCGATCCCTGGTAATAATCAGGCATTAGGGATTTTGAACATCGGGTGCAAGGAGAAGGAGGAAAGTGAATCAGGGAAGGAGACAGTTCATCGGGCGGATCCCACCATGGATGGGCATCGATCAACAAATCCAATTGACTAGACCTTCCTGACTGTCAAATTGGTGAAAAACATTCCACCCAAAACTGACGGTAACAAATATAAAAATCTACCTTCCATTTATCGGCCATCAATCAGGTGGCTAACAATATTGACCAATCAAAGCCAATGTCCCCCAAAATTCCCTATTCATAGTGGGGCACACCAGATGAACGACCTTGATTGGAAGCATATGTGCCTCGTATCCAATTAAATTATTTCAAAACTCAAATAAATTTATTTCAGAACTCAGATAAATTTATTCCAAACTCAAATAAATTTGTCCAAAAATCAAATAAATATGTGCAAAACTCAGATAAATTTATACAAAACTTAGATAAATTCATATCAAACTCTAGATAAATTCACTCGAAACTCAGAAATTCATACCAAACTCAGATATATTTAGAAACTGATGGATCAAATCCACAATCTCATAAAAAAATAAAAAAAAAAAAAAAAAAAACCCAGTCTCCACCCTTCCTTCAAATCTAGTCACACTAATAAAAAAAAAAAAAAACCCTCATGACCCCAACTAAAATTTCACAAGAAAAAATTTTCCTCCCATTTTTAATATGATTGAGTTCCCCTCGTGAGCACTTCTCATCTTGGGAACATTTCATAATATACATGTAATCAGGTGGCATAAGACCAAATCCAAGCTCATCCCAATTAACATTTGCATGGTCAGCATACCCCCTGATACATTTCCACTAAATGCTGTTAGTTTTCTTATTATATTTGTAAACCAGGAATCTATGAAAGCGAGGGAAACAAATGATGAGAAAAAATATAGGGGAAAGATAGCATGGTCATTTGAGTGTCAAATGAAGTTTCTCCCCCTCTTTTGGAGTATTACCTGAATAATTATAATACACATGTGGCTCGGTCGTTCTAGTAAAAAAACTTTAAATAAGTTACTAGACATTCATCGAGGAGACATCCATGGGCAAATCGCCATGAGTGTGTAGCATAAGACGTAGCAACATCATTCCCTCCCATTTGAATTCAAAACTTGATCTATGCCCTCCCATTTGAATTTCAAAACTTCATCTAAAACTAGGAAATAAAATCCATTAGAGGGGAAAATTAGTCATGAAATATCATGTTCAGGCCCTTAAATCAAGGGTTTAGTTTGCGTGACATGTTAAGCCACTTATGCGTGACGTATTGCGGCAGTTACAGGGCAAATCAATCACGAAATATGTGATGTGGTATATATAGGGACTTCTGGCTGAAATATGTCTAGCTGCATGTGGACTATAGCCCTTAAACAAAATTTGTGTGGACCAGAGCCTTTAAACGTTCTATTTCAAGGACCTTTCGCTAATTTACTCTAGAATTAAATAGAGTATTTTCGTAAGCTCCACTTATCAGTAATATCATCCGCACTTCATTTCTCATTCCCTTGTATCTCTTCCTTAATGATGTCGTCCTTGACGTTTTTAGCTTTATCTTCATTACTTAAATTGGTCCATGATTGGAATGAGTTTCAGCAAGTAAATAAAGGTATATGTGCAAGCAATGCATGCGATAATGCCAAGTTAGGATTAAAGTATGTAAAGTTCAAAACACATGATTCATATAATATCCAGATTCAGCAGAATTATCATCAAAATTACTTAAATAGAGAATTAGGAAGCATGTAACAAATAAGATACATCGCGATCAACAAATTTGGAAAGCTACGCCATCATATGTAAGACTTGTTGGTTTTGCCTCGTTGAGAAACAGAAACATCTAGTAGTAGTTATCCTTGAGAAGAGCAACACAAATAGAAGGCCCAGTTATCCTCGTAGAAAAGCAACAAAATACATATCATTATCAACGTTAAGTGTGTTTCATTGGACTTGTTAAAAGGTAAATGTCCTTGTATGAAAGTAGCTTTTGAAAATCTACTTCATTAAAGTGGATTTTCAAAAGAAAATTTTGTTTAGTTAACAAATTTTATATATGCTTTTTAATAGTAAAAGCATCCAAATGTTTTTTGGCTGGGACATTAAACAGTAGCATTAATCATATTATAACTAAATAATTTATAAAATACTATAGAGGATTTTACGGGAAAAAAACCCCTTTAAAATGGACGGTGCACGAAAAAAGACCTAGTAGATAAGCGTGAACAGAAAGGGTCCCATGGGCCAGTTTGTATTTTTTTTTACTGTTTTAGTTGAGGGTAGAACATTTTCATTTTTAACCTTTTGACAAACATCACACTCACGGACCCAATTTTTACATCTTTCCTCAACCCGACCAATAAAGGAGTTAGATATCCTGCGTGATGTATTGTGAAACCCGGAGTGCCCTGCAGATGGTGAGTTGTGCAGTTCCTCAAAAATTTGCTTCCGCAATGGTGATGTGGGCTCCAGGAGTATGCGACCCTTTCTATAAAAAATACCATCTTGGATAGTATATTTAGATAGATCCAAGGTGCCTTGAGCCATTCGATCTCTTAACTCATTGAAATAAGGAGCTTCTATAGTTTCCTTCTTGAAACTTTCAGTCCAGGCTGGTACAGGGCAGGACAAGGAGGCAACGGTGCAATCACTAATCCGTGAGAGAGCGTCTGCAGCCGTATTATCCCTCCCCATTTTATATTCCACAATGTAATCAAATCCCATCAATTTGCATATCCACCTTTGCTGAGTGGGTTTGGCAATTCGTTGTTCCAGAATATATTTGAGGCTTAGTTGGTCTGTCCGGATCACAAAACGCCTGCCAAGTAGATAATGTCTCCATTTTTGAACAGCCATAATTATCGCAAGAAACTCCTTCTCATAGGTGGATAGGTCCAGATTGCGCCCATGCAAGGTGTGGCTAAGGTATGCAATAGGGCGGCCCCGCTGCATGATTACTGCACCAATTCCCGAGCCGCTGGCATCGCACTCAATAATGAATGGAATTGAAAAGTCAGGAAGGACCAACACAGGTGCTTTGGTCATTACTTGCTTTAGTGATTGAAATGCAGCATCAGCCAGTGAATTCCATCCCCAGGCATTCTTTTTCAATAAGGCGGTCATGGGTGCCGCAATTATGCCATATCCTTTGATGAACTTGCGATAATAGCCGGTCAAGCCCAAAAATCCTCTTAGGCTCTTCAATGATGTTGGAGTGGGCCAAGTAGTGACCCCCTGAATTTTTTGTGGGTCCACTGCGACCCCATCCTTTGAAATAATATGACCCAAATATTGGATCTCAGAGCTGCCAAATATGCATTTTGATTTTTTTGCAAACAAGCTATGGCGACGAAGAACATCAAGGACTATTCTGAGTTGCTGCATATGCTCATTCAAATTTTTTGAGTAGACTAGGATGTCATCAAAAAATACGAGAACAAATTTTCTCAAATGTGGCCTGAACACCTCATTCATGAGAGCTTGAAATGTTGATGGGGCATTGGTCAATCCGAATGGCATGACCAAAAATTCATAGTGTCCCTCATGTGTTCGAAAGGCAGTTTTAGATACATCCTCGTCTTTCACTCGAATCTGATGGTAGCCAGATCTGAGATCTAATTTAGAAAAATTGTGGCTCCATTTAATTCATCCAACAATTCGTCAATTACTGGAATTGGAAATTTATCTTTTATCGTGGGCCTTGTTTAGGGCACGATAATCAAAACACATACGCCATGTCCCATCTTTTTTCTTGACCAAAAGAACGGGGGATGAAAACGGGGATGTGCTGTGTCGAATCACCCCATCATGTAGCAATTCTTTTACAATTTTCTCAATCTCATTCTTTTGATAGTAAGGGTACCTATAGGGCCTAACATTGATGGGAGAGGTACCTTCAATAAGAGGAATTGCATGATCCTGCTGGCGCTGAGGTGGTAGACCCCGCGGCTCGGAAAACAAATCAGCATAGTCGTCCACCATTTGATGGATATCTGGGTCCACCATAGTGGATTGTGGTAACATCTCCTCCGCCAGGAAGTGAATTGCATAGGCCTGCCCGGAAATCCGTAATTGCTTGGCAACTTGATTTGGTCCTACTAGCTGTGTGTTGGATGTAGGTAGGCCCTTGAGACGATATTCACATCCATTGGCTCCATAAGACATAGATAAATTGGAAAAATCCCACAATACCGGGCCCAGGGTGCGTAGCCATTGGGCTCCAAGCACTGCATCTACGCCCCCTAATGACAAGAGGTAGAAGTCAGCCATGATTGGGACCTTTTGCGAATGGATGGTGATGTTTTTGCACAAGCCATTCCCTCTCAACCTTTCCCCATTAGCAACCATCACCTCAAAAATTGCATCAGAATGGGTGGGAATATTTGCCTTCCTAACTATGATAGGGTCAATAAAATTGTGAGTTGACCCGCTATCAATTAGGATGGTCAGTTGGCACTGCATCAATGTTCCTGATATTCTCATGGTTTGTGGGGCATGAGTTCCTGCAATTGCATGTAATGAAATCTGAGGAAACTGGTCGTCATTAATTACTTCATTAGATGCAGGCGACTCTAGAGGTGCCAAATGGTGGACATCTTCTACTATGTCATCCCCCAGCAATCCCTCAACCCAGAAAAGTGTCTGAGTCTTACAGCGATGGCCTGGTGTATACCGTTCATCACAATTGTAACAGAGGCCTTTTTCCCTTCTCACTCGTGCTTCAGCAGGTGTTAGCCTTTTGATAGTAGGGGCAGGTGGTTTTGTTGCACTCGAAGTCTCTGCTAGATTTTGCTTCCCAACCTCTGGCCGCCAGACACGTCGTCTAAGGTTGGCTTCCTCTTCCTGCAATCGGGCTAGGCTGAATGCATCCGGCAGGGAGGAGGGATTCAACTTCTGGACACCAATCCGAATTTCATCTCGGAGTCCACTGAGGTAAAGGCTAATGAGGTAAGCCTCGGATAAGCCTCTGACGCGATTTGAGAGTCGCTGAAACTCTTGTTGGTACTGTATAACAGTAGAGGTTTGCCTCAATTTGGAGAGTTTCCCAGCGTGATCCTCACTCCGTGGTGGGCCAAAGCGTGAATCCATAGCTGCAACGAAGTCCTCCCAACTCGCCCTTGGCTTATACTCCATGTACCATTGATACCATTCCAGAGCATCAGCATTCATATTGAGAGAAGCTACTGTCAGCCACTGCTCCGCAGGTACCTGATGATATGAGAAATACTGCTTTGCTTTGAATAACCACCCACTCGGGTTTGTGCCATCAAAATGTGGAAAGTCAAGCTTCATGGTGCGTGTTTGGATACCTCCATTGTTACCAAAAGACGGCCCTGTAGGACCTCGGTATTGTTTGGCTTGATCATCTTTTTCCTGCAAGACTGTACGCAGCTCATTCACTCTCTGTAGAACTTCATTTAAAAGAGCACCATGCTGCTATGAGGTTTCCTGAAGCGCCGTATGAGAAGCTTGAAGATTCCGTATTCTCTCTTCCATCTGTGCAGCACGTGTATTATCGGCCATACCTTGATCGTGCTCTGATACCAAATTGTTAAGGTTTTTCTTTCGCCCCCGAGCTTATGGTGACTAAATATGGTTTCACTGCTCAGAGAAGGTTCAAGAAAAATACAGACCCAATCTCAAGAGGGAGATTGCACCTTGAAAATACTCAGTTGATAAAGAATAATTCACGTCCTTATTTCCTTTCAGAAGACTACAATAAATACATGCTCTTCTAGCCTCCAACGGCTATAACAAGACAACTACAGAGTTGGCCCTGTTTTCTCTAACAAACTACAACGTGCAAGTGACTACCTATTCTATTGCAAGGTAGTTGCAATTCTTAAGGAATTGCTTACAGATGGGACCTTACAGGTGGCAGTGCATAGTGGACTGATTCCACAAGTTAACTTGCAGAAAATTGAGGAGTATCATCCTCCCTATCTGTGTCGATTGCGCGCCCTCCTTTGCGGCAATCCCAAGCATTGATTGGTATCATTTTTCTTTCAAATTTCTGTCACATTTGGAATATCTAAAGCAAGTGGATAATATTCTTCTCTGCATCTTCTTGTTTCTGCCCTACACGGTAACGAAAAGTTGGATTCTTGTATGGAATTCACCCGCCAACCTTGGTTCGATATCGTATTTGCAATAGAATGTAAACCAAGTATTTTGTATTTAATTCGTTCTATTTGTGATTTTTTATTTTATTTATTTTTTGGCCACTCAACACTACGTGTTTTCCCCCATTCTTCATAGTTTTGTTTATATTTTGTGCAGCATTTTCTATTTTAGGGGGTGTTCGGATAAATGCATAATATAATATTAATAAATTTAAATATTGTAAGATTTCATTATCATAGAACAAAATAGTGTCATATTATTATATTGTATCACTTATGGTGTTTGGCAATTTCCACAAATTTCAATATACCTTCAAAGTGTTTCGCAATTTATAAAAAACTCACAAGATGATATACCGAATAAGAAATGGAACGAAAGTAATCAATTGACCCAATGCATGATCAACTAATTAGTAATCACATATGTTAATAATCATGGTAGGACCCATTATTGTTTAAAAATCACAAGAATAAATGTTAAAACTTTGGAATCCAAGCAATACTGTTTAATTAAGGTTGGTCCACCAAAGTTGATAGACATAGTGTAATAATACATCTAATTGTGATTAGCACAAATGGGCCTATCTGATTTTTTTTGTTAATAAAACATTATCTAATGTTAGACATCATTGACGAATCCATCCATGAGAAATCATTATGGGGCCTATTTGATATTGATAGTCATATTAACACAAGGGGAGCTATCAAATAGTGGGACCCATTTGATGATGACAAACTGATAATTGTAATCACACAATTCAATCTTAATAATTAATAAGAAACTCAAGTAATTTTGGTAGTATGGGGCTGATAAGTCTACAAAACTAGGTCATTAGGTCATCATTTCATTAGCATTTGTGGACCTAATTAGGTTTAATTGCATAAAATTTCACTTAATTTCATGATTATATGTATTTGATGTTATTTTTGAAAACATGGTCAAAATAAGTTAAAATTCATTGAATTGCATGACTTTTGTGAAATTAAGTTTTTCTCATCTCATTTATCACCCCAATATATTTACTATTTTTGGCACCATGTGCTATTTATAGTAAGTTTGTCATTTGGGTGCATCATCGGGCATGTAGGGTCCCATGAATTATTCATGTTTATTTTCTTACATGTAATTAATATAAATTTATTTCTTTCAATTTGTAGGAGAAATCAACATGGGACCTACATTGATGAAATTTGAGAAGAGAGGCCAAAGGAAAGTCAAATAAGCAAGCAAGGAAAGAGTCCAAGCATGCCTTGGACATCCAACATGGGCCGCACACACCCCATTGCATGCCAACATAGAAGCTTCCATTTGTGCACAATTATTCCCAAATTTTTCAGGGGCAGCAACTTAAAATGGCCATAACTCTCAAACCGAGTGTCGGATCAGCACAATCTAGCCACCATTAGAAAGATCGTTTCAAGTTGATATCCGTGGAGCCCAAGATTGCGTAAATTAGAGCTATGTTGAGGGAGATATGACCTCAGGAAGTTGTCTGCTATAGTTTTAGGCGAGAGCCACAAGAAATCTCAATATTTGGAAAGTTTCTTCCCTCTAAAACATCATGCAAATTTTAGAGATATTCTTGAAATTATACAAGAAAGGTGTGTGCATCAAGAAACCTAATAAGGCAAGGAGATCTATCAAGTTTAAAAGTGTTTCTAAAGAGAAAAGCTAGCTTGGAGCCTAAGCAAGAATCATTACACATAAGGAAACAAGAGCCCTAAAGATGAGAGATTCTTTACTAAAAAAAGATTTGCAAAAATTATAAAAGGGAGTCATGGGAAGGGCTGGACGTCCATGAAGATAGTGTAAAAAACTTGAAAGTTTTCTCTCTCTTTCAATTCCCATCCACCATTTCTCTCTCTAATCCCTTTCTTCTTCTTCTCCCTTCTAATTCTTTAGACATAGATTGAGAAATCACGTTGAGAGAATGATGAAGATACAAGAATCTTAATTTTTTGTACTCAAAGATCAAGGAATAAAAACACTACTTGGATTGATTTTGCGTATTCTTTATGTAAGTGATTTAATTTTCTATTTCTAGTTCTTTTTTTGTGTTTTGATTGGAGATAATATTTCACTGATTAGATCTAGGGATTTGAAAATAAAATAAACAGATTAAAAGTCGAGAGACAACAAGTAATCACTTGCATAAATTTATCCTACTCTGAGAAGAGAGGACATCATCATCGCATTGTCAATACTTGTAGGATTGTCTAGTTTCTAGATCCTTGGTACATCTTTTCTGCTTTTTATTTTTCCACCCCTTTTGTTTTTATTTTTTAGTTAATATTCTGATTTTTTTTACTTGTAAATTCCAGATTAAAAAAAAATAACTTGCATCTTTCAATGCTTAGTAGAAACTTTCTATTTTTATTACTTGCATAACCTATGGTTGGAAAGTGATTTTGTGCATACTTCATATTTAGAAACTGCATAAGACCTTGTTTTTGTTGCTGCAATCACAAGATTATTAACTGATTAGAAAGACTAAATTCGGACTTGGTAGAAGAATAATGAAAAATTCTGCACAATTTCAGCAGAATTGACCCTGATTGTGTTACAAAAGTGCGTGATTTAAAAAACAGGTAAACGTGAATGTTTTGGTCCGACAAATAGCAGATTTAAAGTATGGTAATTGAACTTTGAAACCCCAGAATTTCAGCCAAAAATAACGTCGGAAACCATGTCAACCAGAGGCCCAAACAGGGGTAGTTGGGAAGCCTGCGTTCAGATTTCAGCAGCAAAACAGTTCAAGTAGGCATCTTTAGGTGATCATATCATTTTCATTTTAAGTCCTTTTTCCATTCTTCTTTTTTTTTTTATGTTCATGCATCATCAAAGTATTTATTCCAGCCATTAGATTTAGGTTCAAGAGTATTTATTCCAGCCATTATCATCAGGCCCAATTTTGCTGGGCTTGTGCAAGAGTTTCCATACTTAGAATTCTTTTACAGCATGCATAAATTTTTAGAAACTTGCATGAAATTGCATTGTTAGCATTATTGCATTATAGATCATTCATATTTGTATAAAAATTAATTTTGGTAATTAGAATCTAATTTAGGAAAATTTTTTTTTATTTATTTTATATTAAATTGGTTGTTTTAATGAGTTTGTTACTTTTGCAGGTTATAGTTAGAACATGGGTTGAATAAACTAGGTTTCTTTACTTAGTTTAGGTTTATTTTTTTATTTGAAAAGTTTTAATTTTTAATCTTCAGTTTTTAGGAGTTTTCTTGTAATTTGATTATTTTCTTTATTAGGTTAGATTTAGTTTCTAAATTAGGATAGGTTAAAGTTGGAAAGTTTCATAAAAAGCATTGCTCCCTATGGATAGAACTGGAGTCACCAGATTATTACTACACTTGCACCCTATACTTGGGGTCCGATCAAGTTTTTGGCGCCGTTGCCGGGGAGCGCCAGTAAAGGTAACTTTCTGACTTTCCTATTTAAATTGCGCATTACTTTTGGCATCTTGCTAGAAATAGGAGGTGCATGCATGGAATGTTGAAACTGCCCTAATTTGGATTAGGAAAGTGTATGGAATATTAGCAACTCGCATAATTGATTTTTAGAAAATTCCAAAAAGTTACCAAAATTTTCCAACTTTTTTTTATTTATTATTTAGGATTTATTTTTGGTATGACACTCTAATGGAAGGAAAGCCCACCCAAGGTTGCACCAATTGCGCTCCTTGATCACCTCAGTATCTAGGAAAGCCTTGTCCCATGGAAGGGAGACATTTTATGTTCGAGGAAAGTGGTATTTAAGCAGGACCACTGTGACCCCACCACTTTCCTGGGGGCTTACCTAGCTGAGTTGGTTTCATAGGACCGGGTTGGGGGCCAGGTGCACTCTACAACCTTAAGAGTGATTAGGTGTTTGTTCTAGGTTAGTTCTTTTTTCCATTAAATTAAAAAAAAAAAAAAACAAACAAAAAGAAGTGTCTTTTTCATTAAATAAAAATAAAAAAAATTGGCCACCCTACCCACTTGATTCCATAATTGAACCACATTCCAAGAAAGGGAATCACAAATCAACAGGGCATCTGAGAATTTCAGTTTCTCAAATTCTTCTGGATCATCTAGTGACACCATGGAATATGAAAGATACGAGAATTTGAGTGGGACCCAACCGTCTAAGAACCTACATGATAATCTCCAGCCAAATCGGCAAGTAATGAAAGATGACCAACCCAAAAGGTCTTTGCGTGATTACCTATACCCCACACATGCGAACACTTCTTCATCTATGAACGTGTGGGGAGGATGTGGATACAACACCCAATCTTCATGGACTTGTCCAACAAGATCCAATTATTATATAGAGGTGTTGCGGGAACTTGAGGATGAAGCCAATGCGTATCAATGGCCTTGTTCCAATAACATAGGTAACATGCATAGTCCACAATGGGATGATCATTATGATTACAGCTGGGAAAATGGGCACATGGATGATTTTTCCAATCTTCCCCAAGAGCCTACTCCGGATGGGTCATATGTGCAGGACTTGACATATGTACCCCCACCACCACACCCAAAGGTGCAGTCTTTGGAGGATATGATCACTAAATTTATTCAGAATCAAAATGAATTTATTCAGAGCCAAAATGAATTCAATCAAACCATCAAACAAGAACTACGAGACCTAACAACTTCAATTTGCCATATGATACAAGAGGACGTCACCCTTAGTAGTGAAATTGATATTCAAATAGATGATCCGAAAAACCTTGACCACTTTTTATTACCGGATCACAAAAATGCACAATCCATATCTAAGGGTGGAGATGAGAGTAGTGCTGGTGGTATGATTAAAAAACAATTTGACTCTAAGCCATATAAGACCATAATCCCTTTTCCCCAACAGTTGAGACGGTCCCACCAAGAGATTTTGGAGAAAGATTCTAAGGAGTCCCTCATAGATTTTGATTCTTTCCCAACAATGGATTCAAGTATTGCTGAGTTCCAGGAATTTGATGTTCCAGTTTTGAAGGAAATAGAAAATATACATTTTGATCCTCCTGATGGGTTTAAAACTTTCATGGATGTTTTTCAAATTCCTGACTCTGATAATTTGAACTCATTGGACTTACGCCTTACTCATTCCCTAACTTTTAATGATCAATCATTATGGGAAATGGCAATCACACCCCCGAAAGAGGACCCTACCTCCAAATTTGAGGAAAATGGCCTTCTTCAGACCTTCGAGTCTAAATTCTCATAATCATGCGTGGATCCCTCCGAACATTCAAATGTTGACATTGCCACCGCATGTTCCGCACCCGTGTTAGAAGAATTTGAGAAATTCGATTTTGAGGAATTACATGCATGGGAATCACTTGAACCACCTTGTTCATCTATGCAATCTCATCCTTCAGACTTACATGGTTCATTTTTAAAGGAAGAGACTTTAAGGGTGGTTACCTTCTCACCATTGGACAAGAAATGTGTGGTCCGAAATGCTGAAAATTCTCATCTAGTCTTTGTCCAATGTGTAGAGGAAAATTTTGTTTGGGATCCAGGTGGATTCCTTGTTGAGTACCTAGTAGTGTAGCTTCTATTTTTTTTTTTTTTTTTTTTTTTCTGTCTCTTGTTTGTTTTTGTATGTTTTGTCTAACCATGGACAGGGTTTCTAAAAAGTTTCAAATTCTCAGGTGACTTCTTCACTTTACCCATCGATACTTTTAATCCTTATGTTTTATATGTTTCATTGCATTTCATTCATTTTAACATCGAGGACGATGTTCATGCTAGGTTGGGGGGTGGGGACAAGCACACTTGTCTGTTGTCAGACAAAAGTTTTACACATTTGTTTTTTGTTTTTAGTTCTTTTTAGGAAAAAAATTTCTAAAAATTTTTTCTATTTCTGTTTATTTTAGGGTTTTGAAAAAAAATTAAAAAAATAAAAAAAAAGGAAATTTCAAAAGGGTTTTTACAAAACGAAGATATCTTGAATTTCAGAATTTTCAATGCTTTGGGCAAAAAAAAAAAAGAAGAAGAAAAGCGGATGATTCACTATTTTTTTTTAAGGAAAGGGTTTTTGGAAAAGTGCTGAATTTTGATCCCTCACCTTGACACAGTCTGTATACATTTTCAAGGTTTTGAATATGAAGTCATGATTTCCGTTTTCTTTGACGATTAGATTGAAAATATGACGGAAAACCGAACCTTAGTTTTATAGTTTCATGGTTCATATGGGTGGTCTGATCAGCCACAAACCATTGAATTAATTCGACCACATGGAAAGGGCTACCTATTGTTGGGGACCGTAAAAAAAAGAAAAAAGAAAGAAAAGAAAAAAAAAATGTTTAGTTATAAATCTTGAAAAGAATAAAAAGTTGTGTAACTAGTTTGGGTTTGTAGTCTTTTTAACCCGAGCCAGTAAGCCCGTAGGGGTATTTACATACTTAATGCCCTAAAGACATCTGTTTTGGGAGTCATTGGCCGAATGCTCGCTACATGGGTTAATTAGAAAGCTTAAGGGACCTAGGCATTGCACAGTCACATGTGTGTGTAAAAAAAAAACAAATGTGTGGCCTTTGGAGAAAAAACAGTAGTGTGAAAGCCGTCATGGTCGCCTTGAGAGGATGATTGTTTTTCTTTGCCAAGGTTAGGTGGCCCAGAATTTTGGATAAAAAATCGTTTTCACGGAAATTTTTGGTGGATCATTTGATTTCCATGTTTTTTCGTATACACACTTATCACCATGCACGATCAATTCAGCATGATTTTGAGAATTTCTAACCAAAAGATGAAATTTGTGAATCTAGTTTAAGATTTGTCGTTGAAAAATTTTGAGAATCGAGAATATCCGGTGTTTGTAAATTTTCTTTTGGAAATGTTCCCATGGTTTTGTTAGGTTTCTACTTTGAATTGAAAAAAAAAAAAAAAAAAAAGGAATTTTGTGGGTACATTCACTGTAAACCCTCATGAGGCATAATTCGTACACTAGGGGGAACCTTGGGGTTTAAGGGCTTACTGCATACGCTAAACGCAGTCGAGAGTACAAGCGAAAGTGGTGTTTTTTCATTTCTATTTTCTACATAAGTTTAATTTCCTTAGGATTAGTTTATGCGTTTTATCCCTTGTCGCTTATTTTGCTAAGGGACTAGCAAAAAGCTGATTGGGGGGGGTGTAATAAGTCCACAAAACTAGGCCATTAGGTCATCATTTCATTAGCATTTGTGGACCTAATTAGGTTTAATTGCATAAAATTGCACTTAATTTCATGATTATATGTATTTGAGGTTATTTTTGGAAAAATGGTCAAAATAGGTTAAAATTCATTTAAATGCATGACTTTTGTGAAATTAAGTTTTTCTCATCTCATTTATCACCCCAATATATTTACTATTTTTGGCACCATGTGCTATTTATAGTAAGTTTGTCATTTGGGTGCATCATCAGGCATGTAAGGTCCCGCATGATTCATGTTTATTTTCTTACATGTAATTAATGATAAATTTATTTCTTTCAATTTGTAGGAGAATTCAACATGGGACCAACATTGATGAAATTTGAGAAGAGATGCCAAAGGAAAGTCAAATAAGCAAGCAAGGAAAGAGTCCAAGCATGCCTTGACGTCCAACTTGGGCCCCACACACCCCATTGCATGCGAACATAGAAGCTTCCATTTGTGCACAATTATTCCCGAATTTTTCAGGGCATCAACTTAAAATGGCCATAACTCTCAAACCGAGTGTCGGATCGGTGCAATCTAGCCACTGTTGGAAAGATCTTTTCGAGTACATATCCGTGGAGCCAAGATTGCATAAATCAGAGGTATATTGAGGGACATATGACCTCAAGAAGTTGTCGTCTACAATTTTAGATGAGAATTGCAAGAAATCTCAATATTTGGAAAGTTTCTTCCCTCTACAACATCATGCAAATTTTAGAGATATTCTTGAAATTATACAAAGAAGGTGTGTGCATCAAGAAACCTAATAAGGCAAGGAAATCTCTCAAGTTTAAAAGTCTTTCTAAAGAGAGAAGCTAGCTTGGAGCCTAAGCAAAAATCTTTACACATAAGGAAACAAGAGCCCTAAAGATGAGAGATTCTTTACTAAAAAAAGATTTGCAAAAATTATAAAAGGGAGTCATGGGAAGGGCTGGACGTCCATGAAGATAGTGTAAAAAACTTAGAAGTTTTCTCTCTCTTTCCATTCCCATCCACCCTTTCTCTCTCTAATCGCTTTCTTCTTCTTCTCCCTTCTAATTCTTTAGACATAGATTGAGAAATCATGTTGAGAGAATGATGAAGAGACAAGAATCTTATTTTTTTGTACTCAAAGATGAAGAAATAAAAACACTACTTGGATTGATTCTGCGTATTCTTTATGTAAGTGATTTAATTTTATATTTCTAGTTCTTTTATGTGTTTTGATTGGAGACAATATTTCACATGATTAGATCGAGGGATTTGAAAATAAAATAAACAAGTAATCACTTGCATAAATTTATCCAACTCTGAGAAGAGAGGACATCATCATCGCATTTTCAATATTTGCAGGATTGTTTATTTTCTAGATCCTTGGTACATCTTTTCCGCTTTTTATTTTTCCACCTCTTTTGTTTTTATTTTTTAGTTAATATTCTGATTTTTTTTAATTGTAAATTCTAGATTAAAAAATTAATAATAACTTGCATCTTTCAATGTTTAGTAGAAACTTTCTATTTTTATTTTGCATAATCTGGTTGGAAAGTGATTTTGTGCATACTTCATATTTAGAAATTGCCTTCGAACATGTTTTTGTTGCTGAAATCATAAGATTATTAATTGATTAGAAAGACTAAATTCGGACTTGGTAGAAGAATAGTGAAAAATTCTGCACAGTTTCAGCAGAATTGACCCGACTGTGTTACAAAATTGTGCGATTTTAAAAACAAGTAAACGTGAATGTTTTGGTCCGAAAAATAGCAGATTTAAAGTATGGTAATTGAACTTTGAAACCCCAGAATTTCAGCCAAAAATAACCTCAGGAACCATGTCAACCAGAGGCCCAAACAGGGGTAGTTGGGAAGCCTGCGTGCAGATTTCACCAGCAAAACAGTTCAAGTAGACATCTTTTGGTGATCATATCTTTTTCATTTTAAGTCCTTTTTCCATTCTTCTTTTTTTGTTGTGTTCATACATCATCAGAGTATGTATTTAAGTCATTAGATTTAGGTTCATATCATCTTAGACGAGTCGTACAGTCCAGCAAAATTGGGCCTGGGCAAGAGTTTCCATACTTAGAAATTTGTTACAGCATGCATAAGATTTTTAGAAACTTGCATAAAATTGCATTGTTAGCATTTAAAGAATTATAGATCATTCATATTTGTATAAAAATTAATTTTTGTAATTAGGATCTAATTTAGGAAATTTTGTTTTAATTTTTTTTATATTAAATTGGTTGTTTTAATGAGTTTGTTACTTTTGCAGGTTATAGTTAGAATAGGGTTGAATAAACTAGGTTTCTTTACTTAGTTTAGGTTTATTTTTTTATTTGAAAAGTTGTAATTTTTAATTTGCAGTTTTTTGGAATTTTCTTGTAATTTGATTAGTTTCTTTATTAGGTTAGATTTAGTTTCTAAATTACAACAGGTTAAAGTTGGAAAGTTTCATAAAAAACATTGCTCCCTGTGGATCGACCTGGACTCACCAGATTATTACTACAATTGCACCCTATATTTGGGGTCCGATCAGGGGCCCACCTAATGTTGGTAATAACGATGAAAGTTCCCTAGTGTGACATTAGTAAGATCGACCTAATATTAATAATTAATAAGGACTATGTAATTGTGATATAATTATAGGACCGCACATTAAATCTTTGATTATTGTGGGGTCAATCTAATATTGGGAGTCATAGTTGCACTCCTATAAGGATCATTGATTTTAAAACTTATAGTGGGCCACTATAATTAATACTTGCCCATGAACTCTTTCATATATAGGAAACATTTTGTAACAAAAGCTAATTTTAACAGCATATCCTTGAATAACGTAAGATGAAGGTTTTTAGAAGAAAGTGATATATTGTAAGATACTTAATTTCTAAGTTATCCAACACCTCCTTTTTTTATGAATAAATTATATTCTAAACTAGTAAACAAAATAACAAAATCTCTTGGGAAATCTTGTTTCCAAACACCCCCTAAAAAACATGTAGGGGCATTTCAACAAACATGTCAGCATCATGAAAAAAAAAAAAAAACAAGAGACACCCAAGTGAAAAACAACAACACTACATTAAAACTACACATAGATAAATAGATCCATCTACAAAATCCTAATAAAAAACTGCAACACTTATATTCAAACTTATATGATGGCACATTATTATACGATCTCAATCAATCAATCCCAATTGGATTTTATCTAATTTCAATAAGATTTGCTATTTTGAAAATAAAAGAAGAATAAGGGAAAAAGCCTGCCCTAAAGGACACTAAGGGAGAGGGAGAGGGAGAGGAAGAGGGAGAGAGAGAGAGAGGGATGGAAGAAATACCCGCCAAAGAAGATTGCAGCTGTGAGTCGATGTCAATGCCGATGCCGGGGACTCGAGACTGATGTGGGGTTCTACTCGAGAACTGTTGAAAGAGATTAAGAGAGAAATAAGACTTCTCTCGTTTTTTCTTATGGAACTGGGGAAGCAAAATGGGAGCTTGATGGGTTTTTTAAGTGGGGGCTGGGCCAAACAGTTCTTAAGTTGGTGGGTGTGGGGAGGCTTCGGCCCCTAGATAGTTACATGTGGGTCTGCCCTGGGTGTGATTGTAGAAGGAAACTCGTCTATCAAGATATGTCGCCGACGTGGTTTTCATTGGTGAATTAAAGTAATCATAGAATGATAACCAATATTTTCAAAGCAGTACACCAATCAAAGTCATTTCTTAAAAGTCATTTTGAAATTGAGATTTCTTTTCTAAAAAACTTGAGGAATTTGCGTGTGGTCATATGGACTACGTGGGAGAATGTTAGAATAGATTGATCTAGTGGTTCACTTGATCAGAGATCAGAGGGTCCCACTATTACTTACACGTGCAATAAAAGGAGCCTCAACATTTTGATTCAAGCATTTCATGTTTTAAGTCTCGTTATTTTTTCATTATTGCCATTCAGGGAACCTTTAAAGCCTCCATTACTTTTACTTGATGGAAGAAGTGGATGAAAAATTAGCTTATAAAAGGAAAACTGTATGGGTAACTTTCGATACCAAAATCATTGCAAAGATTTCAACGCTAAGTTTACAGAAAAGAAAGGTGAATGAAAGTTGTAATCCGCTCCAAGAAAGAAAATCTGAAAGGGAAGAAAACCAAAGAAAACTATGGATCCAGGTATGTCTTTATCTTAGATTCAATTATTAGATATGTGTTATTCAGATTAAATCCGTTATTGTAGATCCTGAGATTTGGAAAAGTCTAACAAATATGACTTATATTATATGTCCCTTCACATGTGCATTTGTCTGAATCATCCATGGTTCGTGTGTGCAAATATTGCATAAAGTTAGTTCTTTTAATTTTCTGCTTGTATTCCATCTCCATTGATGGCTCCCATCACGTAGCAAGGGAAACAGAGTAATGCGATGATCCTTAAGTTTGTACAATGTTACACTTCTTGTCTGATTAGTGTGGCTAGACTTCAGGGTAGTTAAAGAAGCTGACTATGATTTATTTATTCATATTCTAAGGATCATCTGACAGTTAGTGAAGAACATTCTCTAATCCACTTTTAAGATTTTGATCTATTTTAGTACCCAAATGACTTAGAAAAAGGACTTATGACTATATATAGTTAATTATTTAACTAGATATATAAAGAAAGTTCAAGACAAAAAAAAGTAATCTTAGATTGCTGTATGAATCCAAACAAGATTACCTGAAGGAAGAATGAATGACTGTAGCAGGACTAAGTGATATGTGGCTTTGTCCTTTTCAAAAACGTTTTCGAAGACAGTAACTGTAGCAGTAAACAAAAATAAAATAAATCACCATAGCCCATATATCACTTCAATTAAAATAACCCACATTGACTCAAATAAATTGTATTACCGAGTTGGATATAACCCACAATGGTTCCGCCCAGAGCCTTAATCTCAGAGGGATCCTCCCACAGCTAACGAGCAAAAGGTTAGGGGCATAGAACAAGTTTAGATCATAGTTTACAACTAGTTACCAACGAGCAAAAAATGGGTACAAGAGTTATATATGTTTTTTGATCCTTTGGAATACTTGGTGGAGAGATGGTTTGGCTATGGATTGTCTGTGTGTAGTTTGAATGTGGTGGTGTTGTTTTTCACTTGGGTATCTCTTGTTTTGTCTAATTCATAATGCTGATATATTTGTTGAAATGACCCTGCATGTTTCTATTTTTTTTTTCTTCTTTGGAGTTCTTGGTGGAGAGATGGTCTGGCTATGGATTGATGGGGTGGTTTCTTTCAACGTTGTTGTTAGGGTCGGGTACATTCTTTTGAAAAGATATAAAAACTACATAGATATTTAAAGAAATGAAAAAGTCTAAACTGCCCTTGTACAAGTGGGTCAAACTGAATCTTGGCCCAACCCGAAAGTAAATTACATAAGCTTTCCTAGTTTAAATCGACAACAAAACTAACTCTCACTTATTTGCTAGATGAAATTAAAATATTATTATATTTATAATGATGATGATGATGCAACTTAAAATAAATGAAGTGATTAATTTAAAGAGACTTTAACGAAAAGAGTTGGGGATTCAACATGTTGAATTGATGTAAATATACTTAGAAAGGCTGAGAAATGATGTCTATAAATATATACCCAAAACAATAAGAGAGAGGTAAAATAAAAATAGGTTGCCACTTCCGGTTGCTAACCATTTGGCCCTGAGACAAGTGAGCCCGGCCCGGCCCTCAATAAGCCTTTAAAATGAGGGCTTTTGTTTCTAACAAAAAGCCTTATGCTTAGACAATACTAGCCTGACCCGGCCCGGCCCGAGCCCTTCTATTTTTATTTATTTATTATATATATGTAAATATACACTAAAATGCCCTTATCATAGTCACTTAGTAGTAATAGGGGGATATGAAGGCAATTTCATACCCACCTACCCATTACAAAATGTCCTAAACATCCGTACACACATACATACTTGGTTCATTTCATCTATATTTCATTATTTAAGTTAGGGGTCAACTCTCCTAAACTCAAGCTTAGGATAAAGTAAACTCAAGTGTGTGGTCGGACCCATATGGGGATGGGGGTTGGGGGGATTTCAAGGACTCTCTAGGATCTTCCTCTCTGCAAAAAAACAGCCCCAACCATGATTTCTATAATCTCCATATGGGCCCAAAAGTTTAATGGTTAATAGTCCATTCGGATCTATACATAGTTGATCCAACGGTCCAGTAAATTCGGATCTGACCGAAAGTTGGTGGATACGTGCAATTTAGAGGGGTCATATGTTTGGTCTATTTGGATAGATCAAAAGTGGGCCCCACAAGCATGAGCTTACGAGATTTTATCCTAAGCTTAAGTTTAGGAGAGCCTTGCTCTTTAAGTTGGGGCCAGCTCTCCTAAGCTTAAGCTTAGGATAAGGTAAGGTCAAGTATGTAGTGGGGCCCACCTACGAACCCACATGGGGATGGGGGTTGAAGGAATTTCAAGGACTCTCTAGGATCTTCCTCTCTGCAAAAAAACAGCTCCAATCGTGATTTATATAATCTCTGTATGGGCCCAAAAGTTTAACGGTCAATGGTCCATTTAGATCTATGTATAGTTGATCCAACGGTCCAGTAAATTCGTTTCTTAATTACATAATCAATAAGTGTTACACAGTTGCTTCTAATCCAGTTCTTTTAGTTTTGTTGCTTCTTATTTAAGCCTTTTATATTATATTTACAAATCCTTGTTGGTGCAAACGGGGTGTACTCCTTTCTATTAATAATGATACACTTTTTTCTCTATAGAGTTGCTTGGGATGTTAACCAATTAATAGTTAGAAGTAGTTTGTATGTGCATAGAATTTTAAGGATATGGGGTGATCCGAACATCATTTTAATTAGATAACTATAACTCTCAATTTTTAAAAAGTCTAAACTAATAGTATCATTTTGAGTGCATATATTTTTGTGACTGAAATCCAATAATGGGTAATAGTTAGATCAGTGTTTAATTAGAAATAATGCCAATTGATAAAAGGTACGTGACTGTAAATGGTTTAAAACTCTCAAAGATAAGATACTGCTAGAATGATTTCATACGTGAAAGTTCATATGAAAGTCAAATGAAATGTGTGAAATAGATCAAACCTGTCACGCCCCAAGATCTGATAACATGAATCCGACGTGATGCCAAATGACCCAGTCATCTAAGGCCACTCAATTGTTCAAATAGTGGGCCAATTTTCTCTTCTTTTTTTTTTTTAACTAATAATCATGCGTAAACCACATTGCCCGGCCCTATATCAAGTAAGCCAAGATCATAACCATAAATAACAATCCAACAATTATTACACCAAATAAACCAAGTACGAAAATTAAATAAATACATCAATCCCAAAATAAACTAATAAAGTCTTAGACATAATTAAACTTAATGTCATAAATTCTCATAATTTAAATATTTTCATTTTGACCATCTAGAATGACATCATCATAGCCATACTGTGGCACAGGCTCATATTCCTCTTCACCCTCAATCCCTAGGTCCTGTACATCCTCACTCACCTACACCATCTGTGGTGGTGGAATGTAATGAGCATAACGGCACTCCGCAAGATAATAGTTACAAACCAAAACATATATTATAAGAGGTATAAGATAAAGACGATGTACATATGATAAACAATAAATGACATGACATTACTATAATGCAATATTTCATAAAATATATATTGGGGCACCAACATTTCTTGAAATGTCATACAATATAAGTCACTTCCCAGTATGCAATTAAGAGTCCTAACACTACATTTGAACCATTCATTAGAACCCATGTGACAATACACTACACTTAGCACTATTCACTTGTCACTTGGCCATTATAATACTTTGAGACCTTCCCTTCCATATTGGTCAATCACTCACTTAAAAATCATTACAAAATACCAATCCCTACACAAGGTTGGATCTTTGTGTCACTGACCAGTCAAACAGTGCACCCATCTACGAAGTGTCTCAGAATTTAACCCGTCTAAGACAAAGGTCATTTTCGGAATACCCGCTATAAGTAACCGATCACTAATCACTACACTGCACTGGACCACCACACAGTAAGACGTCTTCCCGTAGGGGTTATACAACGTAGTGGGGCTGTGGAACTGGGGTCCCTACTTTTGTTTGTTTTCTAATATTTCATTTATTTTAATTAATTTAGACTTAATTAGAATAAAACATATTATATGCATACTTATCCTCAAGCGTCCCATGCCACTTGGCTTCCATATGCACTCTTATGGTTCATCCCTTTCGATCAATATTATTAATTAATATTTTATGGAGTATGTTACAATCATTTATCATCAACACATGAGGGCATCATCATACAATTTTCAATGTTAAAAGAATGCCATACAAACTTTCCATAAATAGCACGTTATGCAAAACTTGCCATAAATGACAACATATAGAAATTTTCATAATTTGAATGCTAGGCAATATACCATAATGTCCATAACACTATTACCATATCACCAATTACGTATATACATTTTTAGAAAGTAATTGAAACTTGCCGTTTATGAAGCTTTACTAACCACTTGAGAAAAAGGGTGTTAAAATGTGAATTATGTGGCAAAAACAAATTATAATTATTAAACACTAATTATTTAAATCTTAGTTATTAACCATATTTTAGAATCAATTAAATCCAATTTCTTGACCAATTAATCATCTAAGTGAAAACTAACCCACCAAGGTCCACTAGGGAACCTAGTCTAGCCATTTAACATTCTAAACTTATTAATTATTAAATCTTATGATTTAAAGGTGTGGTCCACATGATTTATAATGTGTCCTAAGGTCCATAACAACACCTAACAGTACCAGAATGAGGAATTAAGTTATCAGCCACTAAATCACACCTACACTTACCAACCAACTAGCCAATTACCCCTAGTCTAGGTTTGATGGCTATGGCCACTTTAAATATTTATTCGGGCTTCTTAATCTCCACTAATAAAAGGATTTAACCTATTGACCAGCGACTTAATTAAAGTATATAACTACTGGTTATGGCCCCATTTAATTCATAAAAATTCATTTTAACCACCATAACACATAGACCTAGCATAACCAACTAGACTAGTCAACTAGTTTAGCCAAATGGCTTCCTACTTAGCCAAGGGTGTTGCCACACTTCCTAATTCTTTTAAACAACTATTAATAATTTAATTTAGTCCTTTAATTAAATCTAACATATAAATAACAGAAAATAATAACATTACAATTTGTCCATATGCGACCAATTGGTGCACTAGGGTTAGGTTTTGGGTTTAGCCCATTAAACCAAGAATCATTTAGATTTAAATCCACCATTCCAGCACCTTAAAACCATTAAAACAGAACCTTATGATTGCTGGAATTTAATTATATCTATACCAAAATTAATATCTAACCCAAGATCTACAATCGGTGCACCAATGGGTCATATAGAGTTAAACCGGTTAACCCAAAAGAGTCCCAATGATCCAACACCTAAAATCATGATTAAAATAGAAACTAAAATTTTAATTAAAACCCTTGATTTCTAGTTATTTCAAAGACCCAAACTATTAAAAACTTTGCAAATATCGATGAAAATATCTCTATAATTTTTGGGTCCGATCCGATTGTTGATTTGTCAAATCCAAGGGTTCAAAAAAATATTTTTCCTTTATCATGAATATTTAGGATATTTAAAATCCCTTTTTTTGTCCCTTTTATTCCCATAATATGGATCTTTAAAATAAACTAGATTATAATACAATGGCTGAAAGCATAACAATTTCTTTTATAAAAAAATAGATCTTAGAAAGAGATGAAATACGATAATTATTAAACTTTATGATCATTAAAACCAATAAATCTAACTCTAATGACTTATAATAAAAAAAAAAAGCACAAAATAAATCTAATCTTTAAAAATCTAGTCCCTAAAATACATCTGAAATATAAATTAAGATTTCACCATTTTTCCTATTCAAACATTGGTGATGACCCAAGCCTAATCAATAATTGAAACCATGAACTTGGATCCCCTCTTCCTTTGGCTAATCTCAGTAAAGAAAATGGCATGGGTCGCTTCATCATGGTGCTAAAACACCATTAATGGCCATCAATAACTATGGAAGAGAGAAGGTATTAGAGAAGAAAATGGTAAAAGAAATTAAATAATAAAATATGTAAGAAAATGAAAAGAAAACCTACCTCAAAGAAGTCCACCTCCAAGCGAAGCTTCTTACTTCTCTCTTCTCTCTCTTTTTATTCCTTTTCCTATCTTCCCCTAAGCCACACATCCAACTTCCTCTCTCTCTCTCTCATTCTAAAAGACACACACGATGAAGGATATTCCTAACTAAAAAAAAGTCTAACCACTCCCTCCCTTTATGGAACTAAATCTAACTACATTCCTCTGGTTAGATATGTAGACTAGCATACCCCTCCATTTAAATTCTCTAAAGATCCTAGCCCTATATTAGTTTTCATAGATCCCAAATCATCTCCATTTGAACTAATCAAGGGGTGTCCAATTTGGAGAGAAATCTTCATTCTCTCAATCATAGTTAGGTCAAACCAATTAGGGATAATTTAGTTCCCTAATTCCTCAATTAGATTAATGATTAACAATTAATTGATAGGGTTTCCAATTAAGTTTGAAATTTGAAATAAAATGGAAAGTAAAGAGGAGGGAAACAAAGTGCCACATCACCCTCCACTTGGCACAAGTCAAAGTGGGGCCCGAAACACACACCATCTACAAGAACTTTCCGAAATTAGCATTAACTGTTATTATTTTTTTTAATAATGTGTGAGGGTCCACTAAATTAGATTTAAGCATTAATTATAAAAATAAAATCTAATTAAAATGAGACTTTAATTAGCAACATGTGAATGAATAATAATTGATGAAAATGAAGAAAATGAAGTGCATGGACAATTAAATAAAATGCATGAAGTCATAATTAAATGCATGAAAACATTGGATTAAATACATGTAATAATTAAATTTCTATTAAAATAATTAGCATGAAATAAATCGAAAAACACCATAGTCATGGGTCTCTAGTGGGTCTAGGGTTGGGCCCAAAGGTGAATTCGGGTCAAAGTCATTACATCCTTCCCCCTTTAGGAAATTTGGTCCTCCAAATTTAAGAACATACCTCATTCAAAAAGGTGGGGATATTGTTGCTTCACGTCCTCCTCGGACTCCCATGTCGCTTCCTCCATAGAATGGTTCCTCCAAAGGACCTTCACCAAATGAATCCTCTTGTTTCTTAGCACCTTTTCTTGGCGGTCTGAGATCTGCACTCGTATCTCCTCATAGATCAAATTTTTCTCAAGAGTTAGCTCCTCAAAGCTAAGCACGTGGGATGGGTCGGGTCCTTATTTCCTCGACATTGATACATGAAAAACGTCATGGACACCAACAAGCTAAAGTGGTAGTGCTAATTGGTAGGCCAGGTCTCCAATTCGCTCTAAAATCTCAAACAGACCAATGAAACGTGAGCTAAGCTTCCCCTTCTTACCAAACCACATCACCCCTTTTATGGGTGAGACCTTCAAGAAAACTTTATCACCAGAGGTAAACTCCAGATCTCTCCTCCTGACATCGGCATAGCTCTTTTGTCTACTCTGAGCTACCCGTAGCCTCTGTCTAATGAGTTGCATCTTGTCAGCTGTCCTTTGTATAATCTCTGGTCCAATGAGTTGTTTCTCTCTAACCTCATCCCAGCATATAGGGGACCTACAAGTCCTGCCATATAACTCTTCAAAAGGTGTCATTTGAATACTAGAATGAAAGCTATTGTTATAAGCAAATTCAATCAATGCCAGGTGCTTATCCCAATCACCACCGAAGTCCAAAATACAAGCCCTCAACATGTCTTCTAATGTCTGGATAGTCCTCTCTGATTGTCCATCTGACTGAGGATGGTATGCAGTGCTAAAATTCAACTTCGTTCCTAGGGCTGCTTGTAAACGCCTCCAAAATCTAGAGGTGAACCTCAGGTCTCTATCTAAAACAATAGACACCGGAATCCCATGTAATCTAACAATCTCCTTTACATAAATCTGAGCCAATTTCTCCAAAGATGTTGTCGTATTAGCTATCGACTTCCCTAACATCTTCAAAAGTATAAAATAAGCTGTCTTGGTGAGTCTGTCCACCACTACCCAGATAGAATCATTAGCCATGTGGGTCCGTGGCAAACCACAAGTGAAATCTATGGTGACATGCTCCCACTGCCAAACTAGTATATCTAAGGGTTTCATTAATCCCCTTGGTCTCTAGTGCTCGGCCTTAACTTGTTGGCACCCTAAACATTGAGAAACAAACTTTGCTATCTCGCTCTTCATATTCATCTACCAAAAGCGCGTCTTCAAATTCTGATACATCTTAGTGCTCCCTGAGTGCACCACATTGTGTGCATGGTGTGCTTCTGACAGAATTTCCTTTTTAAGGTCAGGATCATTCAACACGCACAAACGCCCTTAACAATAGAGAATTGCCTCCCTCCAAGGAAAACTCTGATCTATAACTAATTGCTGCCATGACTTTAACCAACTCTGGGTCACTACTCTGTCCCTCCTTGATCTTGTCAATGAGTGTAGGCTGCACAAACATTCTAGCCACAAATGCTCGCTCACCCTGTTGCTCTCCAAATTTCTCCATCAACCCATGCTCCTTAATCATCATTCAAGATATTAAAGGTGCTTTTCGACTAAGAGCATCCGCCACCACATTGGCCTTACCTGGATGATAAAAGATAGTAAGATCATAATCGTTTAAAAGATCCATCCACCTCCTATGCCGATTGTTAAGATCCCATTGAGTGAAGATGTATTTAAGGCTCTGGTGATCAATCATCACTTCAAACTTCTCACCATACAGATAGTGCCTCCAAATTTTTAAGGCAAATACCACTACTGCTAACTCGAGGTCATGCATCGGATAGTTTTGTTCATGATTCTTTAACTACCTCGATGCATAAGCTATGACCTTCCCGTTCTGCATCAATACGCACCCAAATCCTTTGTTTGAAGCATCACTATAGATAGTAAATCCTCCTCCAGTAGTCGGAAGTGTGAGAATAGGCGCTGATTTCAGCCTCTTCTTCAGCTCTTGAAAGCTTGCTTCACATTCATCAGTCCAGACAAATGGCTCATTCTTCCTTGTTAGCTTCGTCATTGGAGCTGCTAAAGTGGAGAGCCCCTTGATGAACCACCGATAATAACCAGCGAGCCCCAAGAAACTCTGAATCTCAGTCACAGTAGATAGCTGCTTCCAATTCAATATAGCTTCGATCTTCTTAGGATCCACAACAATACCTTCACTAGAGATCACATTCCCTAAAAATTGGATTTGGCTCGACCAGAACTCACATTTGCTGAATTTAGCATACAACTTGTGTTCTCTCAGAGTTCGAAGCGCAATACGAATATGCTCCTCATGGGCTTGTTCAGACTTGGAATATATAAGAATGTCATCAATAAAGACCATAATAAACTGGTCTAAGAAAGGTTTGTACACTCTGTTCATTAACTCCATGAAGGCTGTAGGGGCATTGGCCAACCCAAATGGCATGACCAGGAACTCGTAGTGTCCATATCTAGTCCTGAATGTTGTCTTTGGAATATCTTCTTTCTTAACCCGAAGTTGGTGATATCCTAAACGTAGGCCTATCTTCGAAAAGAATTGAGCGCCCAGCAGTTGGTTGAATAATTCATCAATCCGAGGCAATGGGTACGTATTCTTGACCGTCACTTGATTCAGTTGTCTGTAGTCGACGCACATGCTCATAGACCCGTCCTTCTTTTTCACAAAAAGTACCGGAGCTCCCCATGGTGAGACACTAGGTCTGATAAACTTTTTATCCAGCAACTCTTGTAATTGTTCATTCAACTCACGAAGTTCTGCTGGAGCCATGCGGTAGGGTGCTTTAGATATTGGCTCAACTCCAAGTAACAAATCAATGGAGAATTCTAACTCCCGAACTAGTGATAATCCAGGACTATCATCCAAGAAAACATCCGGAAATTCCCTCGCGATAGGAACATCTTCTAACCTCTGACTTTCTTAGTCTTCACTAATAAAGGCTATAAATGCCTCACAGCCACCTCGGATCATACGCTTCGCATTCAAAGCAGATAAATTATGAGTCTTCTTTTTCTTCTTGTCCCCTTGGAAGATTAAATCCGCTTCCCCCATAGTGATAGAATTAGTCTTTTTATGGCAGTCCAAACGAACATGATAAGCCACCAACCAATCCATTCCCAAGATTACATTATAATCGTGCATACCTTGCACAACCAAGTCTGCAAGAAAAGTATGATCTCCTATTTGTATTTTACTTCTAAGGTACACCTTATCCGTCTCCGTAACATTACCCATCGCAGCAGTTATAGTAATTATACAAAAAGTAGATGATGGGGGTGTACTAAAATGTGATGCAAAATGTGGTGAAACAAAAGATAGAGTAGAGCCAGAATCAAACAATACTATAGTAGAATGACCTTCAATCAAAAGTGTACCTTCTACAACTTCATTCGTCACCTCTGGGTCTTGATTAGTAGTAGCATAGGCTCGAGCTGGCATGCGGGACCTTTGAGCTCCTCCATTATTGTTCCTTGCATTGTTTCCAGCTTGCTATGGACGCGCCGGTGGTGGTTTCTGCTAAGTCGCCAAAGATTTCTGCTGAATCTGTGGTTGAGCTGGAATAGTCTGCTGGTTCTGTCAATCTGGATGTGGACACTCTACTATTTTATGCCCCATATCACCAAAGTTGAAACATGCCCCACTCTTGAATCTGCATTGCCCCACTAGATGTCTTCGGTTACAATATGCACAAACTGGAGCTAGTGCTGGGGTGGGTACATTGGACTTCAGCCTCTTAGCTTGCTATTGTTTCATTGCAGGTCGACGACTACTACTAGTAGGGCCAATCCTCAAGGCTTCTCTAGCTCGCTGATCTCTCGTTGCAGACTCCTCCGACTTATAAGCATAGCGAATAGTCTCCGCCAAGGTGGGCTTCTCTGCCATTTCCACCTCTCTTCTTAAACTAGGCCTCAGACCCCCAATGAACCTGGTGATCTTGTCCTCTTCAGTGCTAATCAACGTCGGAGCATAACGAGATAACTGAGTCCACTTCATATCATAATGAGCCACTATGATACTGCCCTGTTGGAGGTTCTGGAATTCTTGCTTCTTCTGATCCCGCACATGTTTTGGAATATACTAGTCATCAAATTCTCTCTCAAACTCAGCCCATGTAAGGGCCCGCCTGGCTGTCCGGTGCCTTGTTACAAGAGCCTCGTACCAATGCTCTGCTTTTCCTTGTAGGATAAAGGCCGTCAAAGGTAGCTTCTGATCTTCCGGCCAGTTCATAGCTAGGAAAGTCTTGTTGACTTGCTTGATCCATTTCTCCGCAGCTTTGGGGTCCGTGGTCCCACTAAAAGGTAGGGGACCAATTTTCTTAAAGCGGTCCAAAAGGTTGCCACCCAGTTATACTTGATTGACTCCATCTCCCTGATGATGGCCACTACCTCCACCATTGTTCCCATTGTTGTTGTTCATATGATTGGTCACAAAGTCACGGAAAAGTATCTGGCCCTCAACTAAATTGGCCAAAATATCATCCCAATTTTGGTTCTGGCTCGCATCATTGCTAGAATTTTTTCTGTGCGCCATCTGAATGCAGCAATAGTTAGTTTATGACCTATCCAAAGTGGGGTCCTAAATTCAAACTATAATTCTAATTGTTCTAAGCATCAAGAAAAAAAAAATGAGTTCATTAGGTTGATTAATCATCCTACCCCAAGGCTACTCTACCTTACCAAGAGAAATGTTTAAGTTAAGAACTTTTAATTTATTTCACATTAATTGTAAACAAAGATTGTAAGTTGGTTATAAACTTGGCTAAACTTGAACCAAACCTGGCTCTGATACCAATCTATCATGCCCCAAGTCCGATAACATGGATTTGACGTGATACCAAATGACCCAGTCATCTACGGCCACTCAATTGTTCAAATAGTGGGCCAATTTTCTCTTCTTTTTTTTTTTTTAACTAATAATCATGCATAAACCACATTGCCCGGCCCAATATATGGTAAGCCAAGATCATAACCATAAATAACAATCCAACAATTGTTACACCAAATAAACCAAGTATGAAAATTAAATAAATACATCAATCCCAAAATAAACTAATAAAGTATTAGACATAATTAAACTTAATGTCATAAATTCTCCTAATTTAAATATTTTCATTTTGACCATCCAGAATGACATCATCATTGTCATACTGTGGCACATGCTCATATTCCTCATCACCCTCAATCCCTGGGTTCTGTACATCCTCACTCTCCTGCACATCATTTATGGTGGTGGAATGTAATGAGCACAACGGTACTCCGCAAGATAACAATTACAAACCAAAACACATATTATAAGAGGTATAAGATAATGAGGACGTACATATGATAAACAATAAATGACATGACATTACTATAATGACAATATCTCATAAAATATGTATTGGGGCACCAACATTTCTTGAAATGTCATACAATATAAGTCACTTCCCGATATGGAATTTAGGGTCCAAACACTACATTTGAACCATTCATTAGAACCCATGTGACAATATACTACACTTAGCACTAGTCACTTATCACTTGGCCATTATAATACTTTGAGACCTTCCCTTCCATATTGGTCAATCACTCACTTAAAAATCATTACAAAATATCAATCCCTACACTAGGTTGGGTCTTTGTGTCACTGACCAGTCCAACAGTGCACCCATCTACGAAATGTCTCGGAATTTAACCCGTCCAAAACAAAGGTCATTTTCGGAATACCCACTATAGGTAACCGATCACTAATCACTACACTACACTGGACCACCACACAGTAAGACGTCTTCCCATGGGGGTTATACAACTTAGTGGGGCTGTGGAACTGAGGTCCCTACGTTCTTTTGTTTTCCAACATTTCATTTATTTTAATTAGTTTAGAACTAATTAGAATAAAGCATATTGTATGCATACTTTTCATCAAGCGTCCCATGCCACTTGGCTTCCATATGCACTCTTATGGTTCATCCCTTTCTATCAATATTATTAATTAATATTTTATGGAGTGGGTGTTACAATCATTTATCATCAACACATGAGGGTATCATCATACATTTTTCAATGTTAAAAGAATGCCATACAAACCTTCCATAAATAGCACGTTATGCAAAACTTGCCATAAATGACAACATATAGAAATTTCCATAATTTGAATGCTAGGAAACATACCATAATGTCCATAACACTATTACCTTATCACCAATTACGTACATACATTTTTAGAAAGTAATTGAAACTTGCCTCTCATGGAGCTTTACTAACCACTTGAGAAAAAGGGTGTTAAAATGTGAATTATGCTGCAAAAATAAATTATAATTATTAAACACTAATTATTTAAATCTTAGTTATTAACCATTTTTTAGAATCAATTAAATCCAATTTCTTGACCAATTAATCATCTAAGTGAAAACTAACCCACCAAGGTCCGCTAGGGAACCTAGTCTAGCCATTTAACATTCTAAACTTATTAATTATTAAACCTTATGATTTAAAGGTGTAGTCCACATGATTTATAAAATGTCCTAAGGTCCATAACAACACCTAACAGTACCACAATGAGGAATTAAGTTATAAGCCACTAAATCACACCTACACATACCAACCAACTAGCCAATTACCCCTAGTCTAGGTTTGATGGCTATGGCCAATTGAAATATTTATTCGGGCTCCTTAATCTCCACTAATAAAAGGATTTAATCTACTGACCAGCAACTTAATTAAACTATATAACTACTGGTTATGGCCCCATTTAATTCATAAAAATTCATTTTAACCACCATAACACATAGACCTAGCATAACCAACTAGACTAGTCAACTAGCCTAGCCAAAATGGCTTCCAACTTAGCCAAGGGTAGGAAGTCGCCAAGGGTGTGGCCGCACTTCCTAATTAATTTAAACAACTATTAATAATTTAATTTGGCCCTTTAATTAAATTTAACATATAAATAACAGAAAATAATAACATTACAATTTGTTCATATGCGATCAATTGGTGCACTAGGGTTCGGTTTTGGGCTTAGCCCATTAAACCAAGACTCGTTTAGATTTAAATCCACCATTCTAGCACCTTAAAACCATTAAAACAGAACCTTATGGTTGCTGGAATTTAATTATATTTATAGCTAAATTAATATCTGACCCAAGATCTACAATCGGAGAACCAATGGGTCATATAGAGTTAAACCGGTTAACCCAAAAAGAGTCCCAACGATCCAACACCTAAAATCATGATTAAAATAGAAAATAAAATTTTAATTAGAACCCTTGATTTCTAGTTATTTCAAAGATCCAAACTATTAAAAACTTTGCATATATCAATGAGAATATCTCTACAATGTTTTGGTCCGATCCAACCGTTGATTTGTCAAATCCAAGGGTTCAAAAAAATATTTTTCCTTTATCATGAATATTTAGGATATCCAAAATCCCTTTTTGATCCTTTTTGTTCTCATGATATGGATCTTTAAAATAAACTAGATTATAATACAATGGTTGAAAGCATAACAATTTCTTTTATAAAAAAATAGATTTTAGAAAAGATGAAATACGATAATTATTAAACTTTATGATCATTAAAACCAATAAATCTAACTCTAATGATTTATTAAAAAGAAGCACAAAATAAATCTAATCTTAAAAAATCTAGTCCCCAAAATACACCTGAACCATAAATTAAGATTTCACCATTTTCCTATCCAAACATTGGTGACGACCCAAGCCTAATCAATAATCGAAATCATGAACTTGGATCCCCTCTTCCTTTGGCCAATCTCAGTAAAGAAAATGACATGGGTTGCTTCATCATGGTGCTAAAACACCATTAACGACCATCAATAAATATGGAAGAGGGAAGGTATTAGAGAAGAAAATGGTGAAAGAAATTAAATAATAAAATATGTAAGAAAATGAAAAGAAAACCTACCTCAAAGAAGTCCACCTCCAAGCCAAGCTTCTTCCTTCTCTCTTCTCTCTCTTTCTTCCTTTTCCTATCTTCCCTTAAGCCACACGTCCAACTTCCTCTCTTTTCTCTCTCTCTCTCTAATTCTAAAAGAGACACAGGATGGAGGATATTCCTAACTAAAAAAAAGTCTAACTACTCCCTCCCTTTATGGACTTAAATCTAATTTCATTCCCGGTTAGATATGTAGACTATCATACCCCCTCCATTTAAATCCTCTAGAGATCCTAGCCCTATATTAGTCTCCATAGATCCCCAATCATCTCCATTTGAACTAATCAAGGGGTGTCTCCATAGATCCCCAATCATCTCCATTTGAACTAATCAAGGGGTGTCCAATTTGGAGAGAAATCTCCATTCTCTCAATTATAGTTAGGTCAAGCCAATTGGGGATAATTTCGTTCCCCAATTTCTCAATTAGATTAATGATTAACAATTAATTAATAGGGTTTCCAATTACGTTTGAAATTTAAAATAAAATGGAAAGTAAAGAGGAGGGAAACAAAGTGCTCTCCAAACTCTCAATTATAGTTAGGTCAAACCAATTGGGGATAATTTAGTTCCCCAATTCCTCAATTAGATTAATGATTAACAATTAATTAATAGGGTTTCCAATTAAGTTTGAGATTTAAAATAAAATGGAAAGTAAAGAGAAGGGAAACAAAGTGCCACATCACCCTCCACTTGGCACAATCCAAAGTGGGGCCCGAAACACACACCATCTACAAAAACTTTCCAAAATTAGCATTAATTGTTATTATTATTATTTTTTTAATAATGTGTGAGGGTCCGCTAAATTAGATTTAAGCATTAATTATAAAAATCAAATCTAATTAAAATGACACTTTAATTAGCAACATATGAATGAATAATAATTGATGAAAATGAAGAAAATGAAGTGCATGGACAATTAAATAAAATGCATGAAGTCATAATTAAATGCATGAAAACATTGGATTAAGTACATGTAATAATCATAATAATAATTAAATTTCTATAAAAATAATTACCATGAAATAAATTGAAAAACACCCTAGTCATGGGTCTCTAGTGGGTCTAGGGTTGGGCCCAAAGGTGAATCCGGGTTAGGGTCATTACAATAGTCTTGAACTATTTTTCCTCTTTGACAAAATAAATAAAATTATGTCTAGATGACTAGAACCCAAGTTACCAAAGTATGTATGACTCTATCGGATAAAAGAAAGTTTCTAGAGACAACTTATATTCTCCGATATTTTTTTAATGATTCCTTTGCAATTGAGGCTCGACAAGGTAAAAGATGTTTTCTTAATAGTTCATTTGCAATTGACATTAGATAACGCTTAATCACACTCAGATTTTGGTAACAAAGTTATAAAAGAAAATAGTTTTCTTATTTTGAGGCCCTGAGCCCTGTCCTGGCCCGACCCTGGCCCGAGAGGGTAGGGTATATCTAGGACAACTCCTGGCCCGGCCCTACCCAACCCTTTGACAGCCCCACTGACCATCCCTGCTCTCATTGGTCTTTGATGTAAAGCCCCTTATGAGCAACAATACCCATGCTCAACTACAGTCCCAAATTAACATCTATTCGTTGTCTTTTAACTGCTATGAACAGTGATACCAAAATGCTCATAGCATGCTGCCATTGCACTGTTTGGACAAATGTCAATGCCAATGCTCATTCTCCTAGGAAGGAATATGGATAAGAAAATGTATGAGAACCACTATAACATAGTCGTCCACCTTTCAAGCCTTAAGCTTGAAAACACCTTTGTTTGCAAAAACAAATCCATAGAAGCCCAAAAAATGACTTTGAAAAAGAAAAAAAAAACGGATGATAAATGAGAAAAGATAATTTAAGTCAATCTTTATGTAATAGTGAAAAAAATACAACAATAACACTACTCGGGTAAATATACAAGCAGGATATCTCCACTAAGAAAAAAGTACCAAAGTTAAAGTAAAAGGACAAGAAATCCAATCAAATTATTAACGAGATTTTAGATTTTTTTTAGCTACTAAAAATAGAATATGGGGATTTTTTCAATAAAAAAACTAAAATAAAAAAAAAATTTAGCTTGCCGCTTCCGGTATCTGACCGTTATGATTGGTCTTTGCCCTTTGATTTTGATTCATATAAAGGCTAGATGAATGAATCTCACCATATCAACTCTGACAACCTATCAAATCCCACCATAACCCTCCACAACAGAGAGAGAGAGAGTCCGTGCCCCACGGATATTTACCTCTCACATTCCAGGCCCACTAGCATCATCAATCTACTTCAAAGAGAAAAAGATAAAATTTACAAATCTTCTTGGGGGCAACTAAAGAAAATATGATGCCTTTCCGGGAACAAACAATGAAAAGAAGGCAAAAAGAGGGCTCCTTCTAATCATTCATCCATACAACCACACCATGTCGCCCAGAAAAAAGCAACAGCCAAGAATCAAATAAAATCAAATTTGTCATCGTTTACCTTCCCCACCATCAGTGCATATCAGCCACAACAGCCTATCCTCCACATCCCACTACTGAAAAACGAAGCTGCAGTAATAACGATAAAATAATAATTAAAGTACAACATAATAAAGCCAAAGCTTTTGCTGCAACGGCTGCTGTATGTACGTACGATGGATGAAAAAATCACCTTGCCTTCCGTTCACTCACACCACACCACACCACGTACAGACCGCAATCTTCTTCTCCTCCTTGTACTACGTTGAACAAAAACCCCAAAATTAGGTGCAGAGAACACCCATGCCACACGATGAGCTAAACTAACAACAGCAACTAAAACCTAAAACCATCACTTTCTTTCTCTTTCTCCATTCCTCCTTGACTCGATCTGCTATACACAAACAATCAAAAAAGAAAACCCATGGTCAAGCTGAGAAGCTCCAGAGGTGAATGCCGGTCTCGCTGGAGCACCCTGCGACGCGTTCATCATCGGCTACAAGATCGTTCGCATACAGCCCCATCCTCTCTCTGAGGCCATACAAGCGGCCGCCGGTCTCTATGTCCCACACCCGCACCACTCCGCCAGTGCACACGAGTGCATACCCCGTGTTCATGGACCCGTGCAAGCGCCCACCCCCGAGCGGCACGTTGAACCTGCACACCTCCTCCAAGGTCCGAACCCGGCATACACGTGCGAGACCATGCCTGTCGACGACCATGAAAAGGCCATTGCTGCTGACGTCAACCGAGTCGACAAAGACCCCCCTATCCATCTCTTGTTCGTCTCCCAAGGCGATACCTCCTCCATGGTCGCGATCCAACACCATCATCCTCTGTCCCGTGCATGCCACGCCCGCCGTGTCGTCGTCGTCGTCCTGCTGAATCGACACCCTGACTCGGCCCACCGACTCGGCCAACTCGATCAGCAGCTGCCATCCGAGCACGGATTCCGGGTCGGTGAGGGACCCGCCCACGAACACCAGCTCCTCAGTCTGACCGTTCCAAACCTGGAACGCACGACCCGGCACGCCCGCGTAAAGCCCGACCCACCACCGGCTGCACCCGGTGAAGTCCACCAGCGTCCCGTCGTTCACCACGTTCCCCACGTGGGCCCGGCGGGGCGAAGGCCCTCGGACGCCCGCCACGTGTACGTCCCCGTCCAGAGAGGCGAACACGACGCCTCGGTCGTGGAGGATGATCCCCGACACGGCGCGGGAGAACGGGCCGAGCCGGTCGCGGTGGACGGGGCGGAGGATGCTGACGTGGCGGAGTGTTGGGAGGTCGAAGACGCGGATGGATCCGTCGATGAATCCGCAAGCCAGGTGTCTCTCTGAGAGGGCGACACGTCTGCAGGAGAGGGAGTCGTTGGACTCGGATGGAGAGCAGGAGTCGAATATGAGGGGCGTGTATTCGGCCCTCCGGAAACGGAAGTTGCTCGCGGTGCGGTGGAGGTGGACGTACTCATCGTGCCACGTGTCACGGAGACAGCGGTTGCGGGCCCAGATCCGACGGGTGAGATTCTGCCACAGCAGCTCTGAGCGGGAAACGGCGAACCACGTGGAGCACACCTGCGTTGGCATTTTGGCCAAAAAGTCAATGAAGGAATGATAACTTAGTTAAAAAACACAAAAATAGGAAAATAGGAATGATGTATTGACATATACAGATGTAGCCATATACCCAGACACTCAATATCATCATTCTCAACCGTCAAAAAGTGGGATAGGCATATAATTGGACGGTTCAGATTAACATACGTACACGGTAGGTTCCTATATATTCTGTATATATTTGGCATGAGCAAGTGCATCGAATGATTGTTCATGTTTCATCTTCTTCTCCTCTTCTTTTATATTCTATAAAAATCGTGAAAAAAGAAGAAAGACTAGGAAAGGTGGATTGGTGAGAGTAAAGCCTATGATATTATATAAGTATTTTTACTACTTTGTTATTTATTTGTGTGCTTTGAATTCTTCCATGAAATTCCAACACAAAACATCTGATTTGCAGGTTTTGTTGTATCGGGGCAGATTCAAGAAGGAATTGAGGCTGAAGCAAAAGAGAGGTATAATTCAACCTAAAGCTTGTGGCAATGGGTAAAATGAATTTAGTTACTTTATTGGATGCAATCTGGGCTTAGAGAGAGAGAGAGAATTTAGTTACTTTATTGGATGCAATCTGGGCTTAGAGAGAGAGAGAGAGAGAGAGAGAGAGAGGCATGCTTGTGAATTCAAGGGTCTCTTTGAAAGAGAGATCAAATACCATGGTTCTGCTTCTTGTCCGTAAGATAGAACTGTTGTAAGATTGGTTTCTGGTAAAACACAACCAGTCTTTAGTCTTTAGGAAATGGGATTCCATAAAAGAAGTCTTTAGGAAATGAGATTATATAAAAACATAATCAGACCCCACCCACAAGACAGTGGTGAAAAGTGAAAACCCTAGGGATGAAAGAGAAGGAAAAGGACCACTGTGGAGAATGAGAGAATCAATCCAATAATATCTTTAAAACAGCATTGTTAAAGGAATTATACTATTAATAATGTATTGACTCCATTATACGTCTTGGTACCCAGTAGACATTTGATTATTGCTTATCGAAGCCAAACGAATGATCTTGTTGAATAATTATAGATGCAGGCTTCTGTACAGAGAATCTTTTAACCTTTATGTTTTGTTTTGTTTTGTTTTCCCCCATTTCTTATGATAACTTTTATTCTCTTCAATGAGTGGTTACTGATTCAATCCATATCATCAAGACAGACACTAGTGCAAGTGTTGATTCCGATCACAGGATCAAGAAGGCTTGTGTACATGAATTTGTTACTTGAAATCTGTAGACATCAGAATTAGATGAGTTAACTAGAGACTCGTTTTCTTGAGTGCGGGCATAGTAGTGTAGCTCCCACCATACTACACGAGAAAGGGCGCAGTATTGGTGCAATTTTATCCCATTACAGGTGCTCTGAGCACCCTATCCCAACCATGCCAGCCAATAGTGCATCTCAACCCCAAAACAGTGACGACTAAACTTTTTTTAAAGGTGAGCTGTAGGTAGTATAGCAGTGTAACATGGTACAAGTTGGATGAAGTTAAAAATGTACTACAAGTTATGGTTCAAAGCTATAACTGGTGCCTTTTTTAATGTACTCAGCTAAGGGGACTGGGACCATGAAAAACCGTAGCTAAGGAGGCAGCTACTCGCTCAGGAAGGGAACCCAGGCCTGAATGGGTGAGAAGCAGAGTATCCAACCAACTGGATCAAGGCTATAATTGGTGATAGCAGCAAGAGAGAGAGAGAGAGAGAGAGAGAGAGAGAGAGGCCGTGAGATCTTTTAGGTCTTCAATTGGACTAATATGACATGACCAAAATAAAAATCCAAGTACAGGTGACAAGATTGACAGAAACTGGTAAAATAGAGGTTTCAATGAGAAATTAAGGTTAAAGTGAGAATGGATATCAACTTGATGCGATGCCCACTCGTTGTGGTGTGATAATTTTATCAGAAGAGTTATACAGTGAAAATGTGATTAAAGTCTGTTGAAAGAAATGCATGTTTAGGTTTGGTATATGCACTAAATATTACTAATTTTTCCATTTTTTTACATTAAGGCGCAGAGATTTTGAAACTCACATTGTTTGCATTTGAAATTAGAGGTTTGGAAGCCATGACAGAGAGATTTAGATGTGTAACCCAGGATTTAGCATAATTATCTGCATAAGGTGGTTGTTTGAACTAGTTTATTTCAAATGCATGTGTGGGCACAAATAAATACACGCATGTGTGCGCGCGGGCGTGTTTCTGTACATGCTAATAAAAATTCAAGTCAATTGATCGACAACATATAAAAGGATAAGAATTAAAGTTTTGATTGGGAAGCTTATTTAGTATATGCTTAGTTTTGGAATTATTTCATGTAGCTGCAATATTCCACAAGGTACGTCGGTATAGGTCACATCCACCACTCAGATTGGATAGGTCACAAGATGATATAAGTAGGGCTTGGTTATCTTGTGAACTGGTGCAGTCTTTGCGATCCCAATAAAAATGTACATATCTATCTCGTCTTATAGCTCCTCAAAAGTTTTCTTCTAAATTATCCTTTATGGTACTATGATGTTTTCGGCAAATCTTACACTAGTTAATCACTAAGAGTCCCACGAATCCTTGTAATGTTAGAACTTCTTAGTTGCTTTTGCTATTTATATAAAGAGAGAGAGTAAGAATTTGTATAAGTGTTGCAAGTGTTGCAAATCAGAAATTTGATCTATATATATATATATATATGCTAGAGCGGTGAATATAACTATTGATGCATGATCCATCCTCCAAGTCGCACTTTAGGTATTCTCTTATCTATTAGATAACCGAGGTATCTTCATGGCCATATAAGGGCTGCATGGAGTTACAGCGCACAAAAAGAAAGAAAAACACCATACACAAACAAAAATAAGAAGGCAAATATTTTTATACTAATGCATTGTGTGACATTCTGACATTCTCATTCGGGATTTAGTTGCAAGACTTGGGACAAAGTCTTGTTTATAATAGGATTCAGCCAGCATCCACTACCTATGACTCTTTTCTTTTTTTTTTTTAACATTGGAGGATAACTTAGTCAACCAGTAAATTCTAAGCAGTAGTAAATAAAGTAGAACGTCTTAACTACAAATTAAAACAAGTTAAAAGGCTTTTCAATAATGAACTAGGACTTAAAAGAGACTTTCTAATAGAACTTTCCCAACTAAATTAGGATTCCACCATTCAAAAAAAAAGAAGGATTCCCTAGGCATAACGCCATTTGACAAAAATAATGTATTGTACTGTATTGTACACTAGTCAGCTCTTTTTGTTTGTTGGAAACCTGATGGATCCAATGCTGACAAGCCACAAGATGTACATCAACTATTCAAAAGATTAAGTTACCAGCCTTGAATTGCAAAAACAAAGTGTCTTTTGCTTATCTCTCCCACTTGGCCCCAACCAAAGGTATTGGGAAGACGAAAAGAATAAATCTATCCATCTAGGTCCTTCTGTAACACCTAGGGTACAAGGGTCATTGCCTATTTCTCCCGCTTGGTTTTTAGACCAGGGTTCAAGGGTCATTGGTTAAGTCTGTGCATCTAGATCTAGGCTCTTTTGCAATTCCTAAGGTTCAAGGTGGAGGATCACTAGTGTCTAGAATGAAAGAACTCCAATTGGTAGGGTTCCTACATTTGAATAAGTGCATGGAACTTAATGTGAAATTCTTGCGCAACCTAAGTGGGGAATTGTTTGGCAAGAATTCTTGACAAGAATTCTAGCTTTTGGGAGATCCTGACAGCGTGTCATTGGCTATTTAAAAAAAAAACAAAAACACAAAGAACAAAACAAAACAGAAACACTGAAACAGCATTTGGAATTTCCTATTTCATTGCTGAGTTTCCAACAATCCAGCCTTGTGGATGGCACTTTTTGGGCTTACATAATTCTTCAAATTACAGCTTTCCTAATGCTCAAAGATACTCGGGCATTTGAGAATTCAGCTGATATTTCAGCAAAAAGGGGCTGCCTCCTGCTCCTTCTTCTTCTTGTTTGGTGCAGCGATGAAAACGTAGGGAATTCCAGGATTTTACGCCATCTTTCATCGCTACAGAGGATTCAATAATCCTATCTATCCGTCGGAAACCCAAAGCTGCGAAAAAGGAAACCCAGGTTTCCTCTTCCACGGCTCTACACAAACACATCCGTAGGATGATCCATGAAGTGGATGGCTTGAGATAATGGGAGATTTTGGGTCCAGGACAGGTGGCAAGCACTCTTCGGATTGGGCTTAGACGAGTTGTTTTTGTATCTTTAGTAGCCTTTCTCTCTTTTACAGAGGCTGATCATTGAATGTCATTACATGGGCTGGCTTCTGTTATGGTTATCTTTGTACATTTGTTTGTGGGGTTGCACAGAGTAGTCTCTATAGATGTTCGATACATTTGTTTGTTGGGTTGCGCAGAGTAGTCTCTATAGATGTGTTCTTCACTATTTATCATAAGTTTATAGAGTTCTTGATGTGCTGTTTTGAAATTACAGAGTGGACTTCTCTCATTGTCAAAGTAAGTTATTTGCATCATTGTTTTGGTGATTTTTATGTCGTCATTATAATATAAAGTCAACAAGTGGCTTTGGCCATTCCCTTTCTTCACTCCAAAGGCGTGTCAAAGCTTAACTTTAAACTTTGAGGGGGGTTCCTGAAGTGGGAGAAAAATTTAGAAGCGATATCAGATTAGTGAACGAGTAGTTCTGGGTTCAATGCAGATGATTAATGAAGCTCTTTGGATTGGACTTGGATGGCTTTTTTTTTTTTTTTTTTATGGCCCTTTAGATATTGAAGGTTATTTGTTGAGTGTCATTAGGAGGCCGAGCTTCTATTGTGAATTGTGCTTACTGCTCATCTCCAGCACATGGGTCTTATAGGATGGGTGTTGCAGTTTCCAAGGATGCATAACTCATAAGTTTACAGAATGGCTAATCCTTTAAGTAGTTCCTTTGAGATTCCAGGGTGCATTTCTCTCATTGTCACTTATAACATCTTTTACTGCCTATTTGTTTGCAATAGAATACAGAGGAATTCATGGCCCAATTAGCTCCACCTAAAGAGGTGAATTGTGAGTAATAAATGTTGAGCGGTGAGGATATAAGAAAGCAATGTAGATGGGACGTTGACTTCCTAGGATTTGAGTTACTAGGGTGATGGATGGTATTCATTTCCGTACTCCCCTTGATTCACTTTCCACTAAAGGGGACTTGTTTGATGGTTATTTCTATATATTCACCCAGAGTATTCATTGCTAACCACTTATGACCTGAATTCCCATGTATTCTATGCAAACAAACAGGCCCTTGGTAGATTTTGCGTCATCACTACAGTGGGATTCAGCCATCTTTCATTTCCTTTCTGCACTCTCGCTCATTACATTGTAATCTTTAAGCATCTTGCCAGTTTGTGTATTTTTCAGTGATGGATTCTGCTCCATGAAATACTACTAGGTTGAAGAAAGGGTCTTATCAGAATCAACACAACATTGAAGGGGTGGTAGGGATGTACATAGTATAGATGCGCCGTGTTGAGTGGAGAGTGGGTAATATATATATATATATATGGGCCCCATTGAGTTTATATGGTGAGGGAAGGATGCAAGTGAATATTGTCATATATATATATATATATATATATATATATATATATATATATAAAGCAAAAAAACAAGCCAAACATCATGATAAAATTAGATCAACAGAATCACAATGGAATTAGATTTGACATTTCTACATTAAATGAAGATGAAGAAACTCGTTATATTTGTCGTTATATTTGTTTGGGATATCTCGCCCTTTATTGTTCCTTGGGTCTAGTACCATAACACTGCTGGTAAGGGAGTTCCTTGGGTCTAGTACCATAACACTGCTGGTAAGGGAATGACTATAAAACATAGTTCTTCAAACATATAGCTCGTGTCTTAGGTACTTGGCTATATTATAATTACAGAAAGCCAGAGGATAAAAATATAATAGATACATTTTTTTTTATAGCAAACTATAGTACTTGGATGCATAATTACTAATACAAATATCATGTTTTGTTAGTTCTTTTGATTTTAGTTTGGTTTCCTTCGAAGAACATTAAAATACTTGAAAAAGGAAACAGGCCCAAGAAGGGTAAAATGCTTTACATGCTTCAAAGAACATTAAAAACTTTGAGCTATTCAGAGCTTACCTGTGATGAAAGAACTGCCTCCACAATAGATTTTGGAAAACGCACTTTCACATTCAGAAATAAGTATTCATCTAGCTTCCCATTTCTAGATTCCGTTTCACACTTGAGGCTCATTTCTTAATAATTTCAAGTAAAGATCATCTGGATCTTGCAGCATTTTGTGCATCCTCCTAAGTTCCTAAATGATTGATTCTTCCAAAACTTACATAGATCATCTCTGATATATAGCTATTTCTTCAACAATGAATCCCACTATATAATATAATATGAAATGTAATCTCAGTAGTCTATCTGTGCAATTACGAACCAGTCTCTCTTCTGGACCACTCACTTTTACCATGCCATCCTGCTTTAGAGATAAATTGCTCGAGTTTCTGAGGGCCGTGCAGAAGCAACAGAAACCCGAAACTGACTATTCTGATACACCCACCTTGTATTCATCTGAACCGGGGTGTTTTATCATTCATTTTTTAAATATACATGTTCAGCGCATTACTGCTATTTAATTGGATTTATTAAATAACACAAAATTCCCACTGTCATCACACTTCATTTCCTTCATCATTTGTTTCAAAGAAAATGTGTAATTCTATTCAGAATAGTAACATATGGTTGTAAGAGAAGTAGGTGTGATAAGGGACTTTCTGTTTCAGTTTCTGCACCCTTGATTTGTATGCAATCAGAAACATATTTGACGGTATGAATAAACGAATAATGTTAAATATTTATGCATAATCCCTCGACTGATATATATCTAGAAAAAATATACAATAGTTAAATAATGTTGGTTCAATGTTTTGCAAAGTTTTAGTATATATTTGTCATAAATTCACTACCGCCTATGCATAATCATCTTCTTGCTTTGTGCATGTGTAACACAATAAGTCAGAACAATTCCATTGATATTTTTTAGCTACTCCAACCAAAATCAATCAGCATTGTCATCAAGGAGCTAATGATTATGTTTTGTTGGTCTTCGAGCAAGTAATCATCACAGTATTAAATTATCACATTCGTAGGGTTCATTTACAGTTCAAATTTTTACTGTAAACAGTCTTTTCTTCTCAGTCCTCAGCATTCTTGAAGTTGCTTTTTAAGAGGCAAAGACTGTTTATAGGGGAATGTATGTGGAGTTTCGTTCATGAGGGAGAGAGAGAGTCCACTATATAATTATTTTTTACTCAGCTTATGATCATTCAGAATGGGGGTTCTAGCATATGTTCATCATTCTGTCCTTAGTCTTGGGCAGTGATGGCATAGGCTGATTTTTGCTTCAATGAGAGATGGCCCACTCTTTTTATTATTATTTTTAATTCATCTTAAGCTCATTTACAACTGAGTCGGCTCAGTTTCGTTTGTTATTACTGATATGTAGAATACCTTCTTCAATTTATGTCTTATGTTTCTTTATTTGCCAACGGCTTGCGTGAATGTACTTAATTAGTGTGGGTTTTCACAAGAGATCAAAGTAATTTTCATGTTCTTAGAGAGGGGTTCCTTGCAATTTCTCGTGTAGACTGATATTACAGAAATCCAAAAAACCCATCTTTCAAAAGTTCCAAGGAATAACTAATTATTAACTCTCTTTAAGTTCCTTGCTATGCTGTCTGCTCATAGTGGGTCTACTGTAGTTCTACATTAGGACACTTTCACAGGAAACATTGTTGCCACCTTTACAGTGGGCCCAAACTCCCCCCACTTGCCTGGCTTCAAAGTTGTTTACCTGCTGTATGTCTATTTGTTAAACCCTTTTACCCTATACAGAAGGCCAACTCGTTGGAGAGTTCCTTCATCGAATCATCTTAATCCTTCAATAAAAAGCTTTTGAAAAAGCTCCCGCCTTATGATGGCTATGTCACACATGATATAAGATACATAGTGACTGTTGGAAGCTTCACTCCACATGATTAACCGTAGCAGCTGAGTTATGTCTGTTGGAACTAAATACTTGATCCATTATTCCCTACTCTTTGTAAGAGGCTTTATGGATTACATTCCGGTAGTAAAGAAAGATACAAGACAAGGGTTGTTCTCCAAGAAATTTCAGAAAGTACTTTTGACTTGCAGTTTTAGAGAGTTAATTGAAGAGATATAGATGTCAGGAGCGTGATATATGGATAGCTGAATGTAACCATGTGAAGCGAATGTGGATCGATCTCTATACTTAAGCTTGTAACATGGATTAGAACAGTCTCTTATGTCTCCAACTTGATGGACATGACTACAATTGTTCATGACAAATGGATCCCATGACAGAGGCTTTGTAAAAGCATCGCCAATACAATGATTGATAGGAACAAACTTGGTGACAACTGATTAGGGGGCACTTTTTGACGGAAGCACGGTGGTTGATATCGATATGCATGAAAGACAATTTATGACCATGTAGTGGCCCATGTCATCGCAAAACAGTGTAGATGCCTGTAAAGTATGATACCTATCTCACAAAGTTAGAACCCAAGCCCGATTAAATTAACTAGATTGAAGCATAGCTTGCTTCAGCACCGTAAAGGGCCATAGTTAAACTGCTTTTTTTATCCAAGGAAGTCGCAACAAAGGCTCAAGATAAACCCGGTCCACCAAAACCCCATTTGGACTCATCATGCTTTACTGCCGTGTCTCTAGTGTTCATATTGTCACCAAGTTAGGTGCGGACAAGCATGTAATGGCATCTGTTGGATGATTTAGTGAGCTCTCAGTAGGCCTCAATTTTGTGACTTCAGCTTCGATATACAAAGTTGTTGCCAACTTCTAATAGGATGTAGGTTAATGACCAATTCTCATTTATTATTATCTTTAACAAATTTTCCTTTTTTACAAAATTGCCACCCAAAAATGAACATATCCTATGTAGACCATTGTGCACTTGGGACATTCAGCTCATGCTGCACCAGAGAATATACGAGTTCTTGTTTGTCTGGGATTGGTATTCCATAGTCAATAGCGGGCCGCTACTGTATGTGAGTATCCTTTTGACTAAATTATGAATGATACATTCTTCATGGGAGATGGTTGAAACTTAGTCTTCAATGACTCTTAACTGAGCATTGATTATTACTTTCTAGCATATTTCTGTTGAAATAGTCCCCAGACTTTAAAGCTGAATGTTTTGGAGAAATCAACATCTGCTTTTCTACATAGATATATCATTTCTCGCAAGATTGGGTGGAGCGCTATCATTAGTTCATACATCAGAAGACACCCTCTGATTGGTACAAGTTGCATGAGTTTGATACTAAAATTTGTCTTTATAATATTATGTTATAAAGGGAAATTATTTTTTGTTTTCTTATTATATGCATAGAAAGAGCCAACACACTCCGAGTTGGTACAAGTTGGATGAGTTTGATACTAAAATTTGTCTTTATAATCTTATGTTATAAAAGGAAATTATTTTTTGTTTTCTTATTATATGCATAGAAAGAGCCAACACACTCCGAGTTGGTACAAGTTGGATGAGTTTGATACTAAAATTTGTCTTTATAATCTTATGTTATAAAAGGAAATTATTTTTTGTTTTCTTATTATATGCATAAAAAGAGCCAATACACTCCGAGTTGAGTGGCCTGGCACATTAGTTTCACACACATGTTCTAAAGATAGATAACAGGTCCAGAGTCCAGTAACCCAAGACAGTTAAAAAATAATTGCATAAAAGCGACGTGAAATATTTTTTTAGAGTATTTTAAGTGTACTTGGGAAGACCTACCTAAAATCTTAGGTTACATTCAATGTTTGTTTATCTTGAAAAATGATAAGAATGGTGAATAAGACCTGATGAGGACCAGCTAAGGTGGCCCACCCATGATAGCCAGGAACAGTGTAGGGATAAGGTTTAGTAAGTGGGAGATAACAGCCCACAATTAGTTTTTCACTTTATTTTAGTTCTCATCTCCAAAAGATGATAAAAGTGATATTTTTTTAAGTGGGTCAAAAAGGTCGACCGAGTCTTGGGTCGGTTGAATATTCTATGAAAGAATCAGTTCAGTATATACATACACACCTTCACATGGAAGCTTTCTGTCATTCAAACTGATACGTGGAATACTTGAATCGATTTGTCGTGTAGTACTCACATCCCATCGTCAGTGAGAAAAAATTTTAAAAAAATGAGAAGAAAACGACAAAGGGAGTCAAGTCTACTGTCAGCGTTTAATGTCTAGTATAGGTAAGGGGGTAGGGGTAGTGTACGGTTGTACAATACTGTTATAATGAATGAAGAGAAGAGAAGAGAACTGGAAGGGCCCTTTTATAAAAAGAAGACAAAATCTTTGGAAAGATGCAGGCAAACGCACCTTTAAGCGACTTGCAATGGAATGGAGTGGAGAATCAATGAATGGACAGGGGGAAAGGGAGGAAAAGATGTGTGGGTTGTGTGTGGGGTGTATGGAGAGAGGGAACACAGGGGAGTTGGGATTGGATTTGGGCATGTGAAGCAAGACTGATCTGAAGATGGGGGCACATGATCGTCGAAAGTAGCAAAGCTGCCATGCAAAGCTTTATCTTTTCTAGTCTTCCTGTCCCACTTTCATTTCCAATGAAAGAGAATAAAGAGGCATTGCTTTTGCTAGTCCCGGCAGTCTGTCTCTCAACACTATTCTATCAACGTGGAGGGATACCCGTTGTAGAACTACTTCTCTCTCTCTCTCTCTCTCTCTCTCTCTCTCTCTCTACATGGTAGTAAACGGTGCCTTTTACTTCCAAGGAAGAACAGTTATTATTGCTGTTTCTTTTATTTATTTATTTGTTGATCTTTCTGTACATCACACCCATAAATCAACCGAAACAGGGTTTTGCAAATAGGGGAGAGGACCAATGTTTTTGGATCCATAAAAAAAAAAAAAAAAAATTCTTCCTTTCTTTCTTTCTATCTTTTTCGACATGCATATATCAATAGGTCCATTGTTTATTAAGGCAAGGACATGTATCAGATCTATAATTTCTGTTTTGATACCTAAAAATTGGTTTTGCTTTGTTAACCACAGTAGTAAACAAAGTCCTAAATACCGGACGCAATAACATTCATTGGGAAACTATAATGTAAGATATTGTTCTCCAATGAGTGGGCTGCACATGAGGCACATCTTTGATCATTACAGTCCCTTTCATAATTTTGTCATTTAAGATCCAACAAGAAGCCCAAAGAAGCCCAATTTTTACACTAATTGAATCTTCAAGAAGCCCAATTTTTACATTAATTGAATCTTCACTGTTTAATTTGAGTCTCAAAAAAAAAGAAAAAAAAACTATGCACAATGCGTGAGAACACTGTCCATGGTTAAAAATTAAGATGCCACTAGATTTTAAGGGTGTCAAATCAAAGGCTAGAATAACCTAATGGGGTTGGATTTTTTTTTACATCAGGATAACTTTCTTATAGTCTTCTAGACATACATCTAAGTAGGTCCCACGAAATGAACTGACATATGAAAAATATGCACTCTCCTTGTTGTAGAACATTTTCTATATAATGTAGCATAAGTCTATCGGTCCCGAACCCGGGACCGATTTTTGGACAAACAGCCCCCTAGGGGCTGTTGGATCCCAGGAGCTGTTTTGCCCTAGGGGGCTGTTTGTCCAAAAACCTGTCCCGGGTTCGGGACAGGTAGCAGGACTCTATAATGTATGGGTATTACATATAATATAGACCGAATACCATTTATATGCAGTCAAGCTCACTTAAATGCTATCTATTCGTGGGAAGAAAGGAAAGTTTTGCCCTTCGGCCTCATTGGATTATCCTAGCCCTTGATTAAGCGCCTTAAACTTTAATAGTGTTTTAACCAAAGTATTTATTTTTCTCTTTCTTATAATATTCGGCCCAACGATGATTCAAAGTTTGATAAGCGTGAAGTGGGGCCTAATGGCAGATCATGAAACAACTAGTGTCTCAAAAGGATTGCACTGATCAAAAGCGGCACCATAGAGATGACAGCCCACTTATCTAAGAAAATTTCTCATGGTAGAAATGTTAGATGATGGGTATAATTTGGATTGAGGATTAAAAAGGAGTGAATTTGGCAAAAAAATGCGAAAGATATAAATTCATTTGAGTATGGTACAGTTTTCTCAAAAAGTTTCTCCTAAAATGCAAACCCCATACTGTTCATATGTGGCCCAACTCGTGGGCCCGAAATCACCCATCCTAAGATTATCCTAGCCCTTTACAGCATTAAAGTTTAATGGCATTTTAATAATAGATTTTTTTTTTTTAGATTTAATCCACAGCAAAGGCATGATGTGTGTAAAATAGTGCCTAGTACTGGATCAGGAGATGACAAGAGTGTGAAAGGGGCATTCATCAAAGATGGGCCCAAGTGGGTGGGATAGAGTTGGACTCGCATACAGTTTGCTTGTAGGAGAAAATTATTATTACGCATGGCACCCGAGATTTTTACCATTGCAGCAAAGCAATGACCCATTACATATTCCATATACTAAATTTTAAAAGGCGCTGATTATCAATATACCTTTTAAAATTAGTACAGGGAATATGATTTTTCTACATTAGGGGTATGTATGTGTCTTGAAGTTTATTTTATGAAAAGTAATTTGTATTTAGCTTTTATAGACTTACTTTGATATAACCATTTTAAATATGATTTCCATGAAGGGTTTTTTTTTTTTTTTTTTTTTTTTTTCTCTTGAAGGGCCTTTTTCACAATATAATCATATGATACGCACTTCATTCTTGCATGTTTATAATTTGTGCATCATACGGTTTTATCCAAAAATTCATGTGTTCATTCTGTATGCTATAAAAGCTAGTGTGACGGAGATGCATCTGTGAAAAAAAAAAAAAAATCATGCGTCTATTTTTCATATAATATGCACGAACTGACCATGTACAAGCATTTGCACCGGCTCAGGTGTATTTTGTTTTGTTAAAAACAGTACCTTGATTGGTCAGGTAGAATCAATTAATTGTTTTGAAATGGAAATGACCCGACAATACATTTGCATTTTACATGAGCTGCAGGACTTAGTATTGCATTATAAAGTGAGTTTCAGAGCTTAGTTTCTACCCTCGGCAGTGTTTGTTCCCCTCAAAATATAAATATCGACTTGGATGCTTTCGTTGGATTAAAAGATATGTATGTATATACATTCGTAAATGCTGAAAAAAAAAACTACGAGAGTGTGAGAGACAGTGGTTGGAAAATATAGGGGGCAGTGGGTACATGGGAACTTCTTGGAAAATATAGGGGACAGTGAGTACATAGGAACTTCCTGTTCTCTTATTCTAATAATGAGGTGGAATGACTGTCTTCCCTTTATAGAAGGAAAGAGAGCATAGACATGTGAGGCATGTGAGTTGCACCTTAGAATGAGTTTGGAAAACGAAACACAAAGTTAAAACAATGGACAGATACTATGATTCGGAGGATGAGGACAGTTATAGGTTAAAGAAATGGTTAATGAAGCTGTAGTGATGACATTTGTTACCCGAATGTCGGATTGAAATTATCTTTAAATACCTTGGTTGAGAAGATGTTTATTCTTGTTATAAACATCATCATTCACGGGATTCACTGTTAAGTCTAATACTATACTATACTATGAAGCTAATCATGCACAAAGCTGCCTAATAAATAGTGCTATTGAGATTAGACAATGTATGGAATCGAAAGGATCACAGAGGAATTTCTGTAGAATTGTGATTACAATGGAGATTATAAGATAAAACAAAAATAAAAACTCATCCTTGACCCCATAAAATGTTTAGATCTCACGGCAGTCTGACTATAAACATTTGTTGTCATATTTATTCTGATGTCTGTATTTCGTAATATTTTTGTAAGTAAAATTAGTTGTGTTAATTTCTCGTATATGCTTAGGTTTATCCCCTCCTCGGCTGTGATATGATAGATTTAGGGCATGTTTGTGTAACACTTTTCTGCAGAAAAGTTGACAATTTTCCGTGAAAGAAAATCCGTTTTTCGTGCGTTTGGTATAGAACAATTCCATGGAAACGTTTTCTTGTCTTACCAGTATTTTCCTTGCTAATACTGGAAATGAATTTCCTATGGGGAGTATGGGAATTCCATTTCATCGGAAAAATTCTCCCTCCTATATAATCTCATTTCCTCACTCTTTTCCAACTCAACCCAAAACCCTATCTTCGTCAACCAATGCATTATAATTTTGTTTTCTTTGATTAGTTGGGTGTATGTATGATGATTATTTTTGTGATGGGTATTATTTATGTGATAGCTCATCTGATTTTTAATAAGAAATTCACAATCACACCAAACAACATTATCACCAATTCTACAAGGAAAAAAATTTGCACCAAATATGAATTTCTAAATTCCACTGAAATCCTTTTCCGAGATTTTCATTTATATAGAATTTGCTAACGTGACAGTTTCTTTTTTCTGCGGAAAGGGTGTGTACACAAATTAACAAGCTTATGCTCTTGTAGGGTTGGTTTCTTAAAATGCTTATGCTCAAGTTTCTCTCTCTCTAGAATAAACTTATTAGAGGAAATTTGCTCTCACAGACTAAATCCGAAGGTCAGGATACAGTTACTGTCACTCCCAACAAGATGATAAAGAGCACCAGTTTAAGGGGAAAAGCGAACCAAATTTACTTATTATATAGTTGAGGATTTTTCAGAGTCGAGACAAAGCAATCAATTGCATGAAATGGGACCCTATTAGGTTTTTTTTTTTTTTCTTTATTTCGTGGTGGGGTGGGTGGGTGGGGGGTGGTTTACTGTGTCTTATATACACATTTATTAGGGAGTTCCACAAAAACCAATAACATTAGAGCTTAGAAAAAATGAAAGGTAAATTCACAATGCAGCCTGAGATGATTTTTTCCCCTCTTTTTTCCAATTAAGTTTACAACCTATAGCAAATAAAACTCGGAAAAACTAGGATACTGATAATGACATTCTTCCTATTAATGTATCTAAAGCTTTCATGGTGGTGATTTATACTAGCAGTTCATCACATAAATTGGGAAAATAAAGATAGCTTGACAATGTCATCTTAAGTCATATACTCAAATATCCAAGCAAACATGGAAAAGAAAGAGTCTTATCATCATCGGAAGGGCAAGAAAGAAAATCGTACACAATCTAAAAACTGTAGGTGTATAGTAAAAAGAAACACACCTGTAAAATCACTTAATCTTACAAGAAATTATGGAATCATTTACAATCCACATTGAGAAGAGAGTTCCTTTTTTTACTTTTTGGACGGTAAAAGAAAGTTTGTGATATCATCGAACGGTCATCTAGAGGGGCATAATACCAACTGGTGTAAAGGAGATCATATTGAGAAAAATATAGGTATGAAAAAAAAAAAAAAAAGTATAGTATCATCTATAATCCCCATTGAGATCTCTTCTTTATTTTTTATTTTTTTTTTACTTCGTGGATACTGGATAGTAGTAATTAGTTCGTAATATTATCTCATTTATCATCTGTCGGATAGGGGTAGGGAATAAGAAAATATAGTACAAGAAAGTAACTAAAAGTAAAGATGTGTGTTTGTAGACAGATTGTACCACCAAGTCGTCTGATAGAAAAGGGAAAAACGATGGAAAGATTGGCTTTGTGATATCATATCTAATTGATCTCTTCCAGTTGCTATTGAAGTTATAGAAATCATAGAAGTGGAAAGAAGGCAGGCATGTGATATCATATCATCCCAACTGAAAATGAAGAGGTAAAAAGGGGGACTAGTAATATCATCTCATCATCATGAGAATAGAATGGTAAAAAAGAGCTTACCCAATTGCAATCCATATGTTTGGTAGCCAAAACAAGCAATGGGAAAGGGACGCGAAGATATCAACTTCTAAGCGAAGTCATCTTTCGTTTTCACAGCTTATATGTTTCAATAGAGACATCTGAAAAAGGAGATGGGCTTAAGATGAAAAGGGGAGTCAAAGCAGAATCAAAGACTCATGGACAAAAAGCGACGTTAGAACGAGCTAAAGACATATCACGCTTGTCAGTGACAATGAAAGAAAAACAAAACGACGCCCACAAAAATACTCCCACCGGGTAAAGAAACGATGGCTCGAAAAGGGACCCTTTTAAGGAAACCGGGAAATTTACACGAGAATGGAAACAACTCTCCGGACCTCTCGGCTATGTTCCGACAGTTGATAAGCAGATCCCCCATCAACCAACCACACAGGACCATGCATGAATCAACCCTTTAATTCTCATGGCCTAACCTGAGTGGGCCCAAGATAACTTGATCAGACGATTTTGATCAACCGGAAAAGAGGACTCCACTGTGGCCCATCTTTGTGGAACATCTAGAGGGTGTGGTCTAACTTTTCAGTAAATAAAACTTTTTTAGAGCATTGTAATAGTTCAAAACATTTAACAGCTCTTAAAGCACGTTTAGATGTAAAAATAAGATTAGACTTTGGACTAACCCCACATAAAATCACTCTAATCGAACAAAATCATGGTCCTAATGTAGTTTAGGCACGCCCCATGACTAGATAGATGATGAGTACAAATCTTGGAGAGTTTGACAATGTCCTTTGATATGGACAATTGAAGCACACAAATAGAAGATCCCCCGTGACATGAGATTAGGGTATAGTGAAACAAGGTTTTCATGGGAGAATATACGGATTTCTCTGTCAATAGGACCCCCCCACTTTCTCCATGATCTAACCCTTTGCGGGGTTGATTTAGATAGTCACCCACCAAGCAAGGAAAAAAGATTAAAAAAGGAAAAACGAATAAAGAAACAAGAAACAATATTTTCATGAATCATTGGTTAAGACTTCCAGCCTAGATAATTAGAAGAGTTTTTTTATTTTATTTATCAACTGTTACTTAGAGATTTTGGAAAAAAAAAAAAACTGAACCCATGTGGGACAATGTCTATGATTTGGCCGGCCTATGATTTCAAACGCTGCTAATAAAGCTTTTAGGTGGATCCAAGTCATCAAAACTTCAATCCATCTCAATGGCTTTTTGGGGTTGATCAAAGGTAAACACCCAAAAACAGAATGCATCAATCAAGCTGAAAATGAGGTTTAGTGGAGCTTTGGCCATGTTTATTATAGGAACTGATTTAAGAAAGGAAAAAAGACATGATGGAACATGTACACGCACAGAAAATACACGCCGCACTGCAGTCGCTTGGCCATCCACCTCAAGGGTTTGAATTGTCAAAAATATGGAAGCTTCAGATCCAGAAATGTTTTTGATAGAAGAAGAGATCTTTAGAAGAAATGAGTGCAAATGGATAACTTTAAAAACGACCAACGCCAGTATATGCAGTCGTCAGATTCACAGCCACATCCACATCCATTAAAAAAAAGACAAACCAAAATCAACATATGAGTACTTGAAATTAGATGAAGGAAATTAGACAAGTTTAAAAAAATATCCTCCAAGGCCGAAGCCTGATGGGGAAAACCGAGGAAATCGATTTCCTAATATGATGTTTTTAAAACTGCCAAAGAATCCAAGTACGCGCCAAAACCGACAGAGGGATGTACTTTAAAAATTCTCAAAAACAGTAAACTCTATTATTTTAACAGTTCCCTTTTAGAGGTACGGGAAAGATAATTAAAATAAAAAAGCAGAGAAGTGAAGACTCATTTCCGACACAAGCAAAGCAGAAAAACATTTTCTCCTGAGAGAGAGAAAAAATTATATAGGCCTGAAACTGAAATAGATAGCAGCAGGATAGAATGCAAAAGCAGCTAAAAATGAAAACAATTTGTTGAAATGAATCAGTTTGCAGAGTTAAAAGGAAAAGAAATAAGAAACTGAGAAAGCCCCAAATCCCTAGAAAGGACCAGAGAAGGTAAAGAATGAGGGTGGACTTGCTATGTCCAAATCTAGGAGATCACCATATGATCCATTGAGGTAAAAGAAAATAAAGAAAGAGGAAAACAAGAAGATTTTCTACATTTGGAAACTTAAAACAACAGCATTAGCAGCAGTAGCAGAAGATTAAGAGGTTTAAGATTATAGGGGAAAAGGACAAAAAAGAGGAGCATAAGAAATTCAGGAATTAGAGAAGGAAGAAATAACTGCAGGACAGAGAGAGAGATAGGAAGGAAAGTGAAGCGCATCATTACAAATTAAGGGGGAAAAGGAACAACAGATAATATCCAGCTTCTTAGCATTTCCCTCTTCTACTTATCATTTCATCTTTCTTCTTCTTCTTCTTCTTCGTTTGGTCGTAGTCATCTTCTAATGGTGTTTCTACATTTCTTTCCTATTCTTCAATGATAGGTACTATATAATACTTCATCTTCTTCGCTTATCTTTTTGTTTCATTTTGATGAAGATGATGTCGATGCATCTCATCATCTTATCAGTATAATCAGAAATTTTGGATGGAAGAAGAGAAATGTCATTGAGTATTGAGAGAAGGAGACCATCAACAATAGCAAGCAGAAGAAGCAGATGATGATGAAATGAAATTCCACGCCAAACAATCCAATCAGCAGCAATCACGGAATAAAACCACACACAACCGAAAATAGGATTGAAGATTTTAAACAATCAAACAAATAAATAAGAGCAATATTAGAAATAGATGATGAATGATGGAATAGTAGTGAGATCTGACCTGAAAGACATCGGCCATTGCACGAGCGGCAGCCAGACGTCCGTTCACCGCCGCTGCATCGATGGCGACCTGCGCCGCGAGGGCTTCTACGAACGGCTCCGGCCACACTCCGTTGCCGGATCTCATCCTCGATGACGACGGCTTCCCCAATCCGACCGACCAGCCCCGTCTGATCGTCTTCCTCGTCGTCTTCTTCCTCCTCCTCCGCTTCTTGATCTTCTTCTTCTTCTTCTTCTTCTTCTTCCTCTTCCTCCTCATATTCTTCTTCCTCCTCCTCTTCTTCCTCCTCTTCTTCCGATCGAGAAGAAGAAGACGACATCGAACCGCAACAAGAAGAGAAGCAACCAGAAATAGTAGTGGTAGTAGTAGGAAATGAAAGTAGAGAAGAGAGTGGAGAGGTGGGGGGTTTATTTATAGATAAGCCTCTTCTGCTTCTGCTTCTGCTTCTGCTTCAGCAGTTGTTATGGTGGTGAGTTCTCCCGCGCGCGCTGCAACAAAGTCGCGGCACGTTAATCGTTATCGGGTGCGCCAAAATATCGGCGGTTTTTTCAATTTATCGCGGAATGTACAAGTGTAATCGAGTGAGTTCGGGGTTGGTCGGTTCTGGTTTGTAAATGGAGAGTGTGTTAGTTGCGTTTTCCGTCTCGCTCTCGTATATTCCCTTCTCTCTAACTACTGCCATAAAACGAATGCAATTGAATATATGTTTAGTCGAATGTTTGCATAAGTTAGGAACTATTTAAAAAGTATTTAGTTAAATGTTTACATATAGACTGCAAGAAGTCAAGACTTGTACGACAAAATGAGTGTTAAGTTATGAAAATATCCTTTGATTGACTAGTAAATTAAATCTTAGTTTGCTTCTTTATTAGGATTTCAAGAGTTTTTGTTTGAAAATCTTATAAATTCTCCAAATGTTGTCCCTTGAAGACACATTTGACAAATAGAGAGAAATCATCTATGCAGAGGAGTCCTCTAGTCAGCTCAATCAGAAGTATCTTCAAAGAGGATTTGTGAGGAGAGTTTTATGTTTGGTAAACAAAGAGGATTCCTACTATCTATAGGATGTGAAATCCAATGATTATATTTTTTGTGATTTTCTCAAAATTCATTAAAAAATCAAGGATTAAGCTTTCACCCCTATAAATGTTTTAGGCATTTTGGGCAATTTGAACAGCTTGGATCTTGCAACAAAGGCCCACAGAAATAAAATAATTTATATGTAAGGATCTTGACATTTTCACAAATATCTTAAAGTTCATAAAGGATCAACGGCTGAGATTTTGATCCTCTAATCATGCTCGTCCATCTAGAAATGATGCATGGTTCAAATTATGATTTTAGTGCCAACACAAACCATAAAATTGAGAAAAAAAACATATGGACTAATAATACACCCCCTTTTCTACTATGGTAGATCAACGATCTAGACGTTTAGTCCATTTTCTCATGGCCAATTATGAATCACGCTGCCAAGTTTGGCCACGCTACCATTTTTTGGACTTTTGAAGAGAATTAACGGTCTGGATTTTGCAAATGGGCCCACGGGATTTAAAAATTTGTGATGTGGCAGTTTGGACTTTTTGCAAATATCTTAAAATTGGTGATAAATCAATGACTGATACTTAACTTCCTCGCCATTTTGGACCTTTTAAACATGATTAACCATTCAGATTTTAATTAAGGGTTCCACAAAATAGGTTTCCAAAGACCTACAAAATTAACGCACTGTTTATTATTCCTTCGTCTTTTTTCAAGCGCGTGGTTTAACCAAATCTAATGAGAGGGAGGAGGTCCAGTCTAAAAAAAAAAAAAATTGGGAATCGTCATGCAAGGACTCCTCAAAGTGATTTTCTACACTTTACCAAATATGAATTTTCCATAAAGCATGGAAAATCATGAGGAATCCTCAACGACGGTCGTTGCCAAACACAAATTATTCAGAGAGAGAGAGAGAGAGAGCTAGGTATATATATATATATAGGCCAAGGCTATCCTAAGCTAAATCCTATGATAAAATTCCATAAGCTCACACTTGTGGGGCCCACCCTTTGTTCATCCAAATGGACCAAACATATGAACCCTCTAAATTGTACATGTCCACCAATTTTTGGCTAGATTCATATTTACTAGACCGTTGGATCGACTATGTACCGATCCAAATGGATTGTTGACAATTATACTTTTGGGGCCCAGATGGAGGTGATATAAACCATAGTTGGGGCTGTTTTTTTGCATAGAAGATTGTCCTAAGGAGTCCTTGAGATCCCCCATCTCCACCCCCATGTGGCTCACCAGGTGGGGCCCACCACACATTTGAGCTTATTTCAACTTACCTTATCCTAAACTACAGCTCTCCTAAGCTCAAGTGTGTGGCAGGGCCCACTTGGGGATCCACAAAGAGATGGGCATGGGGTGATTTCAAGGACTACTTGGGATCCTCTTCTGCAAAAAAAAAAAAAAAAAAAAAAAAAAAAAAAAACAGCTCCAAACGTGATTTCTATCATCTCCATATGGGTCCAAAAGTTTAATGGTCAACGGTCCATTCGAATCGATACATAGTCGATCCAACAGTCTAGTAAATTTGGATCTGACCGAAAGTTGGTGAACATGTGCAGTTTAGGGGGTGATGTGTTTGGTCCATTTGGATGGACCAAAAGGGGGCCCCACAAGCACGAGCTTAAGAGATTTTATCCTAAGCTCAAGCTTAGGATAAGGTAAGCTCAAGTGTTTGGTGGGGCCTACTTGGGGACCCTTATGGGGATGGAGATGGATAGAATTTTAAGGAATCCCTTGAATCCTCCTCTCTGTAAAAAAATGAGCCCCAACCGTGATTTCTATCATCTTCATATGGGCCCAAAAGTTTGATGGTCACTAGTCCATTCGGATCGATACATATATAGCAAGGCTCTCCTAAGCTCAAGCTTAGGATAAAATCTCATAAGCTCGTGCTTGTGGGGCCCACCTTTAGTCTATCTAAATAGACCAAACACATGATCCCCCTAAATTGCACATATCCACCAACTTTCGGTCAGATCTGAATTTACTGGACCATTGGATCAACCATGTATCGATCCAAATGGACTGTTGACCATTAAACTTTTGGGCCCATATGAAAATGATAGAAATCACGTTTGGGGCTGATTTTTTGTTGAGAGGAAGATCTCGGGGAGTCCTTGAAATGCCCCTCCTCCCATCCCCATCCTCATGTGGGTCCCCAGGTGGGCTCCACCACACACTTGAGCTTACCTTATTCTAAGCTTGAGCTTAGGAGAGCTGGCCCATATATATATATATATATATATATATATAGAGAGAGAGAGAGAGAGAGAATAAGGATGGACTGGGTAAGTAAGGTTTTTATAATGGATCCATCTAGGTATAATAGATAAGATGTGCGAGATATTCATCAAAGTGATTCTTAGACATTGTATATGGGAGGATAGTGTCATCCTTCAGCTAGTAGTTCAATACATTAGGTCACTGGTCATTTCATCTAGTAGGTCCCATGCATATGGTCGAATCTAGCGTTAAAGCAGTTCTCACCTAGATGGATGTATGGGTTACATCTAGTGAGGTGCGCATGGAATAGCATGAAAGTCAAATTGATACGTGGTTTGATAAATTATCTAATGGGTTTACCTTTTTTCATTTTTCCTTTCCGAGTGGATTGGTTAGGTGCAGTGGATCCCACATATAGAACGGTATAATCATTATTCCAAGGTTCACATATATCCAGCAGAGTACCATGAAACAAGTAAGACTGTGAATATTAACTCTTGTCTGTGTTGAGCTGAAGAGACGGCCTTTTTTTCTTCCTCCTATTGTACAGATTTAAGATGCAGCAGCAGTAAACAGCAATGACACTTGAACTTCATCATGAATAATCTCTCCTCACCAACAGATGTAATGGAATGGGGTTCAAGAGGACAATGAAATTCGGTGAAGCCCTATGAGTGGGGATGTCATTTTCACATTAGTTAATTAGGACCTGAATCAGCCCCGAGGCAGAATCCCATTACACTAGATGCAGATAAATCCCACAAGCACCAATCTACTGAGAAAAAAGGTCACCCTAGGGCCCACATAGGTGCTTGTTAATTGAGTAGGGATTTGGATTGTTAGCTTTTAATCTAAGTTAAGTGTATGTGAAAAAAAAAATAATAAAAAGAATGAAGACCATAAGGTAATTCTAAACCCAGGTTTGGTATTCTGAAAGTTTCATCAATTTAAATGTCAAATGAACTTTTGAGTTTCACATTTTTAATTTAGGTGGATGAGGGAAGGGGTCTGGCACTCAGTGACTGTGATTCGGTGGGATTAATCATAAGAGTCCATGTGGACCCTTCAGGCAAGTCCTTCCTCTTATGGGGTTTAAACACACGTTGTAAAGCGTTTATTATGTGAGAACTGGCCCCATATAGTACCATAAGAACTCATATGTTGGCCCCAACTGGGGTTGTTTCAATCACAAGGGAGGTGGGAGATGAAAATGTCAGCGAGAACTAGGGGTGTTCAAGTTATGTAGACCATTAGATCGTCCTAATCCCTCAATTTATAGCCCTAAAGATTAATAATTTTAGAAGCTATCGTTGCTCTATTTTTAAAATCAACGGTAAGTAATAATTAGGATATATTAGAGAATGGTCCATTAACTTCGTCATTTGAAGGCTCTAGTCTACAAGAATTTCATTTAAGGCCTGTCAGTAGTCCACGCAGCTGGACATATTTCAACCAAAGGTCCCTACATATGCTAGATCACACATTGTCATGACTGATTTGCCACTGTAACTGCCTCAATGCATCATGCATAACTGTCTGAACATGTCACACAATTTAAGCCCTTAATTTAAGCTCATAAGTACTATCAATTATGACTGATTTGCCCATGTAATTCCTTGTAGATCACGTTTTGAATTTGAAATGGTAATGGCAATCGATAGTGAGATTCTTAGAGGAAATTCATATGTACTCGTTCTATGCGTGAGGGACAGATTCTGCGACCTTCGAGTTTTCAAAGTAAACTTTTCGAGGGACAGATTCTGCGACCTTGCTAGTTTAATATAGCATCTGCAAACCGAATCAAAGAAATATGGTTCAGATAATTTAGATCTCGATCTATATCACACAATCTTCTTTCTTCTCATTTTTTCAATTTATTTGAGTTTTACACAAATTTATCTGAGTTTTGCACAGATTTATCTAAGTTCTTGGACCAATTTATCTGAGTTCTAGAATAAATTTATCTGAGCTTTGGGCAAATTAATTTGAACTCTTGAACAAATTTATCTGAGTTCTGGAACAATTTATCTGAGTTTGCAATAGACAAAAAGATAGAGTTTCGACACGATGAAGGTTTGCAAATGAGAAAGTATTCAACTTATTGTTTTGAAGTGAGCAAATGTTAACAGTTTGTATGAGGAGATACTTAAGTTGGTCTAGATTCTGTATTTGTTAACTTTCGAAATCAAAGAAATCACTTCTGCAATCACCAGCTTGACGATGAAACAATATCTTTGAAAAGGTTATGAATGCTTGATGTAATCTGCTTTCGTAATTCACTTTCCCACATTTGCATGTAGTCGAAGTTCAAAACTCCTTTTTTTTTTTTTTGCTTCCGTTCCTTCTTTAGCAAGCTTTATTGGTTTTACCATTGTGTTTTTTGAATAAAGCAATAAGAGGTGAAAAGGGCATTATTGACTATTCAAGTTTACGAAACGATAGGAGGGACCTTTGGCTATATGAGATTAAACCGTGGACCGTTTATAATAAAAACTAAGGTTGAGGGACCTCCGGCCAAACGCCCCTAATAATTAAGCTTCAAATTTGGGCTAGTGGCAGGTTGAGGAAGTTTGGGATTATTGTATGTGAGGAGGCTAATTTGGTCACCACCCCCACCCCCCCCCCCCCGGGACTAGATAGTTGGATTTAAACGTGAGAGCTTCTAAATGCACAAACCCACCCACCCCCCCATTTTTCTTTGCACACACATCATTTTTTTTAATATTATGAATCTAAAGTTAGGGATTTTGTGTGTTGCAATTTGATGGATGCATTATCATGTTATCATCATTTGAATTTTCACATTATCATTGTTTTTGAGAACTTTGAAATCTTGATTTTCACATGCATTGTTTTTTAAACTTTTAGAACTTTTATTACATGCATGTTTTGGATTTTAAATTTGGATGTATTAATTTTAAAAAGAAGATTTTCGAATAATGCTCGCCTATGAGTTTAGTCTTTCAAATCATCTTAGGCATTTTAGTTCATGTTTTGATTTATTTAAACATAAAACCGAGCTTGACTCTCCTTGGCCAAACTTCCCTCTTTAGAAAATCAATTTCATATCATTTTTCAAGAAAAACTCGGTCAACGAATTGGTCAACGGAATATGGGAAAATTGCTAATCCAAATTAAAAAAACATAAAAAATAAAAAAATTGGTCAACCGAAATTGGAATTTCAGTCAACCATATTTTACAATTCGGTCATCCAAATCTTCACAGAAAGTTTCGCCAAAGCTTTTCGACTGTTGGAAATTTGAACATTGGAATTTTGGTCAACCGAACAGCTAGCTGTTGGATACCTTTTTTCTATATATACTGCTCATTCCAAGGCCAAAATTGAGGAAGCAAGAAGGTCTCCTAGAGATGTTTTGAGGCCAATAAAAGGGGAAATAAGCTAAGGAATGCTAGTTAGTTAAAAGGGAAGCTAAAGCTTGGAATCAAGAGTTAAATCATCTAAGTAAGCTTAGTTTTTCTTGTCATATGTTTTCATGATTTGTTTAAATTATAGGTAAATCTATTAGGCATGTTAATTATGATTTGTTGTGTCCTTAACATAAATGTAATTTGAGTTGATTTATTATTTTGGATTTATCATTTTGACTCATACCAAGTAGGACTCAAATTGGAATATCTAAGTGAATCATGTTTTAGAATCATCTTTGAAATCACATGTAATATAATTCCTATACTCGATTGAATCTTTGGTTGTTGATTTCCATCACAAGAAAATCACTTTCAATCTATCTTTTGTTTTGGATTCAACAACACTCACAAATCACATGTGTTTGGTTTTTAAAGTTTTACACAACTTGCTTAGCATTGATAGGCACATCATTTTCAAGTTGGTTTTTAAATTACATGTGATTTGTATTTTCACTTCAATCAAATCTATTTTTATGTTTTACACTTTCAAATGCTTTTAGCATACATTCATTGAGCTTCACTTTTAAATTTGATTGAAGATCATATACATCACATATTTTGATTTTAGAAATTTCACAACTTGCTAAGACTAGATATATATATATATATATATATATCTTCTACAAGTTATTTTTAACATGTGATTAGCATTCTTGCCTCAATCATAAATGTTTTTATGAGCTAAATCTTTTAAAAGTCTTTAGTATATATACATTTATGAGATTTCATTTTGAAAATGATTGAGGACATCATGCATACACATTAACATTCATCTTTGCATTCATATAGTGTATATGTGAGGTACATTTTCACTTTTATATCTGCCTTTTTAGAGGCATTTTATTGTATTTTAAATTGTACTCTTCAAGAGTATTTTAGACACAGCTTAGAGAGAAAACCTTAGGGTTATAATTATTGCTTAGCCCTAGAAAAGCATGAGTGTAAAGTTAAGGGTGAAACATAAAACCCAAGAGGTTATTACTTAGCCTTGGAAAGCATAATGTAAAAGTTATTGCTTAGTCTATTGAAAAGCATACATAGTGAAAATATAGTGTGGTGTAAGAACACAAGCTGGTAGTTGATGTAGGTATTGAGGCCAAACCATTATAAATCATTGTGTTATGGTTGATGAGTTATGGTGATTGTTTATGTTAGTTTCCGCACTTTAGTTTTATATCATCACTTGTGACTAGTTGATTTAAAGAAGTTAAAAGTTGGCATAATTGGTCACTAAAGTACTCTATTCACCCTTCCTCTAGGGTTCGGATCGCGGGCTTTCATATACCCTTATGGTAAATCCCCAAACTATCCGATCCTCCCCCCCACCTAATCTCTCCTTCTCTACCTCCTTCATCTTCTCCATCACCCCATCCACAAGCTCCCTCTCCGACAGGGCTACACCTTTCTCCTCTCCCCGTCCCTCGCCACCAGTGGCACCTCCAACGCCCAGAACCTCCGCCTCCCTATCTCTTTCCCTGTCCCCCTCTCCTTGTCTCTCTCTCTCTCTCCCTCTCCCTTTCCCTCCATCCCCCCTCTCTCTCTACACCGCCGGAGGGGGTTGTGGTGGTTGTGATGGGGGTAGGGTTTGCGGTGAGGTTAGTTTAGGTATTACGAGTTGGGGGGGGGGGGGGGGGGGGGGGGAGATCCAATAGTGGGTGTAGAAAGAAAGAGGGTGTGTAGATTTTTTTTTTTGAGATTTTCAAATTCAATGGTGGGTGTAAAGAGAAAGAGGGTGTGCAAAGAAAAAGAGAGAGAGTGCATTTAGAAGCTCTCTTTAAAGGTATAGAACATGGAGTCGTGCTTTACAGATGCCAAATAGTTGGGTTGGGTTTGTTCCATTAGAGACGGCATTTACAACACACAATTTTTTTGTATATTATAATTGAAAGTTATATAGAGTCCATCAAAGTTAAGAATAAGGGGGGTATTTGAAAACAAGATATTTCAAGAGATTTTGTAATATTATCTACTAGTTTAGACTATAATCTATACACCAAAATTGGAGGTGTTTGGATAACTTAGAAAGTATATTACAATATATCACTTTCTTTTAAAAACCTTCATATTATATTATTTAAGGATATGCTGTATAAGATAATCTTTTGTTACAAAATCTTGTCTATATACGAAAGAACTCATCGTCAACCATTAATTATAGTGGCCCACTATAAGTTTAAATATTAATTATCCATATTGCAACTATGACTCCCAATATTAGATTGGCCCCACAATGCTTACAAATTTAATGTGGGGTCCTATAACCATATCACAATTACATAGCCCTTGTTAATTATCAATATTAGGAGGGTCTTACTAATGTTACACTAGGAACCCTTCATCGTGATTACCAATATTAGGTGGATCTTATACTACCAAAATTAGCTGTTCTTATTAATTACCAAGATCGATTTGTGTGATTACAATTAAAAATTTGTCATCATTAAATGGGTCTCAATATTTGATAGCTCCCCTTTTGTTAATAAGACTACCAATATCAAATGGGTCACACAATGATTTCTAATAGATAGATTCATCAATGATGCTCGACATTAGAAAAAAAAATAAAAATAGATAGGCTCATTTGTGATAATCACCATTAGATGTATTACACTATGTGTATCAACATTTGATGGACCTACCTTAATCGAACAACATTGCTTGGATCTCAAGGTTTTAGCATTTAATCCTATGATTTTTTTAACAATAGTAGGTCCTACCCTGATTATTAACACATGTTATTACAAATGAGTGGGGCCTACATTGGGTCAATGATTGCTTTCATTCCATTTCTTATTTAGTATATCATGTGAGTTTCTTTATAAATTGTCAAATACTTCAAAGGTATATTGAAAATTGTAAAAATTGCCCAACACCATAAGTGACACAATATAATAATATGACACTATTTTATTTTATGACAATGAAATCTTACAATATTTAAACTTGTTGATATTATATTATGCCGTTATCCAAACACCCCCTAAATAAATAAAATTGAACGGAATCTTGTGGAGATCGTGATGGTACAAATCTTGTGGGGATTTTTGTGGTGAAATCTTGTTTAAAGGACTATAGTATAAGTAAGGATATGTATGCAAGTTCTGGAAAACATTGAATGGGCTGAAATGAGAACCACGTACCTAGAAACATTTTTTAGGGCTGGTTTCTTTATTAGAATTCCTTACAGAAATTTTGGATGTTGGTGTTTTTGGGACATAATGTGACATCACGTCCCCTAGCATTTGCAGATCCCATGTTTCTTGCCTAGCATCTAAGAATTCGTATCACATAAAAGATTCTAAATTACCTTTGGAACTCTTTGCATTTTGGTGGAATTCCAGGATGCTCAAGTCCAAGGGAGAATCCGGGAATCTCACTATGTATGGGAATTCAAAAATTCCCCAAACAAGAATTCCTTAAATGAGTAGAGATGTAGCAGTAAGAGGGAGTGTGATAGTCACCGTCGACTCAAGCGCATTCCAGAGGGGACAGGGCCGGTGATGATTATACAAGTAGGAACTAAATAGTTTAGGATATTTGTGTTTCTTTTTTATTTTAAATTTGATTGATTTGATTTGGGTTTCTGATTTAGGGTGCGTTTGGCATCGTGCCATTTGGATGTTCCCATGTTCCCACGAAATAAGGGTGTAAAAAACATGTTTGGTATATGTAAATGATTCTTCTGAATTTTGTTCTTATGAGAATGAATCTCAAAATCTTAACCCACCAGTATAAGAAATTTTGAAAAAAAAACTTTATTTTTTTTAAGAAACAACTTGCTGGTACAAATATTGTTTCTTTTTTATCTCTTGCCTTTTAAAGAATATCATTTGAAGATTCTAAATCCTCTCACTTATCCTAAATGTAGGCCCTACGTTCACAATCCCAAAAGATGTGGCCCCACATTATAATTCTTAGAGGTGGGTCACATGGTCACAATTACAAACGGTGGGCACCTATTCTAATTCTATAATGGTGGGACCACATTATAAATCGTTTATAAAGGTAGACATCATGTTGCAATTTCTCTTGATAGGTCCTGTGTCCGCAATCACATTTTAATGTTGGCCCCATATTCGGATTTCTAAATGTGGATACCACACTGTAATTTTTTAAAGGTGGGTCTTGTGTTCACAATTAACAAAAAGTATGGCCCCACATTTTAATGATAGACCCACGTTAGGATTTCTAAATGTGGGTACAACTTTGTAATTTCTTAAAGGTGGGTCATGTGTTCACAATTAACAAAAAGTATGGCCATAAATTATAATTCCTATAAAGGTGGGCCCACATTATAGATTTTATAAATGTACTACTGCCATGTTCTAATTTTTAAAGGTGGGCACTACATTCTAATTTCTAAAGGTAGGCCATGTGTCTACAATTACAAAAAATGTGGCTCCACTTTGTAATTCATAAATATGGGCCACATGGTCTCGTTTACAAAAGGTGGACCCACATTGTAAATCCTATGAATGTGAGCTTATATTCTAATTTCTAAAGGTGTATCCCATATTTACATTTTCAAAAAGTGGGTCCACATTATAAACAAAAGGTGGACCCACATTGTAAATCCTATAAATGTAAGCCCATATTCTAATTTCTAGAGGTGGATCCCATATTTAAATTTACAAGAAGTTAGCCCACATTATAATTCTTATAAAAGTGGGCCCACATTATAAATCCAATGGATATGGGTTCCATGTTCTAATTTTTAAAGGCGGATACCACGTTGTAACTTCTAGAGGTGGGTCCTACATATGATAATAATAGTTCTGCAAAGAGTAAAAGGTGGGTCCCACATTGTAAATCCTATGTTTACTCCTTCAAGCAAAACTTTTATAATGTTACCAAACAACTAAAGACAAATATCATTATAACCCACTTATATTTTGTTTTTTTACTATTTGATGCTTTACTTCACTTCATTCTACATGAAACGTTCCCTAACAGACCCTTGCGTGTGACGCGCACATTGAGATTCATCAAAGACAAAATCATTAAAGTTAGAGTTTATCCATTTTCCCTTTATCTTTTCCATAACCTCTCACAGTTTATTGTTATTTGAAATTTCATAAACGTAGGGATGCTACCTAAGAAGAAATGAAGACAAATCTTAATCGCCTCGCAAGAAATCCTAAGTCGTCGACATAATGTTTTCGTGGTTGCATCTACCTTATTATATCAGACGTCATCATTTGGCAACTCTGAAAAGGAAAGGGGGAAAACATTACTGCCTAGTTCTTTGGTGCAAGTTGCTAGGTGAAAGGTGCAGCACTTGTCCTCATCTTGAAGTCTTCAAGGATCACTTGGTCCTCTCCTTTTCCTAGAATTTTTTACAAGGATTTTTTTTTACATGATGTGATGGCTTGTTCTCTGGCATTTGAAATGTCAGGTTTCTTTCTAGAATTCCAATTTCTTTATTCTTTGTTGGAATTTCAAATGCTCCACCAAGTGGGGAGGATTTTAAAATTACACCTCAAGGGACAACTTTTGGAGAATTTGAAATTTCCCAAACACGAGTTCTTGGGATTTTAGTAAGAAAAAGGGCCCTTAGGGCCTATTCTTTTATCAAGATTCCTGAGTATACACACACACATGTTGACAAGGGTGTCCAGCCTCCTACTACATGTGAAGTCCCTGCCTCCCCCACACACTTGGTAAGTCAGACTTTTGCTTGGACAAGTGGCCAGAGGGAGAGAGTGTGAGTTCGAAACCACAACCTCTAGTTCCTGAGTCGTAGTCCTAGCCAACTGTGCTACCCCTATATATGTTGGGAATTCATAGACATGAAGTGATGGCTTGTCCGCTTGGCATTTATAAATGCAATGTTTCTTTGTTAAAATTCCAAACTGTAGCCACTTAAAAAGTCTCAAATAACCTTTGGAATTCATAAGATTTTTGTCTCCTTGCCATTTTCAAATCCTCCACCTAAGAGGAGGATTCAAGAACCTAAGAAATCCACCCCAATGGATAGCTTTTGGAGAATCCATAAATTCTCCAAACATGAGTTCTTTAAATTCTAGTAAATAAATGGGTAATTAGTCACTTGACGACTTTCCTTTTTGTCCATGAAATTAGATCAAAGATAATTAAAAGAAATTATTTTAATGTATAATAAAACATAAGTTTGACATCATCAATTTAAACCCTTTTTAAATATATTTTTAAGTAATGCACTCATTTGTGCAGTTACTCTAATTATCTCTTAGCTGTAGTTAAGCTCAGTTAGGAACATGAGCATATGAGTAGAGTGCATGAGTTCGAATCCTCGATGTGGCGAAAAAACTATTTGTTTCAATTTGTTTAGACATTGACAGTGATGATTGAGAATTCTCAAAGTCACTTTCTTGTTTACAAAGTATGACTTTTCATGTCCCCCATCTGAACTCTTAAATGTTGATAATACCCTAGAGGATTAACCATTAGACTCCCATTTTATGTGGGTACCCTAGTAATTCTCATGACATAGAAAGAGTCTTAAGTCTGAAACTTCTAAGGGGTCGTTTGTCAAATGCATAATGTGGTTGCACGCATCATTACATTCGTTTGTGCTTTTTTACACATAATGTGTAAATGAGGTGTGAAGATGGTCACTAGAATTTTCACAACTGGACTGGTGTGAAAATCACTTTCACATCTCTCTTGCGAAAGTCATTAGTGCAGTATCTTATACAGTGATTGCATTTTTGTGGGCCTCATATTATTATCCAAACAATTCAGTCTATTTATTGAACAAATATAACCTCAAGCCCTTGAGGTTGATTTTCTTAAATCTTCATAGGTTTTAAGTAATTTGTGAAAAGGTCTCAAGCCATATATTTAGTTTGCTATATTTCTGCAGGGCCTCCAATTATTGATCCAAACCATTCAATATTCTCGTCTTAATGGTAAATATCAAGACATTATCCTAATTCTTTGAAGATATTGAGAGATTTGTGGAAAAAGTCCAAAAGATCTAACTACATCTAAAATCACTGGATGTACTCATGTGAAAAATGGTGAATTGAAGGAAACATGTAACATTTGCATATATAAATGCTTCATTTGTAACATTTATATATGTAAGACTTATTTTCCTATCACATGTGAAAAAGGTAAATGAACCTTGAACGTCTAAGATATTCTCTAGTTAACTAAATGAGTGGAAAAAGTGAAAACTCCATAGTCGTGTCCATCTATTGAAAATCGGAGCCACTCAAAGTCAACGCTGTTACAATGCTTATGTTCTCACATTCTATCCCAATAAGAGTTGATCCTACCGCAAGACTAAGCATCTAATTAATAAGGTGATTGAATATAATTTAATAAATATAAAACTTTTATCATGTTATTAATCATATATTCAAGTTTATAGTAGGACCATATCCTATTGGACAAAAATTTGAGGATATCCCTTACACATCCTAATCATAACTTTGAGTGGCTCAGATTTTTATTGGATATGCTTTACTTTATTATTCCATCCTTCCACTAGGACTTCGATCCTCAGTCGCAACTATTTCATGAGAATCCTTTAATACATCTTGGGATCTCTATCATGGGCCCCATCCACACAGAGATAATCTAGATCGTTCAAGATAAATCCCACGCTCTCTGGAGAAATATTCTTAAATTTCAATTTAAAAGAAGTGGGCTCCACCACCCAATTGAGCACATGATTGAAAATGTGGTCATTGTTGTTGCTGATTTGCTATTAATCATGCTTTGTCATGTATTCAATTGGACAGTGATGTGAATCAAATCAATCCAATAAAATAACTGCAAGTGCACACTTGTCTATATGAGACAATGACAAATACAGGTCGATTTTATATGGAGCACTACTAAGTTAAAAATAAAAATCTGAACCTTTTTTTAAATCAAAGATTAAAAAAAAATTAATTGAGGTCCAAGAAAAACTAGAAAAAGTCAAGAACACAAACTAATATATAATTCAATATATAAAATAGATCAGAGTATCCAGAATCCACTAAGAAAAATAATTAATCCATCCATGCAATCATTCTACTCTTTGTCTCAAAATAACTTAGATCAGAAACAAATCAATGTTTTTAATCCGGAGGAATTGTCTATCGCAAGAACCAATTTTTAATAAAAAAAAATATAAGATAGCCACCTAGGACCTCATTCACCTCATCAAAGAATGAAAAATCACAAGCATGACTTATCAAATTAAGCATAAACTATCAAAGGGTTTCAGCCCTAGGCATAATATATCAAAATAAGCATAAATCATCAAGTTATTTTCATTAGAAATCAAAACAGATGCTGCCTATGGCATGAAGACAGATCTATTATTCTAATAGAGCATTAATTTAAAAGAGACAATAAAGAAATAAAAAAATCACATAGATTAAATCAAATATCTACTTAGCTTCATTTGTGTGCTATAATCCATAAATCTAGCCAGTCATTGAAAATGAATACAAAAAGAATTTCAGATAGCATCACCTTTTACAATGGTTTGTCAGAAATCTCTCTTCTAAAAATCCTAGTTTCTAGAACAAGGCTCCAGAATACATTAAAAAAAAAAAAAAAAAAAACAAAATCAAAGGATAATGGAGGGAGGAGAGGTGGAGAAGAGAGGGAGTGGAATGGTAGTCGTCCCACCCAAGGGAGGAGAAGGCCACAATCCACATGGGTGTTGCTCCCCTTAAATAGTTTTTCGTTACAGTCCTTCTTGATCCTTTCTCTTGCCTTTAAGAGAGGATGACCCCTTGGACTCCAAGTTTGGATGAGATAAGGAGAGAGAGTTCCAATCTCCTAACCTTTTTGGGATTAATTTGAATTTTGAACAAAGATTCGGCCCACTTTTGTTGCAACTAATTGTAATCCCGAGTAGAAAATTCATCAACAACTTCCCAAGGCCATAACTTGGTCATCTGAGCTCTTATTTTCTTGATCTTGGGATCCACGGACATCTACTCTGAATAAGCTTTCCAATGATAGGTAAATTCCACTGATCCGACGATCAAATTGAAATTTATATCCATTTTATGATAGGTTGTCCTGAGAAAAACGGGGCTCGCTTTCTTCTTGCAATATGACTCTTTTATACATGAGAGATGAGCCCATGGGAGAGTGTTGGACGTCCCATACATGTATGGAGTTCTTCTTGGGATCTTCTTCCTTGTTTCTTCTACCTTCTTTTAGTTTGAGTCCAACTCTCTCTCTTTCTTATCTTATCTTCAAATCTGCGTAGGATTGAGAAAAAAAATTTCTTTGATGCTTAGGATAAGAAAGAGAGAGGGAGTGGGACTTCCAAGATAAGGTGGGGCCTACCAGTGGAGGACCCAGGATTTTTGTTTAAAGGGGGCTGACGATGGTCAAATATAAATGTCAATCATTATTTATTGTGTTTTCCTCACATTACCAATGGCAAAAGGAAAATCGGTCAATTGTGTATTTGTGTTCATTCCTATCATACGAGAATGATCCCGAGGGAATCTAAACTTCGTTTAGCTACAAGAAAAGGCAAGAAGTGAAATTTTCCTTCTAATAAGAAGCAAGACAAGCTTAGATGTTGGGAATTCCTAGATGATAAAACCCCATTTGTTAATTGACTCATGTTGAGCATATGCCTACAATAAAATTATATTCAATACGTTTTTCTTTATAAGTCAAATTGTATGTGTAGCAATTCTATTCCAAGAGGTTCCAAAGTACGATATACTTTTATTCTCTTCATTTTTTCTATCAAGTGTTTAATTTATCATGTAGAAAAATTGGAGATAGGGCACTTCGAAAAGTCCGTTTTCTTAGTACTTTAAAAAGTTTGGAATAACTAACAAATGATTTCACGGATTTGGCCCATTGCTGTTTGGACACTTTGACTGGAAACAAACTTTAAACCAAAACATCCTTTGATCTTCATTTATTTTTTTGTTCAAATCAAATCCAAAAGTCCTTCCTAAAACCCTAACACAAACCACAACCAGAAATAACCAAATGTTACATAAGAATTAAATAAAACTAGCCAACAATCAATATCATGCTTCATTATCTAAAAACCAATAATGACAGATTAGATGCATCTCTCCTCCTTGTCTCTAAATATGAATATTTGCTTCTTTTTTTTTTCTTTTTTTTTTTTTTTTTTTTTTTTTTTTTTTTGTTGAAATCAAATCCAACTCCATCAAGAGAACTCATTTCAATAATGGGGACTTTTCTCCATTTGTAAAAAAATCTTTCATGAATCATGAGAGCCCATTTCAAAAATAAGGATTTTCAGAAATTCCCCTTTTCTGCTGTCACCATTTCGAAAAATATTTTTGAGAGAAAACACCTAACAAAACAACCCCTGCAACACTTAAAAATTATTTATAACCAATACGCAGAGGAGTAAAGAGAAACCACAAAGAGTGATGGAGCTAGAGGGAAACTTTCACTAATTTGGAGAGAGAGAGAGAATTTCCATGGGGGGTAATGGGTCTTGTTCCATGGGCCGGGGCTAGGCCTGCCAGCCCATGTAGCCATAATAAGCTTTTTTCAGGTTTGTTGGGGGTTGAAGCCCCCAAGTAACTATACATAGGTCCGCCCTTGGGGCCCACTTATGGCTTCAGTTTACTCAATCTTTCTCTCTGTTGATAATTTCTGCAACTTTCAAACTTCTTAAGAGATAAGGATAAGTCAATAATCTGGAGGCTTCTGGAATTTTCCTAGATGAGGGGGGAGAGTGTGGGACGACCCATAGGGATGAGGGTCCCATTGCAAAGTCATGATGCTCTTAGGACTATTCTTCAAGTCTCCTCTTGGGTTTTGCGGGTCCTACAGTTCCTGCACATTCTAATTCAATCCGTAAAATGCTGAAGAGCCTAATTTGTAGCGGGACCCATCCGGATGGAGTTTTACTCCAGTTAGGACTCTTCGAAGAAAAACCGCATAAAATACTAAATAATGTGGAAGATGTGTGAAAAATGTGGAAATTCCAATTCCTAAGTAGAAAATAGATGAAATGAAGTAAAAATTGATGTATTTAACCTAATTAAGTCCATAATTCACCCTAAAATGATGCTTAAATGGTGCAATTCCCTGAAATTAACAAACAGTGGGACCCACTCCTATTGAAGATAAATTTTATGGTGTATCTTCATAGGTGATGAGATTCATCATGAACGGTTCGGATCATCTATATATAGGGCCCACCATGGAGATTCCGAAATGTGTCACATGTAACCCTGTCAATTGAGCCCGTTAAAATGGGTACCTGGTCCGACCCGGCCCAAGCTAAAAAATACATGGTTTTTAAAAAAATCTGAGCCCATCGGGTCAGGTTTGGACAATGGTTTTAAAGCCTAGCAAAAACGGAACTGGAAATGGGCAAAATAAGCCCGGTCCGTCCGCAAGCAAGTTTCACTAATTTTTAATAAACTTACCGGAACTTCTTATGTAATAAGTAATCACCCATGTAATTTGCCATTGCTTTAGGTATATATGGCGCATGTCTGTAATATGTACCCCATTTCCGTCTCTCCTTACTGATGTGGTTCCAATAACAAAGAGCACCCTTCGAGACCTCCTCAAGTCTCTCTCCATTTTGGTACCATGTCTCTTATATCTATAAAATCTAGGCCATCTCTGAAGAAAATGGTATGGTATAATCCTTCATCTCGCACCCATGTCCACATATGCTCATCATAGACTGCAACCTGTATATTTTTTTTCTGAATGGCACAAACTATACATTTATTGCAGCGATAGACCCTCTAATCATTAAAAGAATGAACCTCAACATAGGTAAATGGATACAACTAAGCCTCCTCTCCCGGGTTAACCCAAGTATTTCAAAATTAAAAGAGACTTTTACTTGACCCAGAAGGTGATTCCGTTTTACCGAGGCTAATCCAAAAAAGGAATTCCACATCTGATTGGAGGGTTCATCACCCGGTTCCATAAATGGTTAGAATAGTTTTTTTTTTTTTTTTTCGCATTAATAAATCATAAATGTTTGAATGTTACACTGTTAAGAAATTAGTCAAAAACTTACAACAGCTTGCCACAGAAGAGTCATATCATTTGTATCTATTGCTCTCTCTCAATTTGTATCTTGTTTTTCTCCCATAAAGATTAGAATAAGTTGTCACTTGTGTACTGATTGGATGTTGAAATGCAATGCACTCTGAGTAGTTACTGCATAAATTGATGGAAATGCGTAAAAAACTTTCAATCAGACTTTCCATTGTTAAGATTTTGTTTTGGAACCATCTTAGTTACGGAATTTTCCTTTCTTATTCCTTCTATTTGCTAGTCATTTTATTGTGTAGCAGTATATAAATAATTAAAATATATGTAGCTTCTAGTCCAGATTGTGCTAAGACCTAGCTCACATGTAACGGGAATTGATGTGATCCCGTTCCAATTTAGAGCGGCCTTGGCAGGACCACCCAACCAATATTCAGGACGGGATCGATAGCCTAAGTCCAAGCCAGGCCTAGTAACACAGTTCCTGTGCAGTAGCTGCTAGGCTGCGACATAGGGTCCGGACTCCTTCCACTAGTGATCGTCTAGGTGAGACACTCAGCGCATCCGGGGCAGGAGGACGTAGAAAGGATGGGCCTTCTGTCGTTCATTAATTGGTCAAACACCTGTGGTCTTTAACCGAAGAAGATGGCAAGAGGGTTCTTGTCAGCCAAAATGACTGTTGTCATCTCAAGGCTCCAAAACCAAAAGGAGTGGCATAGAATGTGTGTCTGGTGCGTACCCATACCCGGCTGGGCTGGCTCAATGCTGTCAGAAAGATGGAGATAGATGAGTAGGGGCAAAGTGCCAACCTGATGCATCTACACCTACACCTACAGAGTCTCTCTGAGGTCTCAGGACTTTTTTGGTTCCCAGTTCCCATGATGAGGTTTGGACCTGGTGATGGTTCTGTAACGCCTGCTAATCCTACCAGGACTGTTTTACCAAAAAAATGAAATAATAATGAAATCTACCATGACTGCATGTTTGGATCCTTTTAGCAATTTGGCCTCATTGCAGGGACTTGACCCATCCGTGAATTAGAATCATTTAAAATAAATACCTTATTAACACTAGCTTAAGACTAGTAGCTTATGCATTATTGATTATATGCATCAATCACTTGAATAAGACAAACTCTATTATTGAAATGAAAAATAGATGTACCTCTGATAGGGACAGTTCAAATTTTCAATTGGAGAGTCCCAGGCTCCTTGAGATTTTCTTATAGGAATTTCATGTGTATGAATTCCTTATTTGATTGGTGAGATAGAAAAGAATATAACTTTAAATATCAATTTTGACCTGTAAAGATTTTTAAGTTTCAAAATTCAAAATATGGTGGAGATTTTATCTTAAGTCCCGTTTCGTTGCAATCATTTCATACACAAACTTCTGTTGTTGGAAATTTTTAATAGTTGCCTCTCTGACCCAAGTTTTGAATTTTCTATTTGATTAAAAAGAATTCGTAAAAGCATCATCTAAAATGAAATCTTCACCATTCAAAGTTTTCAAACATATGTATTTTAAAATACCAGTAGCCCGGCCAGGACAAGTTTTGGAAAACTCCAAATTCCTCAATGTGGCCATGTTTGTTTGTATGAGAAGTGAAGTGAAATAAAATTAAGAAACCTAAAGAAAAAAAAATTTAAGATTCAAATAAAAAAGGAAAACAAAAGAGGCACTAAAAGACAAAAAAATTAATATTTTCCATTTAATCCCTTTTTAAAAAATACATATTTTTGTCATCTAGTACACTTTTAGAATATTATTTACCTCTACTTTCAACCACTCCCATGCAAACTCACTTACCCAACAAATGCTTGCTATCAAAGTGCAGATTCTCTATTGCATTTGATACACTTATACGTGGTTAACTCTATAAGGGTCAGCTCAGCTGTTCGGGGCGGGGAGGGTCCCTCAATGGGGTTCTAACACTATATTTGGAGAGGGGGTAAAATGAGGGGAGGAAAAATAAGAGGGGAAATGAAAGGAAAGTGAAAAGGAAGGGTGTTTGGGAAGGGTGGAGGAAAAGTGGGGGAAGGGATTGAGGAAGGAGGTAAGAGGAAATTTTTCTTTTCCCTCAAACTTTAAAAAATAAGAGGAGAAAAAAGTATTTTCCCCTCCCCTCCCCGTCATTTTCCTGCCCGTCCCCTCCTCCCTTTCTAAACACACAGGGTTCTAAGTCTTAAGCCCTTGGTTGGGCCTCCAATAAATTTGTTTGACTATGGATCCCTTCACGGTGTGGTAGCAAGAATCAGACTCCCACTTAGGGTTGTAAATGGGTACCCGATTCTCCGATTACCCGAAGGTTCCGACCCGATAGGTTCCAGGTCTTGGTCCTTATTTTGGTTCAGATAAGCAAATGGTTCCGGTTCCGGATCCACAGTAGCGAGGACCCGAGGACCCGGGACCTGACCCAATATACACTAACATAAGGTAACTTTAGTATGTGAAAATAAAACCCTTATTACTTTTCTACTTTTCTACATTAAGGTTTCTACTTTTCTACATCTCATATCCGGAATCGGAACCAGACCCGCCTCACAAATGGTTCCGGTTCCGGTTCCAATTCTCCCTCTTAGAAAATGGTTCCGGTTCCGGTTCCACCCTGGACCCGGACCGAAACCGACTCATTTACAACCCTACTCCCACTTCAGTAATCCGCCAACGTGACCTTGCGGCACGTGGCTGTTGTTTTGGATCGGCGATTTACATGTGGAACGAATCGGCAACTTGTCCCCGAGTGGAGATGTAAATAAAAGAAAACGAGGAAAAGCGAACGGCTACACGGTGGACGAGGAGTTTGGGTAGCGGCAATTCCTCGCCGACTTTGTTGACTAAACTACAAGTCTTTTCACTGGTTGTGGATTATCGAGAGAGAAAGAGAGAGATAGATTGATTGCCAAATGCAAGTACAAGAGCATACTTTCTCGAGCTCTGAACTGTGTTGCTTTTTTTTTCTTTTGGTTTTTTTTGTTTATCTCTCTCTCCTCTTCTCTTCTTCTTTTTTAAGTTTAAAAAACATATCCTCGTGGTCGTAGATGTTCTAAGTATGCCATATGTATATATAAATCTGTTTTTGCCGCAACATGAAAAAGAGTATTCAGCATACGCTAACGTATCATCATTTGTTGGATGTGGGTCCACTTTCTTTTAATTTGTGCCATCAATATCTACATCTAATAAAAAAACTTTGAGGGTTCAACGTGAAGCCACTTTCTTTTAATATGAACCATCCACTGTATACATGTTCTAGTTACGCAACTTTCACTTCAATCGAGGCCACCTTTTCGGTTGAATTGATCGATATGAAATTTAATGCGACGGATACAAATTTTTTTTTTTTTGAGTCACACTCCAATCTATTGGAGCACGAATGGAGCTTGGCTGAGTGCATTTTGAGAACAGAGCCACCGGTAAGAACGATTTTGTTTTGGTAGAAGGAAATTCATTAATTTTAACATAAAAGAACGCCAACAAACAAATCTAAAACCGCCCACAATCCCTTACATCAAATAAACCACCATCCCTTTAACCCTCCAAAATCTTATTTGGAAAAAAGTTTTGGCCAAATAATAGTAACAATAATTTAGATCAGGCAACGATAACACCGAAGAGGGTCCCTTTTGTTTTTCAAAGTCCCAAAATGACCCTTTTTTTCTTTACTATATTATAAACTAGAATTTTTTATGAAAAATTAAGTTTAAATCTTAATCAAAATAGTTTTATAAAAAAAAAAAACCATAAAATAATAATAGAGTTTTTCTTATACTCTTTTTCTTTTTTATGGATCTACCCAATTGACGATATCATCTACGTAGTTGACGAGTTCTTTTAATGAAACTACCCCAGTTGACGACAATCGTCAACTTCGATTACAAAAAACCATATGCCGCTTCATCTTACTCTATCTAGTGATAAAAAGGTTATAAAAACTATTGCATTTTGTATAATGGTTGGCTTCCTCACGTGGTCTCAGTAGTCTTTCTCAGGTGTGTGAGTCTCATGCTTGATTTCCATGCATTTCTCACCCCCTTTCTAACTGCTTTCGCATGAAATTTAAGGGTACAAGTTTGGAGTATAAGGTGTTTGATGAAATATCATAATGAGAGCTTTCTCTTGATTTGGCAGTGATTTTGAGTGAGGTTGGTGGGGATGAATATTAGTAGGTTCTTTCTGAAAGTTTGAAGTCTTAAATTCATTTGTTTGGGGAAATCACATGAGTCTTAATGTTTGTGAGCAACATGTGGGTAGCCATATTAGGCAATCTTTAAGTAGTGGAGGTACTGTCAACCATTATGAAAATTATTGTATTTTGTGAGGAATATTGAGTTTGCTTCACCCCTCAATTGAATCTTTGTCATAGATTCCTTGTGTTCTTGTTATGTTTGTAGTGGAAGTCTAGGAAAAGATGTTTCTTTTTATTTTTTTTGTAGTTTTTATTTTTTATTTTTTGCTTGAACAATTTATTTAACTTCATCTTTAGCAGGTGAAGGACTTAGATTCACTAAGGTAAGACTTTGTGAGGCATTGAGATTTAATCTACCCGGTTCTCTTTTGGGAATAAATGACATCGATGAGTGCCTATGGCTAGTATGAGAGACAACAATGAAAGTATGATTGTGGGTGATAGGTTGCCTAAATGAGGATTAGGAATGATAATGTAGATGCTAGCTTTGTTCTTGTAAGAAACTAGAAACATCTTAATGGCACGATGCTATATATCCTCTAAGTTACCTTATCAAGTGAGGCAGTAGCAAAGGGGAGGAGATGGAGCGCGAGGTTTAAAGAACAAAGGGATTCAAGTGTTCTCGATATAATCCATTGAGGTAATTTTGTAAAAGAAAATATACGAACAACTCTCTCATTAATTTCTATTTTTTCTCTATAAAAGGGGTCATCCTTGGGGTGTTTTGCCTATGGTACTTCCACCATGGTACTCCACTTGCTCCATTTGAATGTTTTGTGCTCGGTGACATATTCCAACCGTGCTTCATTGGTGGGTGGGTCACGGGGTGTGTGGGGATCCCTGTCACTTTAGTAAGTTGTGATGCCTCCTACCAGAATGTCTTTTTTACCCATTGTTTAGGAAGGAGGGAAAATGGGGGGAGGAAAAAAAAAGGGGGAAAGTGGGGGGGGGCATTTTTGGATGGTGTTTGGGAAAGAGGGGAGGGGAAATGGAGGGGATGGGGTGGGGGAAAATGGGTGCAAAAATTTTTTCTCCCAAAACTGGGGGGAAAATAGGGGAGAGGAGGGGAAAATGGCCAATGACAAAATTTACCTTTTATATGTAAAAGATCTTTTATAAAGTAAGAACAAAACCTAATTTCTCTCTATCTCATAAATATAAACAAAATCCTACTTTTTCACATTTCTTTCCCTTACTTTTTGACTTTCCAAACAAGAAGAGGTAAAATTAATTTTTCCCTCCCCTCCCCTCTCCCCTCCCTCTCCCCTCCCCAAACGGACCGTTAGGCGGACGTTAGGCTTTCTTATTTTGCTGGAGTTTCTAATAAAAATTATTAGTTTGTTAGGAATTTATGTTGTGATTGTTTATCCCTTGACATTTTCAAATCATGCCATATTTCTTTACCAAAATTTTGAAATTTCAACCATCTAAAAAGTATAAATGACCTTTAGGCCCTGTTCTTTTACTAGAATTCCTGACAGGAATTCAGGCTGTCTAGGAATTCAGAATTCCTGTCAGGAATTCTGCGTTTCATTACCAGAATTCCTGAGTACTTGAAATTCCAGGCATTTGAAATCCCAAAAAACCCAGAATTTGAAAAACCACTTTAACAAAGAGAATTTGGAAATCTCACTTGGCACAGAAATTCCGGGAGAGGGACGACGGCATTCCGGGAGCTTAAGCAAGAATTCAGGCCATGAATGAAACAACGAATTTAGAATTCCAGAATTTGACAGCATTTCAAATACTAGCATTTGAAATTCCCAGACAACCACCAGACATGAATTCTATGAATTCTAGTAAAAGAACGGGGCCTTAGCATTCACAAAATCCCAACACCTTTCTTTTTTATCTTAAATTTCTAGATGCCCGAGTCTAAAAGCGGATTCAAGAATTTCACATGATGGAGAATTTAGAAATTCCCAAGGCTAGAATTCTTTGAATATTGAAATAGGACATTCATGATTGAGAATTGACCTGCTTTCAAGCCATATGACCTTGTGATGGCTTCTTTATGTAAAAGAGATAGCAAAAAGGTCAAGGCTAGAGGAAGACCCAGGAAGCTTTCCTTGGGGACCCACCGTGTAAAAAACAAATCTAGAATGGGGCGGGGAAAGGGGGTTTGCATACATAAAAGCCACATAGAGTTTGTGAAACTCTGTCTCTCCGAGTGTTATCAAATTTTTGGGGTTTTTTGGGAAGTGGGGATGGTGCATGGCCACCCCTTTTTCCCAGTTTCTGCCCGTGGTCAAGGCCCCAATGATTTTTTTTTTAAATATTTTAGGTGGCTGAAATTTTAAGATTTTGATAAAAAAATTTGACATTTGCAAGTGCTCAGGACAAGCCATCAGATCACATATCAAGTTCTTATTAGAAATCCTGATAAAAGAATAGGCCCTCAATGTCCTCTCACCAAATTTTCTTTCCATCTTGAACTTAATTTTATAAAAAAAAATATATAGAAAACTAATCACATTTTCACATATTAATTGATTTAATAATAAGTAATATTTCATTGAAGCGAATTTTAGGCCTAGCCCTCGGAGTAGGTGCTGTGTCACATAGATCGCTTAATATAAGAAAAAAATGAGGCCCATATGACACTTCAAAGTCTATATTAGCATAGAGTCGTCTAACCACTTTAAAGAAAGAAAATTTAAACAGATCTAAGAAAATTTAAACAGATCTTCTTAAGGTGGGATGGTGGGTAATTCAACTCTCATCGAGGCAAAATTGAAATTTAAAGGCACTCGCCAATCTCTGCCTTGTCAAGAAATTTAATGGCACTTTTGTGGGATACGGATCCCCTATTGCTCAAGTAATATGTTACATTTGGTATTTTTTTAAAATAGGATATATGGTAGGATTTGTGAAGTTATCCGGGCCAGTCAAACATATTAGAGTTTTTGAAATTTAGAAATGCAAAATAATAGCAGGTCCAATAATGGTTATCAATCATCTTATCTAAGATTATGAAATGAATAATTGTGATTATTAAGTTGTACGATGAGATAACCGTATCAGCAGAGTTATATGAACAGTCTTACGATCTAGATCCCTAATTGCATACCCTAACCAAATAACGCCTACAAGAAAACTTTATTCTCTTGAAAAATTTCAACTCATTTTTTTCTCCTCAAGGAATAACATTGTATACATTTTATGATTTTGGTAGCTTCCTTAGTGAAGGTGCACTATTGACTGTGGGATCCTAGCCTATAATAAAAAGCGCAACTGACCATTAATGTAGGTTCTTTGGCATTTTTTTCCTTTATTGCGAGGGAGATTTTTCTCCAAGGAGCATATTCATGTTACCTATATGCAACCCGGTGGCGGACCAAGTATTTTCGTTTGAAGGGAGCGGACGATGGTCAATTGAAAAGGCCAAAATTATTATTTTTTTATACTTTTTTCACATTAATAATGGCAAAAGAAAAAATGTATTGCATTTGAATGATTACAAAAGACTTAAGTGTATCAACTAACATTCTCTCATAAAAAGTCATATCTTCACTCTACAACAAAGTTTTTACAATTGCCCTCAAAATCGAAAAGAATCAAGATCTTAGTTGGCCCATCTACTCAATTGACTAATTTGGATTGAATGAAGCAACTAAATATATATCATCATTGCAACAATTATCCTCAATCCCTCAGGCCTAATTGGATAAATGAGGAGTCGAGTAAAGTTATATAAATTTCATGTAAGGAGTGAAGTGGGCTTATTTGAATAGGCAAAAAATAAAGTAGAGTACAGTTAATGGGCCGGAGTTAAGGTGACTGTGACACACAAAGAAGGTTTGATTTTGGAATGTGCAAATGTAAAATATATTTCTCATTAAATGGGTGATGCAAAGAGCTTAATTAATATCTTAAGTTGTAAGAAAAATAAAAATCTCTTCTCCTCCAAAATGGTGCAATATTTAGATCAATTAGAGACCGTATACATAGAAGATTATAAAGAATTAGAGGAGATAAAAAAAAAAAAAAAGAAGATCAGTCCTTACCTAAAAGGTGGCTAATAAGCATTATCATATATTGCTTTGCTGGTTTAGTTGTGGGGGTTTCTACTAGTGCTTGAGAGACTAATAAGCATTATCATATATATATATATATATATATTTGCTGGTTTAGTTGTGGGGGTTTCTGCCAGTGTTAGAGAGAGAGAGAGAGAGAGAGAGAATAGAACATATGAGAGGGACAAGAGAGAGCGAGGGGGGAGGGGGAGGGAGGAAGAAATGCTGTTGATTTGCTGTTTCAATAAAGAGTCTTCGATGGACATATGAGAGGGACAATGGTTTTTGATTTGGGGAAACAAAGAAGGATTCCAATTGTTATGATGGGTTGGTGCATTTTAGCTACGGGCTTTAAATATGGGGTGCAAGATGGACTTTTAACTGGGGCATCGGCTACATGACCCATATCGCTCTAAAGGTTTTTAAAAATCTACCGGGTGCACCTACACCCAGGTGATAAAACGTGGGTCCACCCCTGATGCAACCCAACTCGTAAAGCCCACTTAGATAAATGTCTATCAATGAGAGGAGTGTGAATGCAAAAAATGTTCTTGTGAGAAGCGGTAGCCAAAACATTAACACAACCAGATTATCATAGCCCTTAACTTAATAGCCTTAAAGTTCAATGACATGTTAATCGTAGACCTTTTTGAAATTTAATCCAATGACGAGTAAAGGTTCAACTATTGTTAGGTTTTTTAGTGTTGGCTATTCATGGGTAGGACAATACTCTGGGTCCATTGAATTGAAATTTATATTCTTAGATGAGGATTGTGCTGTGGCTCAACTCAGAAGATAAGATTCCGGTGTTGACACCAAAAATGTCACTTTGCCTCTTCATACACTTTCAACATCCTACCACAAATATGCAATGCTACTTCAAACATCAAATTTTGTTAGAATCAAACAAAAACTGCAAGATTTTTCAAAACAGCCAAAAGAAGAGTACACATGAAGTTTCAGGCCATTTCGACATTATTTAACCTAACTTCTCTTCCAACGACGGAACAGGAGCTCCCAGCGACGGTGAAGCTGAAGACCTCGGTTCACAAAATCAGAGCACACACTTGGCCTCAAAATGCGCCACTAGAAAGCTCTAAATTACAGGCTATTCCGACATTGCTTGGCCTAAAAAGCAAAAGCCGCAGCAAGATCAGCTCTCTTGGCGGTGACAGCGTCGAAGACGTCAGGATCAAAACCTATGGATGATCTCAAAATACTTTCAAAAGGCTCTATGTCAAGTTTCAGGCCGAATCGACGACATTTGAACCTACATCAACCCTCAAACAATAAAATTAAGCCTCTCGGCGGCGAGAATCACCGAGGCCATCATTCATGAAATAGAGTATACTAGTGGTTTCAAAATACTTCCAAAGGGCAATATGTCAAGTTTCAGGTCATTTCGACAACATTTGACCAGACTTAACTTCCAAAGGCTAAATCAAGCCTCCCGGCGGTGGAGTCCCTTGGGACTATGATTTTTAAATCGGAGCTAATGGATCATCTTAAATTAACTCCAATAGATTCCCTATCAAATTTCAAGTCAATTGGACATCGGTTGACCGTACATCAAAGCGTCCTCGCGATAAGATCGAGTCTATTGTCGACATGACCCTACACGGCTTTAAAACTAAAAAAAAAAAAAAAAAGCCTCTGGTTGGTCTTATTTATTGCTTAGGAGGCTTCACCTCAAATTTCAAGTTATTCCGACATCGTTTGACTTAGTTTTGGCTTCTGACGGCAAATCGGCAACTCTGTACGACAAAGTCTTCAGCTTTCCTGGAAAATAAAAAACTTTGCCCTCTGATCTGCACGGCTTCTCGTCAAGTTTTTTGCAGGGAAATTAGGCCAATACATGTGCAAAAATTCCAAGAAAAATATCAAAGAAGAAAGAAGCAAAACAATTGGAAAAACGACCAAAAATCGGTGACCGGAATAGCCCATGGTCTCCTGCGACCTTGGAAATCCGGGTTGCTGGATTCTCGCCCAAAACCCATCTTTGGGTGCCTTTTCGCATTTCGAGATGATTGGCCTCTGTGATTTTTCTAAAAATCTGATTTTTGGGGCACGAAATCCGTCGATCTTCGTCAACATCACGGATCCGACGTCAAAATCATAGAATCGTTAGACGCTTCGAAATCGCCAACCGGCCGACCAAGAAAGCACGCTTTTTGCCCGACCGATCGAGAAATCGACAAGACAGATGGTATCGGCCCGCTTGTAGCAATTAACGTATGAAGTTACATGATCATCTGACAGGAATCAGCATGAAAATCCATCGGCGATCAAGGCTTCCTACGTCGCAAGTATAAATTCCAAAAGACGCGGCGCGGCCTGCAACTCTTTAAATGCTTTGGCGACCACATAATGCAGTCAATGACCTATTTTATGACAAATTAAGGTGGTCATTTACTCATTATTTTGGACAGCCCAATTAGAAGCCAAGGAATGTGAGTTATAAGTCAAGTGCAATCATGGCATTAAACCATGTAACTCCTTCCATCATGGAGTTTAAAGGCAATTAAAAGCTCTTTATTCTCTAATGGCCAATGAAAAGCCAAAAAAAAAGGAGTTACAAAAAAAATAATTAAAAACTTGTAACTCCTCCCATCATGGAACATTAATACAAACTATGCATTTAAAAGCTCATAAACCCTCCCCATGGCTACCAAAAAGCCTATAAAAGGAGGTCGTTCCAAGAAGAAAGAATACTGTGTAAATCCCCAAAAAAAAAAAGCTCTATAACGTTGCCACGACACTCCAACAATTGCCTCTCCTCCATTGAAGAAGTCTTACACCGACGACCACTACAAGGTGACCAAAGTTCCTTGGGGGGGGGGGGGGCGCGCACCCCCAAGGCCTTCTCCCTCCGTCTCCATGGATTAGACGTGGCTCTTCAGCCCATCTACTTGGATTTTTATTGAATATAGGATCTCATCTTGGTCCTTATTCTCTAAAGCTCTGAGGTTCAAGTCGAGCCAAGCAAATCAAAAGCATCATCTGTTCTCATCTGAAGGATGATGGCGAAGTCCACACTTGACTTGCAACCGTCAATCTGAATGAGTCCCCACAATCTTCTGAGAAGTTAGATCATATTTTCTTACTTTTCATTGTATTTTGTATTTTTAAAGAGACATAAAAAAATCACAACTCTTGTCTTTTCTTTTTTATAAGAATTGTAAATCGCATTTCACGACAAAAACATCGCCTTTCACGGCATTCAAATCAAACCATGTCTCTTTTTTTAAATATATGTGCAATGAAAACTCAAAAAAAAAGTTAATTTTCTTTTCTACTTGTGAAGGTAGATCTACGGACCACCACTTGTCAATTCCAAATAGAGTAGAAAATTTGACATACCCGTATACAAAAAGTTTATGCTCGCTTTATCTCCGGCCATGAAAGGGTTGGACCCCACTGACTCTCACGTCTGCTGACCCCAGTAGTCCTGTGAACGAATAAGTGAGCCCATCATCCGGAAGAATTAGAAGAAAAAAATGTGGAAAAATTAGAAGTGAGAAGTCAGGTTGAATTAGAAGAAGAAGTATGGAAGAATTAGAAGTTTTGTTGAATTTCCAGAATTGGTATAAGGGCCCTGTAACGCCCCACTGCTACACGCATGCATGATATTGTCCGCTTTGGCCCACGGACCTTACAGTTTTGTTTATGATGGGCATCAACTCATCAAAGGCCTCATGCAAGGTAAGTGTGTAACCTCTACATATAACCCCATTCACTTTCATTTCTATAGTCGATGTGGGACTCCGGGGTGTCACAATCCACCCCCCTTAAGGCTGCACGTTCCTGTGCAGTAGCCTATCAGCCCTCTTGGCCCACCAACATGGAAACCTGCCCACTTGCACCAGACCACGGCAGGGGACCCACACTCGAACTAGTCAAGAGTCAGCTCTGATACCATTTGTAACGCCCCACCCCTACACGCATGCATGACATTGTCCGCTTTGGCCCACGGGCTTCACGGTTTTGTTTCTGATGGGCCTTAACCCATTAAAAGGCCTCATGCAAAGTAAGAGTGTAACCTCTACACATAACTCATTCACTTTCCTCTCTATAGTCAATGTGGGACTCTGGGGCGTCACAGGCCCGCTCGAGTGGATGTTGTCAGTAAGCAGCCAAACGACAGATAGAATGTTGGCCCGCTCAAATGAGCTTTTGGAGGAGGCACAAAAGTTTATTTCTAATTTTGGTCAAACTACTTGTTTTAGTCCTAATAAACTTAGGCAACCTTAAGCATGTCTTTAAGCCTATTTATAGGACCCTTGGGCTACCTTAAAGACATCTCTCTCATTATTCTGAGTAAGGAAATCCAATTGAGAGGATTTTTCTCTAGTGTATCCATTGAAGAGTTGTCATGCAGAGATCATCTAGAGAGCTGTTTCTCCTACATCCTTTATTGAATATCAAATTCTTTCATAAAAGATCTGAGGAGTCAAGCGGGCTTGAATCTGTTGCAATTAACGGTGTGAACTCATTGAGGTGTGAAGCTGCACAAAAGGTAACTACAGTCTTTAGGTAGTGATTATCTAGGGAGGGATCATCCAAAAACCTTCACTTGGTGTCAGAGCAATCTAAATTGAGTCTAATTCTGAATCTGAGGCTGAAAATGAAATAGTTGAACTTATGAAGTGTTTGAAGAAGTACATGAAGTCAAAATAAGCCAAGTGAGAGAATTTTAAATATGAGAAAAAGGATTCTGCTAAAGGGACAAAGTGTTATGAGTGCCAAGGCTATAGTCACTTTACTAATGAGTGTGCCGTCACAAAAATGAATTTTAAGAAAAAGGCTCTTAACACGACGTGGGATGATGAGTCTTCTGAAGAAGAGAAAGAAGAATAAAAAGATCCTGAGGCTGATCCATCCGAAATAGTTAATGGCAAGTTTATGGCTTTCATGGCTAAATATGTGTCTGACAATAATTCTGATGCAAATAATGATGATGATCAAGTCTCAAATCAAACAAAGGATTGGCAAGAGATGTATCACTCTGCATTTGCTAATTGTGTGAGGATGACCAAGTAAGGTAATAAGGTTGCAATTAAATTGAAAGCTTCTAAAAAATAAAACTCTACTTTGCAGAATGAGTTAGAGCAAGCAATTAAAATTGTTGATCTCTTGGAAAGTAAGAAAACCTGTATGGCCAGAAATTTGACTACTTAGAGTAAAAAACTTGAGAAGGCTGAACGAGAGATTAAGAATATGAAGATAGAGTTGTAGATTCTGAAAATAGAGAACGAGGACTTGAAAGGCATATTGAAAGATCACTTTGGCTGAGTTAAAAGTAAAGCAGGCTTCTTTAAACAAGATGAATACTGATTCGAGAATTCTTAAAGACATCTTGTGCAGTTAGAAGTCTCTTTTTGACATAAGTGATCTCGGTTATGATCATGTGCATCTACTTCAACAACTAAAAGTAAAACTGTGTTTGTTTCAAGTGTTACACACACTACTCGTTATACTGCACATATAAATAATGTGATGAGCAGTTTTAAGAAAAAAAATGTGTCATGCACTGCACGCACATCTGTTGACACCAAAAATGTCACTATGTCCCTTCAACACCAAAGGCTACGTGGAGCCACATCCTGCCATAAATAGGAAGGCGCCACTTCAAGCACCAGATCTTGTCAGAATCAAACAAAAACTGCAGGATCCTTCAAAGCAGCCAAAAGAGGGGTATACATGAAGTTTCGGGCTATTTCGACGTCATTTGGCCCAACTTCACTCCTCCGACAGCCAGACAGGAGCTCCCGGCAGTGACAGTGTCGAAGACTTCAAAACTTCGATCAGAGCCTACGGATGGTCTCAAAATACCTCCAAAAAGGCCCTATGCCAAATTTCAAGTCAAACGGACAACGTTTGACCCTTCATCAACTCTCGGGAAGCAAAAACAGGCCTGCCAGCAGCGGAGCACCCCGGAATCATGGCATCCAAATTGGAGCTAATGGATCATCTCAAAATGACTCCAATAGGTCCCCTGTCAAGTTTTAGGTCAAACAGACATCGTTTGGCCTAGTTTCAAAGCTCGGCATTGTCCTCGAAGTGAAATCAAGGCGAGCATTTGCGGGACCCCAAAAAGCTTCGAAACTCAAACCAAAGCCTATGGTTGGTCTTACTTACTACTCAGGAGGCTCCCTGTCAAATTTCAGGTCAATCGGACATCGGTTGACCACAAGTCAAAGCTCGGCATTTCTCTCATGGGGAAATTAAGGCAAGCGTTTGCGGGACCCCAAAAGGCTTCAAAACTCAAACCAAAGCCTACGGTTGGTCCTATCTACTGCTCAAGAAGCTCCACGTCAAATTTTAGGTCATTCCGACATCGTTTGGCCTAGTTTCAATGCTTGACAAAAAATCGGCAAAACCGCACAACAAAGTCTTCGGCTTTCCAGAAAAATAGGAAACTTTGTGCTCCGATTTGCGTGGCTTCTCGTCGGGTTTTCTTCAAGAGAATCAGGCCAATAAATGAGGGGAAATGTCAGGAAAAAATCAGAAGAAAAAAGAATGAAAAAAGATCAAAAAACGGCGAAGAAAAGGCGACCGAACGGCGACCATTCAATGGGCCCAAAGCCCATGGTCGCCGGCGACCATGGAAATTCCGGCGACCCAAAAAGTCGCCGGAAGACCCTTTTTCGGGTCCTTTTCGCGTTTCGAGTTGATTGGCCCCTGTGATTTTTCCAAAATCTGATTTTTCGTACATGAAATCCGTCGATCTTCGTCAACATCACGGATTTGCCGCCAAAATCATTGGATGATCATTAGATGCCTCGAAATCGCCGACCGGCCGACAAAGAAAGCACACTTTCTGTCCGCCTGATCGTGAAATCGACAGGACAGATGTTGCCGGCACGTTGACATTAATCAATGTCTGAAATTGCATCTCCATCCGACATCAAACAGCATGTGGATCCACCGGCGATCATCGCAAGAAGAATTCCAAAAGACGCGGCGCGGCCCGCGACTCTTCAAGCGACTTGGCGACCAATTAATGAGGTTAAATGACCCGTTTTATGACAAGTTAATGCGGTCATTAACTCATTATTTTGGACGGCCCAATCAAAAGCAAGCAAATGGGAGTTACAAGTCAGAGGATTTATGGCATTAAAGCCATGAAACTCCTCCCATGATGGGGATTGAAGGCAATTAAAGGCTCATTATTCTCCATCGGCCAATCAAATTCAAGGAAAAAGGAGTTACAAAACAAGTAATTTAAAAACTTGTAACTCCTCCCATTATGAGCATTAATGCATTCAATGCTCATAAACCCTCCTAAATGGCTACCAAAGGCCTATAAATAGGAGGGCATTCCAAAGGGAAAGGATCTAGTTCTAGCTCTCGCTCTCCCCCCGACGAAGACAAAAAAATCCAGAACCCCTGCAACTCTGCTGCAAAGACCACCAAAAGGTGATTGAAGCACCCTTGGGGGGCCACCCCCCCAAGGACCTCCCTTCTTCTACCAACATGGCTAAAACGTGGCTTTTCAGCCCGTTTACTTAGCTTTTTATCGGATATAAGACCTTCTCTTGGTCTTTGTCCTTTAAAATCTGAGGTTAGAAAGTCAAGCCAAGAATCCAAGCATCGTGTTCTCATCTGTATGGACGATGGAGGAGCCCATACATGACTCGCGACCGTCGATCTGAACGTGTCCCCACAATCGAATGAGAAGTCAGATTCCTTTTCTTGATTTCTATTGTACTTTATTTTTCTTTTAGAGACAAAAATCACAACTCTTGTCTTCCATGATGGATAAGATTTGTAAATCGCTTTTTACGGCAAAATCGCCTTTTACGGCAACAAATGAAATCGCCTTTCACGACACATAAAAAAAAACTCTCTTGTCTCTTTTCTTAAAATATGTGTGCAATAGAAACTAGAAAAAGTTTCATTTCCCCTTTCTACTTGTGAAGGTGGATCTTCGGATCACCGTTTCTAAATTCCAAGTAGAAAAGTGAAATTGGCATACCCGTACAAAAAAAGAAAGATGTTGATACCCCCTTATCTTTTCTTCTCCTCCCCTCCGCCGTACCCCGAAAGACCCGGGGCGAAGGCAGTGGGAGAGAGGGAAGAAATCGGGTCCATCAACATCCACTTGTCATTATTGTGGAATGTAAGGACACATTCGTCCCCATTGTAAGAAGTTGCAAAGTCTGCCAAAGACCAAATAATGGCGGAAGAATTTCTCTCCACTTAAGATGACTCCAATTTAGGTAAGAAGATTTGATTTGCCTAAGGAAGCTGCTCACACTGTGCTGAAAAATCAAACTACACAAGCGTTGGTGATTCCATAAAAAAACACTGATGAAGAACATCTAGTTCTCACCTTAGTGCTGCTACAGAGATACAATTCATGGGGAGTTATTTATCCTTATTGACAAGAATGCTTCATGTCCACATCATTAGCTTTGTCAATTATGGACAAAAGAAGGGGAGTTTGAAGATGAGATCAAAGGGGGAACAAGAACTTTAGAGGAAGCCAAAGACAATAATATAGATCTATAGTGCTGATTGTTGATTTTTTGACAAGTCAATTTATTTTGTGTTTTGTTTTAGATAGATCAATTTGTATTGTCCTATGGAGTTTTGTTCATGAATTGCTAAAGGGGAAGATTGTTAGGTTTTTGAGTTTGGCTTATTGATGGATTGGAGAAAACTCTGGGTCCATTACGTTGTAATTTTTATTCTTAGATGAGGATTGTGCTGTGGCTTAAGCCAAAAGATAGGGTTTAGAAGAATTAGAAGAAGAAAGTCTGGAAGGATTAGAAGTTTTACTGAATTTCCGGACTGGTATAAGGGCCCGCTCGAGCGCTCGTTATCAGTAAGCAGCCAGACGCCAAATAGAATGTTGGCTTGCTTAGGCGAGCTTTCACCCTTTTGAGCGGACGACGCACAGAAGCTCTGCACGAATTAAAAGTTTATTTTTAATTTTTGTCAAACTGATTGTTTTAATCCTAATCAACTTAGGCGACCTTAAGCACATCCATAAGCCTATTTATAAGACCCTTGGGCTACTCTAAAGACATCTCTCTCATTATCCTGAGTAAGAAAATTCAATTGAGAGAATTCTTCTCTAGAGTATCCATTGAAGAGTTGTGCTGTAAAATTCATTTAGAGAGTTGTTTCTTCTACATCATTTGCAGTAGATCATCTTCTTTAGTAAAAGATCTGAGGAGTCAAGTTGGCTTGAATATGTTGTAATCAACGTTGTGAAGTCGTTGGGGTGTGAAGCTACACAAGAAGTAACCGCAGTCTTTAGGTAGTGATTATCCGAGGAAGGATCTGTGAGTGTCTTGTAATTGTGAGATTCATAGTGCTTGATTGTTGATCTAGTTCGGATCCATAGTTTTTCACCCAGTTTGGGCTTTCCACGTTATATCTGGTGTCCTTGTGGTGTGTACTTTTGCTATTTATTTTTGCTGCATATCATATTATTTTTTGCACACATTGGGTTGTTGAGTTAACCAATCTAGAGATCATCCAAAAACCTTCAACTATTATAAAAGTGGGCCTAATGCCAGTTCATATGATGATCAAAGTATTAAAGGGGCTACACTGATTGTGTGGGACCAAGTGGGCACCATACAAGTGGGTTGCACTTGTAGTCTGCTTATAAGAGAATATTTTCTTGCCATGTGAGGATCATTGTCACCAACATATAGGTGGCATTTTTTTTTTTTCTGCTCTAGCACATACATATAATCCCACGCACACTAAAAAAAGTCCTTATTCAAGAAGAACCATCATTCTTTGTTGTTTCTTTCAATGGGGAGATGCCTCACCGCTAGGCTACCAGTGGATTGGCAAGATATATTTGAAAGGGAAATTCTAAATGCACCATTTATTTTGTTGAGCACACTCACCTTAAAAAAAAAAAATTCACTGTTCATTAAGGGATGTGGGTGTGCTCAGTGAAATGGATGGGTGAATATAGAATCACCCTATTTGAAAATATTGTGATATACAAATAAAGTAGTATTTTTTGAGATAAAATTATGATGTCTTCAAAATATCATTAGAACATGAAAATACATGACCAAAATCGTAGAAAATTTGGAATAAAAAAATTAAAAATTAGAAAAATCCTTATTAATTTAAATTATTTTTAAGATTAATTTGAAAAGTCTAAAACCCCAAACCCAGTAGATATTATTTAACATTATTTTTAATTATTCCAAAATTAAATTATATTTTGGAATACTTTCCTATAGTATCCTTAAAAAAACCCCAAATTTGTAATTTTACTCGTGGTAATAGGGAGGATTTGGAAGTCTTAACAATTGCACTAGGCTGAGAAAAAAAACTCCAATATTTTTCATTTCATGCAATTTGCAATCATTCCTACTTCCACCTAAATATTATACAAAATATTGCAAAATAGAACACATTTTTTTCCTACATTGGGACTCTAACTCACTAGCTCTTACTCACAACACCCTTTTCCTAATGAACAAAGCTACAACCGATAGATGATATAAAACACATTTATTTCTTAATCTTACCACTATAATTTAAACCAAAGTCTTGAAACTCGGTTTTAGATGACATGATAGAAGAACTTGGTGTCATGTTCTAAATGGCCCTAAAAAAGTTCCAATTTTATGAGAACTATAAAAGACTTATAAACAAGAAACAACTAATTGCTTATTGTTGTATCTAATTGAATTTCTAGGAATTCTAAAAAATATAATTCTTAAAAGTGTTAAAAAAAGAAGAAGCAAAGGTGATCATAAAAAATTAACATTAAATAGTCTTACCTTTCGTGGAAGATGAAATTCCAATCTATATTTCCACAAAAAAATATCATTCGGTCCTCAGCTATTAATGTTCTTTAATTGGGCTCCGCTGACCATGGATTCCTGGTTCAACTCCTTCAAACAAGAGACCCTAAAATGGCCAGTTCGTTTAAGGGGATTTTTGACAGAAATCCCTGAGAGCAAAGCTGGTGTTGTCCTTTGGTAATTCTAACTTTTTTTTTTTTGTTTAAATAGTGAAAATTCACAAAGCCGACCCTCTAAAAATAACACTTTTGACATGTAAAATTCTTAGAACTTCAAAGCTTTGTGAATACTGGATAGCACTTTAATATTTAAAATCTTATTTAGGGGACAACATTCCAAGAACTCCGAATTCTCTCTGACAAGAACTTCCAAATTCTTGCAAATAAAAGGGCCTTAGGAATCTAATGAAAATCTACAAAATCCTGAGCGTGTTTGGATGTGAGGTTAATTGAAGTAAAGTTAGGTGAAGCTTTAAATCATGAGAGAGTAAAACATAGGGGGTTATGATAGTCTTTTATTTTTAGTTGCTTGATAGAGAATCTTTTTAAAGAGGATATATATTTTCTTTATTTAGTTGAGAAAAGAGATTTTTTTTAATTTATTTCTAAAAAGGAGGAGCAAATTCTTAATTTATATACTTTTTTTTTTTATTTTTATGAATCTTATCTTCTTTTTTTTTGTATGAATAATGGAGGCTTTATCCTACCGCATTTCAATTCATCTCACATTAACCTCAAGAGGTTGGCCGAGTGGTTTGGACCACGGTTTCTCCCTCTTTTGGAGCTAGAGGTCTTGGTATTGACCCCCGATTCTCCCTTTTCAGGAACAAAAAGTTGAATCTACTTATATTACCACCTATAGACCACAAACATTTTATCCAACTTCTCTTTATATGCGAACGAAATAATCCAGCCAAAAGGATTTGAACCCTCAGCAAAAAAAAATTACTATTGTAATTGTGTGGATAATATTTTTAATTGCGATCTGTACAATATCTAGTGGGCGGGCCCGAACGAAGATTCGTTCTGGGACTGTTGGACACTTGGACCTCAAAGCAAACAGCTTTTTGGGGCCTAACCATTAACTGTTTACCAGACTTCTTCGTTGACTATTTGATGGCTACTAATAGGCTATTGTAGACTCTCTTTTGGACTGTCTCGTGGACTGTTTTGGTACTTAAAAAATGTTCTGTGTGATTATATAATGTGTGACGGATTTTGACAGGGTACTTTGCATTTATTGTGGCCTCCCTAGGCATAGGCTCTGCAAATGCCAAGTTGGGAGTTTAATATGGGCGTAAAGCACTGGTTGTTATGCATGCCTCCTTTTATGGTAGTGTGTTAGTGAATCATGGACGCATGGCCATATACTAGCACGACCCCATTCTTTTTGGCTATTTCTTTGGCATTTTTGAGGAGAAATGTGGGGTTTATTGAGATTTCTCATGTCCGAGTAGAACTTATTCTTTGAGCAGGGCTTGTTGTCCACGTTGAAAATTCGAAGATATTATATGATACGATGGATTGTCCCTAACCTTTATAAATGGTGTGCCTTTTTTTTTTTTTTTTTTTTTTTTTTTGAATTTTCAAATTTCAGCTATTAAAAAATTTCCAAGGATTCTGAAATTCCAATCTCTTTATTTTTATTTAAACTTCAAACTGATCAAAAGAAAAGAAGAGGATTCAAAAATTCCACATTCGAGGAAAATATAAATTCTCCATGTGAAAGCTCTTTGAATTTCAATAAAAAAATAGGCTCTTGAAGTATTAAATACCTACCTCTTAAAAAGTTAGTTTGATCCTTTTGAATTTTTACTTACTTAGAATACAACATCGGAAGAATTTCATACTATTTTGGGATAAAAACTTTTAAAAGCCTCCCAAGTTGTTAGAATTTGTAGAATTTTGAAAGTCCGTGCATGGAGATTTAGATAGTTTTGCAAGACAAAAAGCAAATTCGAAAGGTAGTTTTTTGAAAACTCAAAAAGTCACATGTACAAATGGTAGGGGATATAGCCACTTACATGCCTCTCCAAAATTATTCAATGGTAACAAGTCTAGTCAGAAATCCCACCAGGGCAGCTCATCACTGTAAGTTAACAAGTCTATACAAAAGTTCTTCTCAATTTAAGTAGCTTAAAACAATTTTATCAGCCCAAACTTGATAATAATGACAGTAAATTGACATTATATTTGTTGTCAGTCCATCATGTGGTTTGAACTTCGAACTTTGAACTCTCCAATCCCACCCCTTGTTTTTTCCACCCTTTGGTATATATACTGAACGCAAACAGCACCACTTTGCCTGTGTGTTATTATTAAGGGATAATAGCAGAATACCTACTTGTATTTTTTTCAAAATGAACACTAACTCTCTGTATTTTGGTATTTTGTACTAAACCTACTTGTATTTTAAATCACAATGCAAATAGAGACGGCCGTGACGGAAGAAGTGGAATGACGAATTTACCCCTCTATATATAAGTCGTGTCTTGCCATTTTCGATCAATTTCCCCTTTTTCGCTTGCAGTTAGGGTGTTTCTGCGTTGGCGAGGCAACTTTGGGCGAAACCGCTCCTCCTTTTTCCCCGCGATCTTCATATCCTAAGAAGCTCTGCAAATCATGGAGAATGTTCTTTTTGGCATTTCTGATTCTTGAATGCATGCATCCCTGTCTCTATCCATCTCTTTCATCTCTATGTAACCCACTTCCTCCTCTGGAATTAAATTTGAGCTTGGATTTGGTGAATCTGAAATGAGTTTTGTTGGTTGAGCTCGATTGGGAACGATGGATCCAATCCCTACTATTCATGGGTCAAGAACCCTTGAAATCTCATGTTGGTCTGAGAAAATAGGACTGTTATCAGATTCCTAGCTCTATAGCTGCTATTGTGAATATTGCGATTTTTTCTTGTTCTTTTTGGCATTTCTGATTCTTGCATGCATGCATCTCTGTCTCTATCCATATCTCTCTATCTCCATCTCTTTCATCTCTCTGTAACCCACTTCCTCCTAAGGAATTGGATTGGAACTTGGATTTGGTGAATCTGAAATGAGTTTTGTTGGTTGAGCTCGATTGGGAACGATGGTTCCAGACCCAACTATTCATGGGTCAAGAACCCTTGAAATCTCATGTTGGTCTGAGGAAATAGGACTATTCTCAGATTCCTAGCTCTATAGCTGCTATTGTGAATACTGTGATTTTTTCTTTTTCTTTTTGGCATTTCTGATTCTTGATTCATTTGTGCAAATTTGAAATTCAAGATTTCATCATTTTGACCATGTGATGAATCATTTGAGCATTTTGTTTGGTGTGATTGAATGGTTGGATTTTTAAGTCATCCCAAAGAAGAGGAGGCTCTGCAAGTGAAGGGAAGGCAACTGTCATGGCCAGGCTCTGAAGCAAACCCTAACCACCAAAACCAAAAACCCCTCTCATTCTATATCTATCCATCTTCACATTCTCCACGCATCAAGAAGATTAATAAGATAGATCAAATCATAACCTCATATAGTGCACAGCTAAGAAACCTCCTCCCCATGTTCCGTTGTGTTCGGGAAGTTCTCAAAGCAGCCCTATGCCCGCAATGACAGTAACGAATTTCACTATCAAATTGAGAGCTTTGACCACTAGAAAACTGGGTATATGAGTTTGTATATGAGTTTGAAGAGGAAGGCATTTGATATGGCTGAAGAAGATGACTGATAGCTGCTCACAGATAGATGGCTTAAAGAAGACGACTGAGAGTTGCTCCTAAGCTCATGGCTGAAGCAACCAAGCACCCAGACTTATATCCTTTCTATCATCTTTTTATAGGCTAGGTTCAGGGGCAAAAAGGTCTCGTTCTAAAATCATTTGGAACAGTAAGTTGCTGTAAGTATGCCCTACAGGCCATTTATACATATACGCCGTCAATACTAACAGAATCCGTCACTTTTGCATGTTAATTTAAATTTCAGATAAGTTTAATACAAAAAACCAAACTATAGGGAGGTGGTTTAAAACACAGGAAAAGTTGAGGTACGTAATCTGCTTTTATTCCTATTATTAACTAAAAAGAACATATCAACTATTAATTCGGATCAATAGCATGTCATCTCACATCATACAGGGTGTCCCACCTGTCCAGCAAGATGTTCGTTGGGAATACACCCATCTTGGTCAGGATATCATATCAGGTACACTCCACTTTGGTACTTTGGATGTTAGAGGTGTTCACTCCTCTCTCTAGTCTGTGATCTTGTTATTAATCAGTCCTTTTCACGTACCCAGATAAGTCATTTTCATCTTTCCTGATCAACGTGAGAAAAAGGCCTTTCGACTTCGGCTAACTTGCGCTCCTGGCGTACGGGTTACTATTTATGACCCCAATCAGGTGTATTGTATTGTAGTGTCGACTGTTTCATCTTTTCTTGCACCCCTCCCTGCCCATTCGTCCCTCCCTCTGCGCCTAGTAACCCAACAGCTCTGTAGACTGTGGCCTCTGCTCATAATGATATTTAGATTAGTGCTCTCTAATTATAGGAAGTGTCCTTCTTATTATTCACTTGATTTGTCCATTATTATTATTCACCAGAGGAAGGACGACTGGACGACCATACTCATAATTCTTATCATCATATCTCCGGATTACATTTTTATTTTTCAGGAAATTTTGTAAATAGATGGACAGTAGTTAGAGTACTCATTCTATATTTAGGCACTTTTGATGTAGAGACGACTTTTAGAATACAGAGGATTTAAACAAATAAAAAAAAAAAAAAAACTTAAAACGGATGTGTGATGCAATAAAACACTTTAGATGATAGTATACCAATTAGTGCAATTTGGCCAAATTTTTATTTTCTTTAATTTATTTGGCACATCTTCGGCGCCGACCTTATTTACACTAAAAGTTGTAACTTTTCAGGCGTTCATGGGAAAAAAAAATTCTAAGTTAGGGTCGATGATGACCTTAGTAGTATAAAATAAGGTTATCACCGACATAGGCTTCCTATTTTTTTGACAAAAAGTTGTAACTTTTTAGGTGTTCTCGAAAAAAAAAATTCTAAATAAGGGTCGGTAATGAGCTTAGGAGTGTAAAATAAGATCATCACCGATGCAGGTTTTCTATTTTTCTGACAAAAAATTGTAACATTTTTCAGTCATTCTTTGGAAAAAATTCTAAGTCAGGGTCGGTGATGACCTAGCCGTCTAAAATAAGTGATATAGCATTGGTGATAACGCCGTATAAATTTGGAAAAAAAAAAAGAGATAATTAGCGAAAGGTCCCTCATATAGTATTTGTAAGGCCTCCAATCCATCAACTTTTCCTCTAAGGCCTATAGTCCAAGCAGCTGGACATATTTCGGCGAGAGGTCCTTAGATACAATTCCCATGACTGATTTACCCTTTTAACCATTTTAGGCATAAAATTTTGAAATTTCAAATTTCAAATTTTGGATTATCCCTCTTCTTCTTAACAAAAACTGAATGGAGGGGCAGAATCATCGATCTTGTTTTGTTCTGAACAAAGAACAAGAACTAGATGGCCCAACAGAATCTATTTGGGGAACCCAATGTTCCGGTCTCCACCTCAAGCGACGGCGAAAATGCGATTACCCAAACTGCTTTTTTTCCGATTTCTGCACCAACGACGAGCAGCAGCACACAACGTTTGGGAGTTTGCAGAGAAGGAAATCGTTGATCTCTGCTTGGCCACCGGCAGTTTGAAGAGGATCCAAACGATCGGTTGCAGAGAAACTCGGATCGTGGCATTCTTCTCTGCTTCGATCTCAACACTGGTAGTTTGCAGAGGACTTGGACGATCTGATTTGCAGAAGTTCGGCCATTGTAGAAAAAGACCGAAACCCACTTCAAAAGCAGTTCATGTTCTCGGCCGCCATTGCCGGAGAAGCAGACCGGTGGACCTCCGGTACCAGGACTGCATGTCACGTCCCCCGGAACCCGATTAGAGAATAAACCGGATCCGGGGAGTGAAATTTAGGGCTAATTAAAAATTTTGCCCCTTTAGGCCCAAGGATCGTAAGTCCGTTGTGAGGATATTATATTTCAAACCTCAAGTAATATAAAATTGCGGAATTAATACAATTCGAGGCATATCTAAATACCAAACAATGGATAATAATTCTCAATTAAATTTTAAGTTGCGAGCAATAATTAAAGCTAAAGTGGAAGTTAATTTAATTACTATGGCCATCCCATAAACTAAGGCCATAAAACAACATGATGTCAATGAAAGAAAAGTTCAACGAAGAATAAAAAAATGAATTAAATAAAATCTAATGTTTGTCCCAAAGTGATTCTCTCATGTGCCTGGTATTGATGACGCTACTCTACGTCATCGGCACTCCACTCCCGTGCCTCCTCTGCTGGTTGGAGATCCTCTGGGATCTCCTCACCGGCCTGCTCCTCATAGTAGTACTCACCTGAGGAGTCTGCACACCAAGGAACCGAGTCAACGACATGTTGAGCAATAGATAAGCAAGATATAATTAAAACATAACATGCATCAAATATAAGAGTAATGACAAGTACAAGATCGTAGGAATACAAGGAACAATACTAGGCATGTAGCATGAGTAAATATCATCAGAATCATAAACAGGAATCCTAACAATACTAACAATCACCACTACCAATGTAATGCAATGCACAAGAGGGAGACTCCGTGGATGTCCAAGCCACCTCACGGGGTACCAGTAACAATCCTACCCGGACTACTGATACCAAAGTCCGGCTCCAGGGGGATTCAAGCTCCCGGTCCTGGGAATAGTAGCACGGTCCAAGCCCGCTCCCAACTATTCAACGCCATGAACGCCGTCCAAAGCCGACTGCCCACCCCGATGTCCGAGTAACCGGCCCATCAATAAACCCCAAACTGCAGCTGGCCATGATATACAATAATAATAATAATAATAATAATAAAGTGGTGTTGACACAAGGAAAACCAAGACAAGCAAGTCTGGCTAACTCAATATACAAGACATGTTCATAGGGATTATCTCCTTCAAGTCAATACAAGACAAACCCAATCACGTGATAATCCCTTCAGTCTAGCCAGTCATGTTCATCAATTACATAACACGGGGTCCTAAGGTACACTCTAAGTTAGGTCCAAGTTCTAATTCTACAAAGGATTATGTTTCATAATTAATTAGGTGTTTTATGCCAAGAGAGTGTACAAGGTTACAAAATCAACGGATACGATTAACAAATCAAGGAGAGATTACAATCCAATCCTAGGCAAGTGTTGTCATCCATGTACCATATGTGTTTTAACGGAGTGCGTGGGGAATTCGAACAATCAATGCTTATAAAGAACTTCCTTGGTGTACAATCATGTTGAACATCGATTGATTCAATTCCATACGCATTCGATTAACCATACACAATACACGAATACTTAGACAACCCATCGAAGCACACCAAGCCACGTGCTACGATTTCAAAACCCCATTAGTGGTCACGTGAGAGTGGTTTTATGGTTTCCAATGTCTAAGGCCCAAACCTAGGCTAACAATCTCGTTACTAACAAGAAAGTGGTCTAATAATTAATCTCCTTAACTAGTTCCCTACCTGATCCCCAATCATCACGAGACATGTATCATTGGATTCTACGCTCCAAGAGCTTTCCAACGGTACATGGCTCGTGAAATTCCGACGTATGGTTCAGAAGTTATGGTCCATAGAAGTTTAACCCTTTATATATATATATATATATATATATATATAAAGTGCGACGGACCATCCATCGGTCCGATTCATCGGATGGATAAAACAATACTCATGTGCAGTCACCAGCCCATTCAACGTTCCTGTTTCTTCTTTGTTTAAATTTTTTTTTTTTTTAAAACTCCTTATGATGTCCAGTTGTAATTGTTCAGTGGCCATTGAACGTTCTGGACGTCCAATGGCCACTGAACGTCCTGGACGTCCAGCGACTGTTTTTTTTTTTTTTTTTTTTTTTTTTTTCTTTTATTTCAAATAAGAACCCCATTTTTACAGTTTTTCATCCAATCCATTCTAAAAATTCACATGCACAAAACTGAGCCACCGTGCTCCCCCAATAATCCATTCCATCCATCATTTCCACTTACATCAATTAACATTAAAATTAACAATTAAATTAAATAAACCCAAATTAATAACAAACAGGCTTGGAATTAGGGAAAACTAACAAGAACACACATCCAATCAATAGAAGACATACATACATGCTTAATTATAAAATGCAGATCTACTTGCCTCAACCGGAAGAAATATCAGAAATGGGTGACTTTCGAGGAGAAGCCTTTCTACCCCCAAATCACAAATCTAACCCGACAGAACGAAACCTAACATACCAGGAATAACAAAGGAAAGAAAATAATTCAGATCTAACCTAAATCTAACCAAAAAGGGAGATTAACGAAAATATGAAAAGAGAGGAAGCTTACCGGAAGTTGTACCGGAAGAAAGAGGGGAGGAAGAGATTGAGATCTACCGGATCAGATCTTCGAAAGGAGCTTTCTTGGGTGGAGTTCTGGCTTGAGGAAGAAAGAAGAAGAAACTGGGCTGCTGTCTATTCTTCGTTGCAGAGAATAGAATAAGAGATTAGGGCTTGGTATCGATTAAGAAGAAGAGGGAGGGAAAAAAAGACTTAATTATCCCTTAAGTGGGCCCGGTAAAGAATGGGCCACTTGAAGGTCTTCTGATCATCGGATCGCGACGAGTCAAGAGGCAAAACTGATCTATTCGACGAGATCTTTCCAACGAACCCAAAAATCACGGCGTTTGGAATATTTCGGAAAACACTCAATTTTCCCTAAATTGCAATCTAACCCCCTACTATGATCAAACGAACTCCGAATCGCACGAAACTTCGCAGATACTATTCTAATACTAAAAGAAACTCGCTAAAAATCTAAACCCACTTAAATATCTAAAATACAATTAATTAAAATAAATATGCATTTAAATGGGTCAGGTCGGATATTGGGCCCAAACTGACCCAGTAAGGTCACAGACCTTACACTGCACATCGCCAAAGGGCAACAAGTGCGTTTCAGGTTCTGCCTAGGAACCCAACCGATGAGGAAACAGATCCAAATCCGAAAATTGCAGAATCGCCGCTGTCTCCTGTCTCAGTTGGTGAATGTCGTCGGGAAAGTGGTTCCAGTCGGAAGTCCGTCCCACCGGAGAAAAAGAAGAAAAGGCTGGTATTCTGGCTTTTTGCCAGAACAGGGTCGTCTTTTTACCAGAACAGGGTCGTTGAAGGATGAAGAAAGGAAGAAGACGACCCATCTTGAGTGTAACATGTGTCGGGTCGTTTAAGGTTAGGTTCGACCCGCAGCCCATATATAGAACAGTAAGCAGGCATAATTACTTCTTGATTTTGAGTGACATACGGACTACGTGATCGATTGAGAAGGAAGAAGGCCTGCTGGTCTTGTTTTTGACAAATATATATTAGTTTGTATGAAATTTATCTGAGTTTTTGTGAAATTTATCTACGTTTCAGTCAAGTTTATCTGAGTTTTAACAAATTTAAATCAGTTTCTGTCAAATTTATCTGAGTTTTTTCTTTTTTTTTTCAAATTTATTTGAGTTTTGTCCAAATTTATCTGAGTTCTGAAACAAATTTCTCTGAGTTCTGGACAAATCTATCTGAGTTTTTGGGTAATTTATCTGAGTTTTGGAACAAATTTATCTGAATTTTGGACAAATCTATATGAATTTGTGACAAATTTATTTAAGTTTTTGAAAAATCTAACTGAGTTTCTGACAAATTTATCTCCATTTGAAAAATTTTAACTGAGTTTGTTCTTTTGAAATTTATTTACTCTTTTTGAAATAAATTTAACTGAGTTTTGGAAAAAATACTTGAGTTTTTGGGAAATTTTTTTGAAATTTGAAAAATTAGTTTATCTTTGATTTGGCAAATGTATTTGTGTTTTGTAATTTTATTTAGGTCTTTTGAAATTTATTTACGTCTTTTGAAATTTATTTACATTTTTTGAAATTTATTTGGATTTTATGAAATTTATTTATATTTTTTGAATTTTATTTGGATCTTTTGAAATTTATTTCTGTCTTTTTAAATTGATTTTCATCTTTTGAAATTTATTTATATTTTGTGAAATTTATTTGGATCTTTTGAAATTTATTTGTGTCTTTTTAAATTTCTATGTGTTCTTTTGAAATTTATTGCGTTTTTTAAAATTATTGAATTTTTTAAAATTTATTTGCAGTCTTTCAAATTTATTTATATTTTTTGAAATTTGTTTGTATTTTTTTTCATATTTATTTGTATTTTTTATTTTATTTCCGTCTTTTGAAATTTATTTTCGTATTTTGGAATTTATTTACATTTTTCAAAATTTATTTGGATTTTTTGAAGTTTATTTGGATCTTTTGAAATTTATTTGGCCAATTAAATGGTAGTTAACCATTACTAATGGCTTATCCCACTAATCATCGGATATGATTTGAAGAAAGGGTAAATTAGACATTTTAGGTTTTTAAATTTGGAAAAAGGACCTATTACACTATAAGAAAAGATTGTGGACCTAAGGCAATAAAGTGAAATGTTCAGGGACCCGTCGCCGAATTCCCCAAAAAAAAAATCCCAAGGAAGGGAACCAATACATTTACATCAAAGGCACCCTATGCGCTTAAAATACAACATTTATGAATTTAGATACAAACAAAAAATTTCATGCATTTAATTGACATTCAATAAATCCATCAACATCACATATACACTTACTTAAATTGCATGTACATCTCCTAAGTTTAAAGTTACAAATTGACAATATCCACAATATAACCATTTCAATTACAAGTTACATTAGGATCAATATCCAAGAACACATATAGCACAACAAATGTAAGGTGAGGTTCACTCTAAGTTAGGCAGCAAGAGTGGGAGTGGAGGGAGGTTAGGATAAAGCACTCAAATATAACCACTCTTGCGAAAAATGACAGTTTGAATAATGTTGGCTATAGATCGAAAGGAAATTCAATTGATTAATGGTTGTGTGGAAGAGAGTATACCAAACCGCGTTCAATAGCGGCGGCAATGTAATGCTCTTGCCCGCACAAAAGTCGGGTTGGTTGTGCATTTGAGGTACCAGCATCGTTGCGGGGCAATTCGTCATTGCTTATATTCTCTTTAGACATCTGTGTACATCCAAATTAGACATGATAGCATTCAAAGTTGCGAAGGCAAGCATACATAAAAAATATTCACAGGACGGAAATAATGAACACTAAAAATTCTCATGCTTATATGGAATAGTGAACACTAAAAAATGTACATTTAATAACAATCCAATATTAGAGATAGATTATGCCCACTTGAAGTCAGAGATAAACAGCTAGGCATGTCAGACGGGCCGTGCTGGCCGCCCCAACCTCGACCTGCCCATGCCAGCCCACCAGATGAAACGGGCCGTGCCGGCCCGGCCCGCCAGATGGAGTGGGCTAGCTGTGCCGTGCTCGGCGTGCATTTTTCATTTTTTTTCCCAATTAATTTTTTTCGTCTTTTTGGTATTAAAATTAAAAATTAGAACACAAGCACGGAGAATGACAAAGATATATAAGTAGTTCGGTCAAAGTCAACCTACTCATGTTCAAATAATTAATATTAATTCAACAAAAAATCCTTTTAACAAGCTTTATTCTCTCACCTAAACTTATATTTATTATGGCTAGGGCTATATATTTATATAGGTTGGTTGGGACCTAATATTTGATTGGACACATTCCAAAGAGACACTTATGAGTCCAAGACGAGATCTATGGTCTGAGGCACAAGTGAAGAGACCAAACTATACTTATAGCTGATTATGTTTTAATGGGATAATATAATCATAACAAAGTAAAAACAACATTATATATATATATATATATTGGATTACTATTATAAGTTTTTAATTATTGACCTGGTCAGAGAAGAATATTAGAAAGGGATGTAATTTGGGTCAATAAATTTAGGTTTGGTTTCAATTAGATCCAAGTTTTCAACCTATTTTCCATGCTTACCTGGCCAAATAAAGCCATCTAGTGATCTTTGGTAGGTGCCAAATAAAAAAATGCACAGAAGAAGTTGGTGTTCTATTTGGGCCCAATTTCTACAGTGATTTTGTTACAATGGGCCCGCCTGTTATATAATGATTGATATCTTTTGTATTTTTTTTGGTAAATACAACTTTGATTAAATAAAAAAGAATGGGAGAGCTAGAGTATTTATAGACTTTGTAAAATTGAAAAGGACACAAAATAGCCCTTATATGACCGTTTTATAGTTGTTGGGGGGTTAAAATGGATAATTTTTTAAAAAATAGTCATTTTTGGGCGGGCCAGGCTTGTTGTGACTGGCGGGCCATAGGTGCTAGCCCACGTGCATGGCGGGCCATGCCAAACGGGCCAAGGCCTCGGCATGGGCCTTGCAGGGCCGAATTGGACCGGCCCGACCCATTTGACATGCCTATAAATAGCTTTGTCTAACACCACAATAGTTAAAGTTCATGAAGGGAAAATTACTAATTTTGCGAGGAAGTATAGGATGTATTATCGGTTATTTGCAGCCAACTACATTTGCCTAGCCAAGCAATTATACAAAGTAAATATTATTTTTTATATAAATGTGTATGAAACTTCAAGTCTTATGTAAGTTAACATCAATGTTTATGTATTTATTTTAGTAATTTCAACTTTATTTCAAGTTGGAAACCCTAAAAGCCCATAAAGTTTCTTTTAATTTGTATAAGCAAATTTAAATATATAAGATTAGGATGGGCATGTGGGCCAGCTCGTGGGTAGCACTGCCTGGCTTAATGGGGGTACGGCACGACACGGTTGGGCCGATCTGAAAGTGGGCCATGCTTATTTGACAAAAGTTCAAATCTAATTTTTATTTGAGAATTACTTGAGGCCTTTATATCTTCTTGTAAGAATCCCTTTTATTTTTATATTTTCTTAAAAATAACTTTTAAACATTTTACTTTCCGCGGAATGGGCTAAAATCTCATTTGGACGTTGGGTGCCAATACATATGATAATTTTGAACTTAAGTAGTTTGGATTTCATAGGTACACATCGAGGATGAATAAAAAAGGTAGAAAGAAAAGGTCCTCGATCAAGATTTGACATTTATTTCTTTCCGAACTGGGAACTTGGGTGCCTTGCAAAGTTGCAATATAATTTGTGTGAAAATTGTATTGTATGCATATTACATATCATTCGACACATAATCTTTTAGTTACTATATGCAACTTTCTTAATCAATTGCAAGGCAATCCAAAAGATAAGATGTATATATTATGAATTCTATTTAAACAAATCTCTTTATAAGAAAAATCCTAACATATAAGATATATCTCTGTTTTTTAAAAAGAAGATAAAATAAAGTCAATATTAAAATTAAAACCGAACAATCAATTGCAAAATTACATGTGGCTCCGTCTCTAGGAATTAGAATATGAGGCCCACTTTAAAAAAAGCTTATTGTATGTGGAGCTCATATGTATAAATCACTAACAAGGATCCACTTTTAAAAATTACAAATATTAAGGATTTTATAACCGTAATAAATATATTAAAATTCTAAATCCACCTAAAGAAGAATCATTTTAACTTGGTTAGATAGAGTTATTGAGCAAGGTGAATTTTTTCATCTAGACACTTTAATCACCTATTCATAATAGAGATATATATATTAAAATTTGAATTCACATAAGTGGACTCTAAATTGATTGATAGAGCTTAGCTCTTGAAATTGGTTTGAGATCCAATTTCTTAAATTGATTTGAGCTTAGAGTCCAATCTTGCAATTGATTGAGAAATCAGACTCCAATTTCAAAATCGAATCCTACTTCTTTAATATATATATATATATATATTAATAGGCGCATGGATGGTGACGCCTATGTGCATGTTCCAATGGTTCTTGGCCCTTTTGACTATTACTTAGAATTTTAGAGAGTTTGGTCCACCGTAGTTTAGGTTTTCTGAGTTGTTTTTTATTTTGTTAAGTGTGCTTTAGGATGTATAAAAAATTTGGGATGTGTGTTTTCAGTCCAAAAATCATAATAATGTCGGAATTCACGACAAGAGTATTTAGAGTGACACAGGTGTAGGGATCCTGGGGCGTTTGTGCCTGTTTCAATTGTTCTCACTATTTTTATTGTTTTTGTAATTTTAGAGAGTTCTATTCAATGAGAGTTTCAACTATGGTTGTTCTCACCTTGCTGCCAGGGGTTTGAACCCTGGGTAAACCACTTCTTTCCGCGTGTGCGGGCTCCCTTCTCACTTCTATGGGCTTTCTTTTCGCGTGTGTGGGCTCCTTTCCCACTTAAGTGGGCAATTTTCCCGTGTGTATGCGGATTCTCAATTCGGTCCCAGCCCCCTTTGGTTGGGTTAAAAAAAGAGTTTTTGGTATATACCACCTAAGGTTTATAGGATTTGTAAATAGGCCCCTATGGTTTCAATATTTATATATTCCCCCCTGCCCTTTGATTTTAATACCTTTCATGTCCCAAAATTAGTAGCCTTACAATCACCATAAGATCTTTAGAGTAAAATGACATTTTTGCCCGTCTCTTTATTCATGTATGCATACTTTCAAAAGTTTGAATTTTTTTTTTCTTTAAATTTTTTAATATTAACAATTACTATAGTACATTTAGTGGGAAAGAGTAGCCCTACATAAATCCATTTTTATCAATAGGGGGCCCATTTCATCAAATCTAAATCGACCACAAAGAAAATTTACACTTGTACTTATAAATTGGTTATAATTGACCCAATCCGTGCACAACCCCCAATTAGATTAATGAAAGTCTCAAATACATGATTACGTGTCACGTGCATGGGAGAATTTGAGAGAGATTATTGGGACTTGGGATAAAATAATGGTATTTTTATAAATAATGGCATACTTATATTTTTTTTTTAATTTAACTTAAGGACAAAGTTGTCATTTTTTAAAAATTCAACACAAATCTTTTGGTGGTTGCTGTGACTAGTAAATTTGGGGATATGGAAGGGATGAAATTGAAAAGGTAGGGGGGGTATATGCAAATATTAAAACCACATCAGCCTATTTACAAATTCTATAAAGCCTAGGTGGGTATATACAAAAAACTCAAAATAAAAATAAAAATTTGAGGTTATTTTATAATTTGAGGTGTTTTCTTCTTAGTGGTTTAAGTCTGGAATTCAGAATAAAGTAGAAAACTAGAATATGATTTCTCAGAGGTACATAGGTGTAGGGATATCGGGATCCATCCTCTTTTTTCAATGGTTTTCACTAGAGGATTTAACCGGAAAATCTATCATATTTGCACGTTGCACTAGAAAATGAATCCTACTACCTAATGCACAAACGTGGTCCATCATGCATGTTTTTTTTTTTTTTTTTTTTTTAAGGTTTGGAACAAGCGACGCTAGCGTTGCTCAACGATGCTAGCGTCGCTCTTCGTCAAACCCATTAAATCCCAGCTTCCCTCATTCGATCTCATTTTTTCCCTTTTCTCTTTTTGTTCTTCTCCCATTCTGCGTCGATGCCGCTGCACCCTGTGCTCTCTCCTCCCTTCTCTACCACCCTCATTCCGATATCGCTCAACGACTCGAAGTAGGTATGTTTAAATTTACCATTTGTTGGGAGTTTCATCCCCCATTTTTTTGTTTGATTTGCTGTTTGGTTGTGTATTTTTGGATTAATGGCTTCAAATCAATTGTTTGATGCAAATGGCTGGTGGCATTTAGTTTTCCTTCCACTGCAATCCATTTCGAGTTGTACGTCACTGATGTCCGTGGTTTGAATGGTTTGAAGATGTCCTCCTGTGCTCTCTTTGTTTCTCTCTCTCTTTGCAGTGACGTTCATCTTGTATTTTCTATGATTAATGAGTATACGTGATGTATTGTGTTAACAGTCGATGGGTTCAAAATGTATTTCGATTTGTATTGTGTTAGAAGCCCTTGTGAAATGTATTAATAGGCTGAAATGAAATTTGTATGTCAGGTGTTTGTTATAATGCTTCATAGGCCATTTGACATTTTTGTGCAACATGTCGAATTATTCTGAACTTGATTATGTGCAACTATAGTGTAGACACTATTTCACCATCTCCTTCTCTCCATCCATAAAAAAAAAAAAAAAAAAACATAGCACGAGGTCCTTTGGTCAATAGAGCATTTTTGTTTGTATTTTTAGCTCTCTTGTTTGTATATCTTCTTATTTACTAATGTGTCAAGAAGACAAGGAAAACTTTTTATTTAGGAAGTCTCCTAGAGAAAGAAAAGTCTTCTTGGATCGGAGGATGGTATTTAACAATGTCTGCACATTATATCCAATGGAGTTGATACTTTTGAATTAAGAACTTTTGAATTGAATTTGTGTTTAGATTGGGGATCTTGGAGTTCATACTTGAAGGCCCAAAATATCCAATGCCATAATTATATGTTTTGTATATCAACGCACAGGCATATGCCTATATTCTCACTATTTAAGTCTAGTATAGAAGTGTTCATGTAGTTGCATGCTAAATAGAAAATTCTTTCAGCAATTTGGTCCTCTATTCATAAACTCTGTCAGCATTAGCATAATCATGACTCCAATTGTATGTGTGAGTGCTAAGAATGCTACACATTTCCTATGCCAAGGTTCATATAATTACTCTAAATTTTACATATTTCCTATGCCAAGGTTCATATAATTACTCCAACAAGACCATGTACCTTTGCACACCATTTTCCCTCACTAGAGTTATATGCATGTGTTATATTGCATTGATTTTTTTAATATACATCCTATGTGCTTGTTACATTTTCCAAATTGCGCAGATGGCTAAAGGACACAGAAATGATGAAGGTGGAGAATTGTGTTATGAGCAAGACTCTTATGTCTCAAAGGCCATATTGAATGGCGTTGAACCCGGCGCTTATCGATGCATAAATACGAACCCGAATAAAAAAATATGGGTTCTAACAGATAGGCAAAAAGACATCTTGAGGGAGGTTGGTCTATCCCACCTTCCAGAGATAGACTATATGAGAATTGATCATGCCCTCCTTATGGGGCTGGTGGAACGTTGAAGGCCGGAGACCAACACATTTCATTTGCCTACCGACAAAGCGACAATCACATTGAAAGATGTCACATACATCTATGGACTCCCTATCGATGGTCCACCCGTAACAGGAAGGACATTTCCGCTTGCTAACGTCTCAAAAGTGTGCATGGAGCTGCTTGGTATGGCTCCACGGCCTGGCAAAGATTCCATTGGCATTACAATCAAGTTCAAGTGGTTAGAAGATAATTTTAAGCCTTTGAAGAAAAAGAATGAGATCTACAAGACGAGGGCTTACTTGTTTTTCTTAGTTTCTGGGCAACTATTTTCCAATTCATCCGGTGCCCGAGGGCCAACTTGGCAAATAGAGCTCTTTAGGGAATTCAAGAGCTATGCATGGGGTCCAGCGTGCCTTGCTAGCCTTTACAGGATGCTTACAAGGGCCACAACCTTGTTAAAAGGTGATGAAGAAGAGGAAGAGGATGAGGTTGAGGGGGGAGAAAAAGGATCATGTGCGAAGATTACAAAATTGAAAACTCTAATAGGGCCCCTCCAGTTGCTACAGGTGCTGTAATTTTTTTAATTTTACCTTGTAGCAGAAATATCTTCGTATATTGCGTTGTAAATAGATTTAATGTATTCTCTTTGTAGATATGGGCATATTCAAGAATGGCTATCGGAAGATGTCCTAAACCTGATCTCAGTTGGAAGAAGGATCTACAGTTCCCACTTTTCAAGACATGGGAAATGAGACTGCTTGAGAGTAAGAAGGTTACAAATATGAAAGAAATTCGGCAGCAAATCAACAACTTACCTAAGGATGGGGTAATAAAACGATGCAGAAATTTGATACGTTGCCTCTATACCCAAATAACATTTGATGTTGGATGTATTATTAATTCATATTGATATGTTTTGTTTCAATCTTGCAGTTCGACTGGTAGGCCTATGCTAAGATGTCTAAGAAGCTTTTTCAGCAAGTCCTAAAGCATGACAAGGAGTTATTTAGTTCGTTGTCCGTACTCCTTCATTGCTGTGCTGTAGAAAGGCACTGTCCAGAACGTGTTTCAAAACAATTTGGCATCAAACAAGATGTCCCACCGCCATTTTATCTGCCATTTATGAGAGTAGATCGCCTAGAGAGATGCGAGATGGATTATAGTCAATACGATGAAGATGTCATGAGACCATGGGATAAAAGGAGGGAGACTATCCTACGCAGGGCAAAAGACAAATCAAAAAAGCATCGAGAAGAGTATTTCTTATGGTATTCCTTTAACTCAATCCGGGAAATTGTTTGCGGCAGATGTGGTGAAAAGCACAAACACCTGAGATGACCCAACCGACAACATCCAAAGGGAAGGGTAAAAAGAAACCAACCATCGGCACAGGTGTTGGAGTTGGCACTCAGACCGATGAGTCATCCAGTACTTCCATACATGTGAGGGCCCTCTTTTATTGTTAAATGGTTGTGCTTGGATGAAATGGTATGTTTCTCACTTCACTATATTTGATTTTGAAAATTATTATTTTCTTGTGTAGGTAAATGCATTATTGGACTACATAGAGCGATCATCTATTCGAGCAGACCGGAAGAAGATAAAGCTAGAGGACTTCACCACGCGGTTGCGTAAGAAAATTAGAGATTTCAGAGATTCATGTGCCTCCGCATTCGAACATGTTGGGATGGAATCTTGCTCCACTTCCCATTTAGACATTGGGAGTAAGGAGGTAACCGACATGGCCTATCCTCGTTATAGTAAAGTTTCCTTCTAATTTTCAGTATGTTATAATGGTACAATCCAATGCAGGATATGCCTTCCAGCCAACGAAAACGTGCTGTGGTAAAGGGAAGGCATCTGAAGAAATTTAAGCCTACTGCCAAGAAGCTTGACTATTCGGACGAGCCCATCCAGGTGGATTCTGAAACAACCTCTCTCCGTCTGGATGCTACAGTTGCATATCCAGTCTCTCCATTCGTTGTTGATGTCTTGAGCACTCCAGTTAACCCACCGCCCATGATGTCAATCGTAGTCCACACGCCATTGTCGGACATCAACACACTTATTTGGCGGATAAAATGATTTCATAGGGACAGGAAAAATTCCTTGACACTACGAGGAATATACGCATCCGTTAGTGCAATCGGAGTATGTTCTGACTGAGTCAGAAAAATCACTCTTCTAGATGGATTCCTTGGATTCTACAGGACAAGGTATGGAACATATATTCCCCCCACCCCCCAGCTGGATGGTTTTTCTATGCTTCTACATATGCCGGATTTTTTGTTTAACTATCCTAAATGTTTCCATCTCATAGGTTGGATGAGCTTGAAATCTACTGCACGATGGTGTCACCGAAGGTCCTGAAGAATGCACTGGAGCTTGATACTTGGTTCGACACAAATCTGATGTATTGGTGGTTCTCTATTTTAAAAGATCGGTACCCGAATGTGTTCTTTTACGAGATCAGTGTCTGTGTAAGTTTTAAATCTGCCAACCTCATTACATTCAAACTCACAATCACCATGTGAGGACGATTACTTCCTTCTGTTAACCTCCTCTTTTTTTTTCATCAGAGTTGGTGGCGAGAGAACAACATAAAAGCATTGGAAGAAAACATCTGGGGGAAAGATGGCATCAAAGTGTGGGAGGCTAAAGAAAAAGGTTGTTGGTTTTCATTCTATGGCACGAAGCTCACTTCACGCTTTTGGTTGGCGATACACAAGAGAGGAGATGAGAATTTTACAATAGCATGAAAAGTAGCCGTTCTTCGTTACCGGCTTGCAAAGAATTTGTAAGTGATCCCATTACCTATTGCTGCTCTTATCTGTTGAAAGCAACTTATTATACCTAAATGTATTCTTATATGCGTGCAGATTGATTTTTTGGGTAAGCAATTCTCAAACTACGGATGGTATGATACTCACGTGTGGCCTATCCTCGTCAAAACGAAGATACCTTACCAAGAGAACGGGAATGCTTGCGGTGTATTTGTATTGGTGTTCGCAGACCACGTTGCATCTAAACGGCCAATCAATTTCACTCAAGATGATATCCCATATTGGAGGTCAAAGATTGTCGTAGACATATATAGCAAAAGTTGGAAAATTAATAGCCATCGGCTGCCCATTGACACATTTTTATCTTGATGAAATCTGTTGGCGGTAGTTTTTAGGTTTTTTGTTAATTTGTATGCTATGGATGCTAATGTGGATGGTGGATGCTAATGTGTATAGCCTTTTATATTTCAAAAAATTGGTGAGTGATGTTCTCTTTGCAGATGGTGAAAATCGTGTAGCCCATTGGAATTAGGCTGCTTCAGAAGCAGCAAATGTAAAATAAATAAATAAATAATGTACTGAGCGACGCTAGCGTCATCTATCAGTGATGTCTTAAACGACGCTAGCGTCGCACACTGACATTAACTGGTAAGCTGTGGGCGACGCTAGCGTAGCTAGTTACAGATTATTATTATTTTTTTTTCAAAAGGATATCCACCCAAACCCATCCAGGTAAATGCCATGGACAAAAAAAAAAAAAAAAAAAAAAAAAAAAAAAAAAAAAATACACGAGAAAAAGATCAAATTTTCAATATGACAATTCGTAAATGATGTAAGACAAAAAAACAGCAAAAAGTAGCAGTCAAAAGGTAGAAGTCATTGCAACACATCAAGTTCACTGGGGAGGAGGATTTCGACAACTTTGGTGATTGTGTCCTCTTTGCCTACATTGAGAGCATGTCATTACCCTACGTTGTCTGTAATGATCCTCAGTACAACATCGGTTTTTCTTCGGTCTCCCTGGCTGCTTAGAGGCAATCGGAGGCAAGACCCTTTTAGTGGAGATGTGGTCCCACAGTTTGCTATCACGAGTGGCGTGAAAAACCCCATCATAAGTGGATCGGTAGACAGCCGTTAGCAACCAGTTCTCACAAAAATCATACGGATTGTAGTTTCTCACTCTCATCGACGCGATGGCATGCGAGCATGGAACATTTACGACATGTGCATGTACGATCATCTAAACGAACAACATCGACATAATTGGCTGATTGAACTTGGAACTCGTTTAATCCTGCCACCCGAACATGTAGCCTACAAGTCTCTTCTGTTTCTTGGCTCAAATGTTTCTCGGCGTAAGGAGTCAAACGACTATTGATATCTAGAGATGTCAAATGTCGTTTTTGGAAGAAATCCATCAACTTTGCCCTCATCTCCGCCACTTGCTTGACAATTGGAAGAACTCGAATGTCTTTAAGCATGCTGTTGGTTACTTTAGTGGCATTGCTTGTTAGCATATCATAACGCCTGCCTCCTACGAATGCATTCGCCCAATGGTGCTTACCAAATGCATTTATATAATTATAAGCTTCAACATTCACCATCTTAATATCTTCCATGAACGCTTCGTGCTCACAAGCCCTATAAGCCTTGGCTATGCACCAAAATCTGAACTGTATTGCGGAGTCATAGAAGTTTGACTTTATGTTTTCCGCCAGATGACGACAACAATAGCAATGAGTTGCACTTGGAATAATGTTTGCAAGCGCAGGAACAAGCCCCTTTTGTCTATCAAAAATGATGGTCAAATTTGTCGGCCGTCCAAGTGATGACGAAAGGTTCGCAAGGAACCACTCCCAACTGTCTCGTCTTTCGGCCTCTGCGATTGCAAATGCAATGGGAAAAGTTTGTTGTTTGCTTCAAGTGTTACAGCCACCAATAGGACAACTGGGTATTTTCCATGGAGATGTGTTCCATCCACTGCAATCATTGGCCTAAAACTTGAAGTGAAGGATTGTATGCATTGCCCAAATGCCCAAAAAAACCTTTTGAATCTGTCATCATCCGTAGTGCAGATGTTTGTCACGGTACCTGAATTTGTCATTGTCAACTCGGCGCAGTATAAAGGAGCATCTTAAAGGATTCTTCATACGAGCCTCGAACGGTGCGAAGTGCAGTGTCTTTGGCGATGTGTGCCATCCTGTATGATATTGTAATTCCAAACTCCATCTGAAAATCATCCATTATCTCTTTCGGTTTGATGCTATTATTTAGGCGTACTTTGTCCAAAATGTACTCTACAATTAGGTTGGACGATGCTTGCGGATGTGTCGTACCCATCAAAGGCTTTGAACATTTATGAACTGGATTATATTTTCGGACTTTAAAGTGTGGGCCACTCTCAATCATAGACGCATGGATGCGCTATGGACAAACCCGATCCTCGCAGCGTGCCGTTACCATCACCTGGCTTGTTCGTATGTGCTCGAGGGTGAAGTTGGTATATATCGCAAACTTGGCCAGAGACCTTCTAAAATCCTCGCGATCCGGATATTCACGACCTAACCAAATCTCCCGAGGGCTATTCAGGTCAATGTCTGTAATGAACTCCTCCGGTGCCATATTGTCTTTGAAAATGACTTCGGAACGATGAATGGAACGTTCCTCAACATTAAGTGTCCTTTGAAGCCCAGTTCCTCTATGGGATGCATTGACATCGAAACTTCTGCCCAGACATGCAAATACTACATCCGTTTTTACCACATCAACACCATCCGTTTGACGCCCAGTTACTCTATGGGATGCATTGACATTGACGACCAGTATGTCCTAATCCATTTTTGCCGCATCAAAGCCATCTTGTAGGACTCCACCAATGTTTTCACCCACTTCATCACTGCCAAGGATAGGTCTGGAGGAGAAATAAACATTGTTGTCTTCGTCGAGGTTTATGGTGGGATGCATAATAGCATTGCCTTCATGAATTACTTTGCCCTTAAAAGTATGCTTGTTTCTTGTTCCAGCAAGTTCATATCTGGCATTAAGCGCTTCTCCGTACAATGCGACCTTCAGTAACTATAATGAATCCAAAAGCTATGTTGGTTACTCGATCAGATATGAATTAAAAAGATTATTCAAAATACTTAATTTGGTTTGAATTAATCAGCATGCGTTTGTAGTAAATACCTTGCTTCCTTTTCCAAGCATTCAGCTGAACGAACTAGTCTCCTACTCCTTATGTATAAATAAATCGCATTTGTATCATCTCGTGAGAGCGACAACATGCACCTTATATCATTATTATCTTCTATTGCCACCAATGAGAATACATGACCATTGTGATGTAGATAATCCATGCTTATGTTATCAGAATTTTTCTCCCAATTTGATGCTTCAAGAGCTAAGTTTACCAAAGAGTTGAATGTTATATCGCTTTGAATGAACCTCATCTTATGTTTTCCGCCTTTGTAAAGTGGACGAATAATATCAAACTCGAAATCCCCATCAAAGTGGAATATTACTATCAAATTACCGCTCGACATCCTAATCATGGAAATGTACGTTTTAGTATCCAAAAAAGCATATATATACAAAAGCCTAGGATTAGTTGGAGACAATAAACAACTGAAATATGTGTACAGTCTTTAAACTACATAAATAAATGAGGAATAAGATGCAATTGACGTGCATATATGCATGTGGAAATTATCTACTGGAAAGAAGGAGGAATACACATAAAAAAAATTGGAATTAATCCATTCCTTTAAAGAAACAAATAGTTTGGAGAAGACAACCAACCCCTTCAATGAAGGCAAACAGCCTCTGAAATGGATCTAAATGAGTAATAAAAGGTGGCTATATGTGTAAGAAAAGGTAGGTGGTGGACTTTTCCAAGTAGAGAAAGAGTCCTGGAAAGGGATGAGGGAAAATGGAAGAGGAAAAGCGCAACTTGGGGCAGGGGATATATAACGAATAGTGACGATAGCGTCGCCAAAAATGTAATTAGGCGACGCTATCGTCGTTAGTGCAAAAAAAAAAAAAAAAAAAAACGGGCGGGATGAATGATCTCGTTCAGCAGGTAATACTCTTCATTTTCTCGTGCAACATGCAAATATGGTGTATTTTCCAGTAAAATCCTTTTTTCACTATCTTCAACTATTATTCGAAATGTCAGAGAGTTTTGATTAATGTATTTCAATTTTTTGGATTATTTAAAGTTCTGGTCTTTGGATGTCTTAATGGTTTAAGTTCGTAACTCAAAATAAAATTGAAACTTTAGATATGAGTTCTTAGAGGGACATAGTCGTAGGGATACCAAGGCTTAAGTGCCTTTTTAGTGATTTTCAATATTTTCGACTATTATTTAGAATTCTGGAGGATTTCAATCACAGTATTTTGAGTTTAAGGATTATTTTAGGTTCCGTGTTATTGTTTTTTACATTTGAAGTGTTTTAATTAATGATTTTTAGTTTAATTGATTAATTAGGGGTTAAAAGCTACACTGGCACTGGATATGAGATCTATGTATCTGTTTGGTGTTTTTTTTTATAGCGTTTTATGTATTTTCTGGTTATTTTTAGGTTTGACTTTTTTTATGGTTTTTAGTGGGTTTAGATTAGTGGTGATTTACTGTTCTAATGAAGTCGAATTATGCATGTTTTAATGGTATTTAATCTTAATTAGGGAGCTTTAAAGGGGTTAAGAGGCTTAGGCACCTATGTGCCTTTTCCATGGTCCGTTAATTAATTTTTTTATTTTATCAATTCAATTTAAGTTTGAATTAATTAAGGTCTTTCTATTTTAGAGTTTTGGTGGTTCTGTGACTTTTAAGGTGGATTAATTTGTGGGTTTTTAATTGTTTTAATTTTTTTAGGATTTTAATCTACTTAGGCACAAAGGTCAAATAACCTAGGTCGTCCGCTTATTGCTTTTGGTTTTTTTTTTAATGATATCTTTTATTATTTTTTTCTTTTCTAATTTTTATAGAATAAAAAGAGAAGTGATTTTTAGGATTTTGTGTTTTATGGTTTCTCTTGGTGTATTATGATATTATGTGTAAGGTCTCCGACCTTGATAATGTGTTTGGCTTCTTAATCTTAGTGATTAGCTTAATTAATTATGATTTTAGCTAATTATATGGGTTTAGTACTTAGATGAGTGTCTTTTGTCATTAGAAAGATGTTCGCGAAGTTTCAGTCGATTCCGAGTGCAATTAGTCTTAATAGGGGATTAGGTTGTGATTTTAGAAAAATTGGGTATTCTTCTGAAAAATTAAGTTTTCATCGAATTTGGGCTTGTTGGAAAGATCTTGCCGCGCTCGTCGTTTTCTGTTCTTGACTTGTCTTGATTTGACGCCTCAAAATCACTCAATTAACCTCATTTCTCTCGTTTCATATAAAAATTTCAGATTTCCAGCTTTACCCCAGCTCAAACTTCATTTAAATTCAGATGGAGAGGGCATTTTAGTCTTTTCCTACTCCCATCTCTTGCAATAATCCCATTTTCCAGCCTTGCCCTCCACTTAAACCCCCTTTTCCAATTACCTGATGTGGGTAGATTGGTCTTTTCACATCCAATGTTATAAACTCCATTTTTGCAGATTTTCACTTCCATTTCATTCATTGCCCGAGAGAGAGAGAGAGAGAGAGAGAGAAAGAGAGAGAGCTGCTGGAGCTCTTCTTCTTCCTCGATTTTCCTTTTGCATGTGACCTCTAGAGAAGGGATTTCAAGCAATCAAGAGCACCTTCTTCTTCCTCTCCTCTTCCTCGATCTCTTAGAGCCATTTTGGTAAGTTTTCCCCAACTTCTCCTCCGCAATTTCCTTTCTTGTTGCTATAGAGGTGTTCCATGTGAATGAATTTCTTTTATGTCCTTTCCCTTGTGCCCTTGGAGTGTAGGAGAAGCTTTTGGGAGGGTGTATTTGGTTAGTGAGTTGTAAGGAGTTCTCTTTCCCAAGTTTTTCCCAAATTCCTTCTCAATTTCCATCATTCTTGGTTACGGCAAGTGGATTTGCTTTATTCAATGAGCATGCATGTATGTTATGACTTCTTGATAATTCAATTACTTAAATTTTCCTAAATTCCAAGCTTGTCATGGTTAGTTCGATTATATATGCTAAATTGGGTATCATGGGTGGAGTGGACTTTAATTGGATGATGGACGGCTTTGATGATTGGAGGGTGGAATGGAATGGCTGAGGGCAGCATGTACGCTCCTTTTCTTGTAGGAAATAACATTGGAGGATAGGGGATTAAATATTCCAAAGAATGAACTCGGAATGATTCAGTTCATGCAGTTCTGCTAGGTTGGCTTGAGCCAAGGAGCTTCTGTGAGGTTGGCTCGAGCTAACCAATTGCGGGCTCAGGATGACCTGTTTTGCGGAGGCTATAACTTCTGATCTGTACATCAGATTTCAGAGTTCTACATATCGTTGGAAAGCTCTCAAGACGTAGAATCCAATGATCCACTTGTCCTAATGATTGAAGGTAAGGGTTTGAGAGCATCGTATCCATGACGGCACCCTGCACATTTCTCTTTTTCTTTAGGTTTGAGAGCATCGTATCCATGACGGCACCCTGCACAGACAACTTGATTTCTTTTTTCTTTTATTTTTATTGCTGGAATTGTAATGGATATAATTTGTTGAAACTTTTGTAATGTTTTGAACATTATTAATATAAGATTTTGTTTTGTTATTAGTAGTTGTAATGGATGGTAGTAGTTGTTATTGGTATTTGTAATGGATGGTAGTAGTTGTATATAATCTATTCAGGTACAGATTCAGGTACATGAATAAAATTGAGAAATTTGAAAAATAATAGAAAAAAAAATTTACTGACCATTAGCGGCCGCCAATGTTAGTATTAGCGATCGCCAGTGGCGGTCGCTAATACTATTAAAAAAAATTGAAATTTGTAAAAAATAATTAAAATTGAGTTTTTGCGGCCGCCAATCATAGTATTAGCGACCGCCATGGCGGTCGCTAATAGTATTAAAAAAAAAGGAAATTATTAAAAATAATTAAAATTTAGCTTTTGCGGCCGCCAATCATAGTATTAGCGACCGCCATGGCGGTCGCTAATACTATTAAACAATATTAAAAAATAATTAAATTTCACTTTTAGCGACCGCCACATGACTGTCGCTAATGTATTAGCGACCGCCACGTGGCGGTCGCTAATACTTTTAGCGACGGAGTTTCCGCGACGGGGTCTGCGCTGTCGCAGTGTGGTCGCTATAGACTATTAGCGACCGCCAATAGTGGCGGTCGCTAATACTTTTAGCGACGGAGTTTCCACGACGGGGTTTGCGCGGTCGCAGTGTGGTCGCTATAGACTATTAGCGACCGCCAATAGACTTTTAGCGACGGCTTTTGGCGGTTGTTAAAAGTCAATTTTCTAGTAGTGTTATCAACAACAAACTTGCCTTTTATGAGTTTCATTTGATGAGATTTAATTAGTTTCAAGTTGACTAGATTCTAGGTTAGTTTGTAAATTATGAACTTCATTATGAGTCTGTGCTAGATTTTCATTTAAGGTGGTTAACTTATGTTCTAAATTTCTTATCTCATTGTTTTTCAACACCAACTCATCTTTTAAACTATTCACATCATTCACAAGCCGTTTGGACTCAACTTTTAGGGTTTTGTTTTTCTTAGTCAAGATTTCACAAATTTCATACATCATAGACTTGTTGAATGTCATCTTCTTCATTTTCATCTTTTGTTTCCTCTTTCCCTATTTTGTCTTCTATTAGTATATTATGATCATTATTTTCTTCAACTGAAGTAAATAGAAGCCAATTAGAGGAGTTATCATTGTCATCTTCATTTTAATACTCATCATTGTCAATACCTTCATCTTCATCGTCTTCCCAGATTATATTCCACACTTTCTTTCCTTTCTTATTTCTTCTTTCAGGCTCTCTAAGGGTAAAACAATTTTGAGCAATGTGTCCAAATCCTTTGCAATTGTAACATTGCACGGTAATCAAGGCAGTGTCATCATCACTTTCATTTTCCTTAAGTTGGGAATAAAAGGCTACTCCTTTCTTTTTGCTAGGGACTTCTAATTCTAATTTATAAGTAAGGAGGTTTCCTCTAAGCTCTTCAATTTTGATCTTATCAACATATTTGCTTTTAGCTATAGCTACCGTCTTGGGTTTTACCCTTTTTTAGAGAGATCTTAAGATTTTTATAACATCCTTTGATTCATCCATCCTTTCTCCTAGACCTATGAGGCAGTTGACAATCTCCATGACCTTAGTATAGAATTCATTAAAGTTTTCTTCCTCAAGCATTTTAATATCTTCAAACTTAGATGTCAACATCTAAATTTTAGCAATTTTCACTTGATCCGTCCCTTCATGTGTGGTCTCTAAGGTGTCCCAAACTTCCTTAGTCGTAGTACAATTAACTACCCTATTGAACTCTTCTTGGGATAAGGCACAAAATAAGGCATTCTTTGCCATAGCATTCAGGTTAGCCCAATCTTTCTTACCTTGGGTCCATTCTCTCTTGGGCTTGGGTTTTATGGAAATGATATACCCTTCCGAATCTTGCTCAGTTACGGTAGGTAGATGGTAGCCTTCTTCAATAATACTCCAAACATCAAAACTTTGAGATTCCAAGAACACTTGCATTCTGAGATTCCAAGAACGATAATGTGTTCTATTAAAAGGGGCATTCTATTGGTGGCATGGCCTTCTCCTAATTGGGCTTGCATATTGGCCACCAAATAGAACACGCTCTAGGATTCTAACTCCAGGTCTAGGCTTTGATACTAATTGAAAGTCCAAGATCCGAACCAGAGCGGGGTGAATAGGGTGAGCTCAAAGACCTAGACCACTTTTAATTTTCTAATGCCAATTAAGATTTGAAAATTAATTAACTTGACTACAAATGAAGTTTTTAAGTCATACATAAATAAGTAAAGAAACTATGTAATCTTTCAACATTGGCATTAAAAAAAAAAAAACATTAAACTAAACATATGAGCATCATTCACAAAGTAAAAGATCAACCACCACAACAACCAAATTTATAGTGGTCTGGCCAATGATGCCTACATCCACTCCCGGTTTTCCTACTGAATTTTCCACTATTTCAACTTAAGGTTTAGGCTCACCTCTAACCTTACAACCACATATGCTTTTCAAAGGCTTAGCATTAACCTTAACAACCACATATGCTTTTCTAAGGCTTAGCAATATCTTTTACAACAAGATGTTTTTTATCTCTCAATTCAATGCCTAAGAATACACTAGAAGAGACACAATTAAGTACATATTGATGCCTCTTAACATAGGCTGATATAAAAGTGAAATCCTAATTTAATATATATGCATAGAGAATGCAAAGATCCATAAATGATGCATATGCTTGAAAGCCTCTATCTCAGTTTGAAATTAAATGCTCATAAATGATACAAAGGTGAAAACCATAAATGAGAGATTGAGTGATTTAAATGATGCACACATGTTTTGAAATGATGAACGAACTAATTTTAGAAAACTCAATCTAACTCTAGTATGTTTGTTCAAAACATAAATTTGAGAACATGTAAATCTGTTCAAATGTTTGAGTCAAATCACTAATCAAAGCTCTTAAGGCAACTAGCATTTGAACGTGTTAAGTGGTCATTAAATCATGCCATAAATGAAAAATAAAGTTTTAAAGACCTGCATGAATTAATCTTAAGACAAAGGGAGCAAACTCATTTGAATAATCAAAGGTTGAAATCCATAGATTTTCCCTCCTAGCCTAGCTCTCCCACCTTCATTGGCCCTCAAAAGACTCAAAATAGTTGGCACAAATCCCAAGGAAGAGCTCAATTTATAGCAAAAAAGTGTTCTAACGGCTCTCTATTCGGTTGACCGAATTTCCAACGGTCATTTTTCTAACGGTCGGAAAATTTGAACGTTACAATCTATGAAAATTCGGTTGACTGAAATTCAAAATTTAGTTGACTGGAATTTCCAATTCGGTTGACTGAAATTACAATTTCGGTTGACCAAAATTTCTTTTTTTTTATGAAACTGATTTTCTAAATTGGGAAGATTGGTCATGGAGAGCTCGACTTGACTGGAGATAAACATGATAAAAAGAAGTTTTAAAATGTGAATCAAAACATGAGTATGCATGACTTTAAACAATTCATTTGATAAATTCTTCGAAAGTAAATTGAAGGATTAAATCATGCATGAAACTCAAATCTTGTTAATCATGAAAACTTAAGCAAAAATGCATGAAGATACCAAGATTTAAAAGTATGAGTGCATGAGAGATCAAGCTAACATGAAAATGAATGCATCCGATCAAATTGCAACAAATAAAAACCCTAACAAACACAACTCACACATGCGAGGAGACATAGACACAACTCACACATATGAGGTGATGAAAACTCACATATGTGAGGAGAAATAGACACAACTCACATAGGTGAAGTAATAAAAACTCACATATAGAAAGAGGGAGGAGCGGGGTTCAAACCCAAGACTTCCCAATGTGAACTAGGACTCCTTACCACTAAAGTAAGTAGTCGTTCCCCTATGTTGTTGGACTTCATTCCTACTCAGAATTTTCCCAAAGGAAGCGCATTCTTGTCATGGCAATAGTATCCAATGGTGTGGACTGGAGCCATCAGATGATCTTGGATCAATTTCTGATTTTTGTGGGGTCAACCTCATGATGCTTTTACTATTTTTGTCGGTATTTCTTCATTTGCCATCGGATTTGGATGAAATGACCAAAGTTCTTCCTTCTCCTTACGACATCAGCTATTCAATGGTGGGAATTGTACCACAAGATATCATTAGATCAAAATCTCCTTTTGTAGGGCCCACATATTGATGGGCCCCTGGGAACTTGTTTGACCCTGATGAAACCGGTCAAATGTGACCAATTACAGTGAAGGTGTTGAGGTTGGGTCTGTTTTATGGAAATAGCACTGATCCAGTTTTCATCTTGAGTTTTGAGCCATTGTCCGCATTCGTTGACTTCAAAGTGCAGTGAGAGGAGGTTCGTCACTTCATTTGAGCTATAGGTCAAAAGGCTTAACATTGACTACGCGGGGCCAACCAACAGTCGTATCGTCGAAACTTGATCGTTTGCTTGACTGTATCCAATTTGGGCGCAATAGGTAAAGGTTTTTTTTTTCTCCCGGGAGTGGGACATTTCTTAAGTAGCACCATAGTTTAAAATTGCGGTATTGGCTAGGATAAAAAATCGATATGATATCGGTAACGCCTACGGTTATTGATCTGTCGCGGTCATCGCGGTGTGAATTTTTTTAAATAAAAAAAATAAGCAAAAATATCCAAAAAAATTCAAAATATTTGAAAATGCTAGAAAATAATATTTGTTTCCATTAGTAACAATAATAAATTAAAATTTCGATCACCTTAAGTTATGAGTCCTGTATGTGTCGCATTTCACTGTCTTCTCCAGTATTTCATATAATGCAACCATTATTTTGGCTCATGATCAATTTATTAGTGTAAAATAAAAAAATAAAGATAACATATCAATTATCTATACACTATTAATAAGCGATTAGTATTCATTATTTAGTATCACAAATATTCCAACAATTATTTTTTTTAAAAATAGAAGATTTAAAAAAAAAAAAACCTATTTTTCTACACCCAAAATCATGTATATAAGTAAATCTAGCATGAAAGTGTGTAGATCTAAGTGAAGAACACAACATAAACCCAAAAATGACATGCAAATGTTCTTTTCATTCATTTTTAATGCTTTATCTAAATATAAAAAATAAGAAATACATAATAGTAAAAGTAAGGGAGTTAAGTTGATTTTCTCTTACAAAATAAAATGATTTCTTCAAGAAATGGCTTTGGGATTTGGAAATATGCAAGAGAATGAGCTATGGAGACATGACTACTTTAAGGAGATGAGAGGAGAGGAGGAGAACATGGGGGAATAGGGAAAAAGTTACAAAAATTAGGGTTTTTTTACTATTACTCCATCTCGGCCAATATTTTGAGTCAAATCTATATTTTGACCATATCGGCCTAGATTGGCCGATATTTTTGGGATATTTTGCCCTGCGATACCGAGTCCGGTATCATGGCAAAATATCGTCTCGGCATGGGCCGAGACCGGTTCATATCGGCCGATATGAACCGGTATTGGCTGAGATTTTGATCCATGTGTAGCACAGCTGACCATTGTAACACTCTAAAAATTTAAATACACTTGCTTTAGGGGCTTTTTTTTTTTTTTTTTTTCAGAATTTCAAAAACTCACGTATGGAGAATTTCAAATTCTCGAAAAACCTGTCCTCGTGCAGCATTTGAGATTTCAACAAAAAGCAAAGTGAGGAACTCCAACGTGTCACCTGATACCTTTTATTTGGCTAGAGTTTGAAATTCTGGTGAAAGAGGAGGAGAACATCATCTCCAAAAGAAGAGCCACATCCCAAATTCTTGTCATAAATTATAGGAAAGAAATAGGCCATTAGGCCAATAAGGTAAAACATGACCAATGAATATGACCCACCATATGTACGTTAACATGATTATCACCTTGGAAACTCGTAACTCCAGATTTTTATTGACCATAAAATAAAAAACAAAGTTTTTCAAATGATTATTTTGCATGATTTTCACTTTTACTTTCATTATATTCAAATTACCTAACATGTGAAAAACTTATAGAAATTTTATTTATTATATGAAAAAAAGAACTACCTTATATATATATATATATATATATAAATATAACGGAGGGTGTTTCAGCCCTTTGGGACGGACTAAATATCTCTATGGGCCCAGGGGGAGCCGAGTAAATTCCCTGTGGCTCTGGTGTAGTAGCGCAATTTCGAACTCTCAACTTTTGAGTTCAAACCGTGTTCTTAGGCCAATTGAGCTACTGTTAGGGATTATCGATCAATCATGCCACATAAAGAAACAAATGATGATTTTACGTGGTCTGACAAAACTACCTATGTCCCCAACAAGAGAACAACAAATCAAATATTGATTCTCTTTGGAAAAAGAAAACAAAAAAACCTACCCTAAGTAATTGAAATCAAGATTTTACTATAATAATGATTAGATAATTGGTTCAAACATTATTTACCTATCCGGGCCTAAACCTTTTTGGCCTTTCCTCTTTTAGCAGGGGGCGGTAGCTGTTTCACTACCACGGTCCACAATCTTCTTACTTTTGTGAAACATTCGTGGAAAATGATCTGTGTTTTTTCTGTAAATATAAAGATAAGCCAGGTGTGGACTGGCATATGTAATTGAGAGAGAGAGAGAGAGAGAGAGGCCGTACCTTTTCCCTCGTAGAAGTGACAAAAGAGGGATGCTATTTTCCATGGGTAAGCTTGAGATGAATGGGTGGAAGTGGTAGCCAATGTGTATTACAGTGTAAGTCGTACGAGAGTTTAGTAGCCTCAAAATGCATGCTTTGGTTATAAGTTTTTTAGGTGTACAAAGGCCATTGCAGTGGTACTTTGATTGCATGACTGAGATCCTGATGATAGCAGGTAGAGCCTTCAACCAGAGAGAGATTGGATAGATAAATAGCCGTATAGGTAGAGATATAGGGGCCGGGGTTGGAACGATTGAAAGATTGCCTTTGAGATAGATACTGGTCTCTGGACCTGGAGCTTTGCTTGTGTGAGAATACAGCTCTTAAGTGCGATGGAACCTGGGTCCTGTCACCATACCCTTCTTGTACTATATATGACCTGAAAAGATATTTGAACCAGTCTCACTCTCCCGGTCTCCCTAGCAGAAAAGGAGTTGGTACATGTGTGTGGCATCCTCACGGACATGGTACTGCATTTGGATTTGGCCCGGCAAAAATGTGTGATAAGAACAAGGGACCCACATTCGTACCGTTCGTATTGTAGGACTCTGGTGGAATATCATCTTCTCGCGCACCAAGGTGGAGTGAGAGAGATGGGAGAGGGAACCTCCTATTTAGAATGGGCCCACCTGGATGCAACCAGTCAGTGGGTTGGACGGGCCCCCAATCGCAATAGGCCCCCCCACTAATTAAAGTCAGGGTTTTCACTCTTCAGACCCTGGCGGCTGCAGTTCATAATTTAGGGTCAACTTCTACTACTTTGTTGTAAAATTTAGGACATGTTTCTTTATTGAATTTTAAAATTTCCCGTTATAAATTTTTCAAAAGCTGTTCCTAAATCCTCCTCTTAACTTCAACATTCAAAGATGCCTTGGAATTCAGAAAATATCAGAAAATATCAAAAGCTATTTATTTTTGACTTTTCATATGGTTGAAATTCAGAATTCAAGCAAAAGAATACAAAATCCACGGCCTGTTTAAGCCATCATATAACTGTCTTTAAATCTTCAGCAGCATAAATTCCAGTAAGCAGTTTTGGTAGAGAAACATGCCCTTGAAGAGTTTATTTTCAGCAGTTGACAATTTTTAGTCGGCATCTTCTGAGGCTTTAACTTGGAGAAATCCTTAATTAAAAGAATAGAACTCTATAGTGGGACCCACCCTATTGAAGTCAAAATTGTAAAAAAAATAATGCCCTCTAGATGGGGTATTTTCGAATTTTACCTCAATATGAGTTTGTTCCCACATTTGACTGTTTGTTGAAAAACATGATAAATAAACTCGTTTAACATAAAATTTGAGAATACATGATATACCTAAAGGGCTTTATTTTGAACAATTCTAATTTGTTCCACTCATTTAACTCGGGGATTTTCTAGTAATCCTCAGGAGATCTGAGTCATGCAAAACGTGGTAGCTTTGAAGGCACATCTGACTCATCCAAATCCACTTGAATACCTACCAATCATATGAGCCCCAGGCTCTCATTGAATCAAGCAACCTTTGCTTTTTCCCCCAAATTAAGTTGGAATAATTTTATGGATTTTTACAAAATATTTAAGTTTAAACTATTAAAGAAGGAGCAGTTAAGAAATCTTAGAAATCAGGGGGCTCTCATTGAATCAAGCAACCTTTGGTTTTTTTCCCAAAGTTGGAATGATTTTATGGGTTTTTACAAAATACAATAAGTTTACATTTTTAAGAAAGAGGCAGTTAAGAAATTTTAAAAATAATCAACACAGTGCTCCCTATATATATGGAGTTCATTGAATGAGGGGTCGTTTGTCTTTTGCGCATTGGATATGTAAATACAATTTACACATGTAAATGATAAATATTCAAATTTTAAGTATGTACACGTTTACACATGCTTTTTTTTTTTTACAACGTTTGTCTAATGACACTATTTTCACATCATTTACATATGTGATTCATTTAACCATGTTTGTTTCAATGATATGTGTAAATATATTAGATGATTTTGTAAATGATACTTCTTATTCATTAAATTAAATTCTAATGCAATGATTTGAAAAGGAGACAAAAAGGTCTATTTTATTTCAAATTTTTCATTTGCATTTTGGATCCTTCAAAAGGAACATGTCTTTCAACATAAAATATACTTTTAAAAAATATACATTTCTATCAATGATAAACTTCACAAAAATGCATTCCAACATGTTTGGTTAAGCAAATATGAATTTATATTTTGATGATTAAGCAAATAGAATTATTATTAATATTTTTTATTAATTATACTTGATTCAACATTGATCTTAATTCATTTTTCAACTTGCATAAAAACTTAACCGATGCATCTCACATGTTTTATGCTAATATTAATAAATTATAGAAAGTTCTTAAAAATTAGTATTTTGTGGCTAAGTTCAATCATATTAAAAGTGTCACAACTTTGTTCCGGTTAGATAAAATTGCATTTATACATGATTTTTGAATAATTCCATAATGCTATATAAAACACATTCTTCCTTCTCTCGTACATTCATATATACATGTTTAAAGATTTTTAAAGTATTGCAATAATAAATAATTTTATAAAAATCATTGAGATATTGGAAGAAAACTGAAATAATAAACTAATTAACTAGTTAAAAGTTGATATAGAAAATAATTGAGATATTTATCTTATAGATTGTCCCCTAAAATTCTTACTATCAATATATTTTTTCTTACGGATTTTGTCCCGTAAAATCATTGGAGCCACTTTCATTTTCTAATGAGTTTTTTGTTTTACAGATTTTGTCCCTCAAAATCATCTGTTTTCGGACCTCTTTTATTATTAATTTTCTAATGCGTTGAGGGAGGTTTCGAACCCAAAACCTCTTTTACGGAAATGCCCCAACACCAAACCGTCCGCCTCCCATGTGTTTTGGTATTCTCCATTTCCCACCTCAACATGTGTTTAAATTTTAGTGAGAAAATAGGCTCATTTTAATACCATTTACACATCTGATTTACACGCAAGATATGTAAATAATTGTAAACAAACATGAATAATGCGTAATGTTATAGATTTTCACAATTTACATATGTAAATGGGTGTAGACAAACAACCTCTCAAAGGAGTGTTTGAGTGAAGTGTTTTTTGGCTGATAGTAACCAAAGGTAGCAACTTAAAGAAAGGAGTGGCAGGTTTGTAAAAAAGGGACATCATGTTTGTGCGCCCGATATTGCGACTAAAGGTTTTTTGTCAAAAAAAGAAAAAGATAGAAGAAAAAAGGGGACATCATGTATAAAACACTTTACTGAGAATTGTTAGGGATTTTATGTGTTACAATTTGATGGATGCATATTCATTTTCCTGTCATTCAAATTTTCACACATGCATTGATTTTAAAAATCTTGAAATCCTTGAATTTTATCATGCATGGTATTATAGCTTCTAAACTAGATTCTTCATGCAAGTTTTGGATTTTAAAACTTTGATGCATTATATTGAAAAATTGATTTTGATTTTCATGCCTTGATTTTCATAGCTAGATCATCTTAGGCAAATCATTTTAGGCATACTAGGTTCATATTTTGAAAATATTTTTTGGATTGATTTAAACAAGAAACCAAGCATGATTTTCATGGAACAAAAAACCCTTTTGGAAAATCATTTTCATGTCCAAAACACTAAGAATTTTTGGTTAGCCGACATATACTTCGGTTACCTCTCGGTCAAAACAATTAGACACGAACAATTTTAGATTCTGAGTTTGGTGAACACTTCGGTTCAAGTTCGGTTTAACAAACTATGGAAGTTGGTTAACTAATGACGCTATGTTTGCGGATCGCCTTAGGACTACCGGGGTCAACGGATGTGAGAATCCATGGGGTCCAACCCTTTTGTGACCATAGGCGAGCGAACCACATTAATTTATTTTGTACAGATATGCCGAATTTTCTATTCACATAGAAATAACAAGCGGTCGTCTGTAGATCCACCTTTTCAAGTAGAAAGGAAAATAATTTTTTTTCTAACTTTCATTGAACATGTGTTAAGAAAATAGACATAATTTAGAATTTGGATGCCGTGAAAGGCGAATTTCATTTGTTTATCGTGAAAGGCGATTTACAACTCTCATAAAAAGAAAAGAAAAGATTTGTGATTTTCATTTGTGTCTTTTTAAAAAATACAAATATAATGAGAAGAAAGAATAGAAATTTTGACTTCACAGGAGATTGCGGAGACTCGTTCAGATTAACGATCGCAAGTCATGTTTAGGCTTCGCTGTCATCCTTCAGATGATAAAAGAGGATGCTTTTGATTCTCTTGGCTCGGCTTAAACTTCAGATTTTTAGAGGATAAGGATCAAGAAGAGATTCTATATCCTACAAAAATCTACGTAGACGGGCTAAAAAAGCCGCGTTTATGCCATGGAGATAGAAGGAGGCCTTGGGGGGTGGCCCCTAAGGGTATTCAATCACCTTGTAGTGATGGTCATTGTAGAGTTTCTTCAACAGACGAGAGATCTTCGTTGGAATGTCGTAGCAACGATGTAGAATTTTTTATGGGATTTACACATCATGCCTTGGAATGGTGGAAATGGGCTCCTTTTATAGGCTTTTGGTGGCCATTGGGGGAGTTTATGGGCTTTAAATGCATTAATGCTGCATTATGGGAGGAGTTACAAATTTTAATTTCTATTTTTTGTAACTCATTTTTTTTGAATTCCGATTGGACTGTCTATGATAATGGGTAATTAACCACATTCATTTGTCGTAAAAATGGGTAATTAACCGCATTAAGTGGCAGCTGAAGTACTTGAAAGGTCGCGAGCCATGTCGGGTCTTTTGAAATTCTATCCGCAACGCAGGGAGCCTTGATCGCTGGTGAGTTTCTCATGCCGATTGTCGTAGGATGATCATGTAATTTCAAACATTGGTTGCTACCAGTAGGCCAATATTATTTGTCACGTCGATTTTTCGATCGGTCAGGCAGAAAGTGTGTTTTTTCTTATTGGTCAGCTAGCAATTTCGAAAGAGAATCCGTGATGTTGTCAAAGATTGACGGATTTTGTGCCTCGAAAATCATATTTTTGGAAAAATCATAGAGGCCAACTAACTCGAAGCACTAAAAGGACCCAAAAAATGGGTTTTCTTGCGAAAATCCGGTTTTCTAGGGTCGCCGGCGACCATGGGCCCATTTGGTCCCCTTTTTCGGCCCTTTTTTTGTGTCTTTCTTCTTTGGCATATTTCTTTTGGTATTTTTGTACAATTTTTGTATGAGAAGTTGTGCAACATGGTGGAAAAAAATTTGATTTTTCGAGAAAGTCAAAGACTTTGTCACGCAGGGGCGCTGATTTGCCGCTAGAAGCCAAGACTAGGTTAAACGATGTCAGAATGATCTGAAATTTGAGTTGAAGCATCATGGGCAAGAAATAAGACCAACCACAGACTTTTGTTTGAGTTTTGAAGCCGTGTGAGGTCCTTTCACCAGCAGACTTGATTTTGTTGCGATGGAGATACCGTGCTTTAATTTACAGTCAAACGATGTCTGATTGACCTGAAATCACCAGGGAGCCTCTTGGAAACATATTAAGATGATCCGTTAGGTCTTACTTGTAAAACATGGTCCCAATGGGCTTCGTGGCTAGGAAACCCGATTTAGCTTCCCGGGGGTCAAAGTTTGGTCAAATGATGTTGAAATGATTTGAAACTTGACATGTAGCGCCTTAAAAGTATTTTGGGAGCATCCATTTGCTTTGTTTGATGAGTGATGGTCTTGATGTTCTTCGCCACCGATAGGCATGATTTTGCTGTTTAAGGGTTGATGTTGGGTAAAACATTGTCGGTTTGACTTGAAATTTGACATAGAGCCTCTTGGAAGTATTTTGATATTATCGAGATATTCTGATTAAAGATTTGATATGTCTAATGCTATTGTCGCTAGAAGGGCTGACTTTGTCGCATGGAGAATGCGGCTTTTGCATTTTGGGCCAAACGGTGTCGAAATGGCTTGGAATTTGAGGTAGAGCCTTCTAGTGGCATTTTTAGGCGAATTGTGTGCTCGGTTTTGTGAAACAAGGTCTGCAGCTTTACTGCCGCCAGGAGCTCCTATTTAGTTGTTAGAAAACTGAACTTAGGCGAAATGATATTGAAATGACCTAAAACTTCATATGTACTCTTCTTATGATTGTTTTGAAGTATCTTGAAGTTTCTGGATGGTTCTGACAAGATCTGATGCTAAAAGTAGCATTGCCTGTTGTAGTCGGATCCAGCTTCTTGTTACTTCTTTGATGTTGAAAGTGTATGAAGAGGTAAAGTGATATTTTTGGTATCAACATTAACCAACACTGAACAGAAGTTCAAAATGATGGTTTTTACTAGAGGTCAAACTAGCCGTTGTGTATCACTGTTGGGAACTCGGTTAAGGAGGTCAACTAACAACTAGTCGTTGGACAACTTTTTCTATATAAACCAGCTCATTCCAAGGCCAAAATTGAGGAATCAAGAAGAACTCCTTGAAGTGTTTAATTTGAGGCTAGATAAAGGGGAATGAGCTAAGGAAGGCTCGACGGTAAAAAAAGGAAAGCTAATGCTTGGAATCATTAGTTAAATCATCTAAATAAGCTTTGTTTTCCTCATCATATATTTTCATGCTTTGCTTAAATTATTAGTAAATTTATTTTAGCATGTTAACTATGATTTGTTGTATCTTTCTTAACTTAGACATTATTGTGAATTGATTTATTATTTTGGATGCTTAACTTTGATTCACACCAAGTTGGACTCAAATTGGTATATCTTATTGAATCATGTTTTGCAATCACATTTGAAATCACATGTAACATGATTCATATAATTGTTTGAATCATCACAAGAACAACACTTTCAGTCTATCTTATGTTTTGGATTCAACAATACTCACAAATCACATGTATTAGATTTTGAAATTTCTCACAACTTCCGTAGCATTGATAGTCATTTTTAGGTTGTTTTTAAACTACATGTGATTTGTATCTTACTTCAATTGAATCTCTTTTTGTGATTTTTCACTTTCAAATGCCTTAGGCATACATACTTGTTCTTACTCTCTTAAATTTGATTGAATACCTCATGCAACACATGTTTTGGTTTTAAAGCTTCACAACTTGCTTGGACTAGATAGGTATATCTTTTACAAGTTGTTTTTAACATGTGACTAGCATTTCAACCTCAATAAAATGCTTTTATGATTTAAAATTTTAAAACCATTTGGAATACATTTAGGAGCTTTCGTTTTTACATTTGATTGAGGATATTTTGCATACATATTGAGCATTCACAGAGTGTGTACGTGACTTATAATATCACTTTCATATCAGCCTATTTAGAGTCGTTGTATTGAGCTTAAATTGTATCTCTTTAAATGTACGTTATACACATTTTGGAGAGAAAATCTTAGGATTGTAAAGGTTATTGCTAAGCCTTTTAAAAGAATAATATGTAAAGGTTATTGCTCAGCCTATTTGTAAGACACAAACCCCTAATTTTCGTGATTAGTGCAGTTTTAGCTATGGGTTGGTTCTCTAAGTGAGATTTGAGCTTAATAGAGATGATTTGTGGATTAGAATAATTTTTCTATAACTTTGAAAAATTTTGAGAGCATTTGGACCTATTTTGGCACGCCTAGGGATGCCTTGGGTTGTACGTGTAAGCATGGAGGGATTGTCCTTGATTTTGAAAAATCCTAATTTTTATTTCTTTTGACAGGTCAAATTAGCCCCAACAGTATTCGTGTTCAGCCCGTTCCCATTCGATGCCCAAAAAACTAGTTTTCCAGCCATAAGGGCAAAAGTAGCCTTTCCACGTGGAAATCTGAGCCCAACTTTTGAAATTTCAGAACTATGTCAAAATATACGTTTTGAAAACTAGATTTTATGGCGATCTTTTCTCTCTTCTTCGCCAAATTCATCTGAGTCCTAGAAAGCCCATCTTCGAGCCCATGGAGTGCTATTAGTTGTGGGCCCCACACATGACTTTATATATATATATATAGAGAGAGAGAGAGAGACCACCTCCTTTCTTCCCCATTTCTACCGTCCCTAAACAAAAACCCAACTGAGTTTCAACTGAGCTCCCTCCTCTTCTTCCCTTGCTCATTTCTCTCTCAAATCCTTACCAACCTCTTGCTATTTGAAAGTCTAAGTATGATATCCTCCTCCCCACCTTCCCAGCTTTCTCTAGATGCCATTTTTGTGCAAAACCAAGCTGGGCAGCCCTCATTTGAACTCTTTTTTTCTGGTTTCAGGTCCTACAGGTATGAGACCTCTTTTCCTCCTTTAGATTATGGTAGAGGTACCTTTGGAGGCCTAGCATTCCAACATGCAAGATCTAGTTCATATTCTTTGATTATTTTCGTATTTCTGACCCATTTTTGTTTGTATAATATGTTTAAAGGTCTAATTGATGAAATTAGAGAGTGGTCTTAGAGTTCTAGAGGCCAAGGCAAGTGACTAATTTTGTTTGTTCTTGAGCATGCTAGTTATTTTGGGTATCTTATTTATAAATCATGTTTTTCATCTATTACGTGTTTGATCTTTCTTTTTTATTTGCTAATCTAGTTATTAGCATCAAATGTGTACACTTGCATGTCACACTTTCAATGTTATTTTATGGATTCTTATTTCAGCCTTTATCAAGTTCTTGTTTAGTTCTTGATTCTACTTCTTGAAAATGATATTTATGGGAATGGATGATTTATGGAAGAATGGGGGGTTTGGCTTTGAAATTGTTAGAGAATTGAATTTTTGGAGGGCATGTAGGCTCCGGGAATGTAGGAGAATGACAAGGAAAAAATGGATTTGAAAAGAGAGAAAGAGGGACTTGAAACAGAACTGGAAATGTAAATTCCCGCAAGTGGACAGTCAGCTGGTGGCTAGCCGACAGCTGATCGACCCCTAACCTGTTAGAATTCCCGAAAGTAGAATTTTCCTGACAAAGGTCAGGCAGTTAGTTAGCGGCTAACCGACAGCTGACAGACTGTTCATTGAGAGCTTGGAAAAGGTTGTTTTGGGGTGGAATTTTGTGAAGATAAAAAACTAGGAATGTGCAGAGAGCAGTCAACTCGCTAATGTGTACTTGGAACTTGGAATGTTGTCAACCTTTAGGGGCAACAAATTATTTCTAAAATCTAACATTCGGGCTCTCAAATGCACAAGGGGTCAAATGATGCGTTCTTAGTATATGTATGGCGTACTTGTTCTGATAAATCAGAAGTTGAATAAGAGTTTTATATGCACGTACTCGTTTTTATTTGGGAATACCCGATTTTCTCGGATGATTCAGCTTTACTTGTTTAAAATCTTATCCTCGTGCTCGAATGACCCTTGATTTGACAAGTTTTACATGTTTTTACTGAAAATGACCAGTTTTACTACTTCGTGTAATGGTTTTAATGTGTCTTCATAATGTGTGTTTGAAATCCAGTGGTTAATCCTTATACCGCTTAACATGTCACATGACTAGATCTTTATATTATGTTTTTATGGATTTTGAACTTTGCTTCTTGAAAACTCTAGATTGAGGAACCTTAAGGGGACTACTTCTCATGCTTTTATATATTAATAGCCTATGCTATCTCATCTTGTCTTGCTTGCTCCGTCCACTAAGAGTGGCAGAGGATATTTTGTCTTGTCTTGACAAGTGGTTTCCCATTTTTCATGACTTGCCTTGTAAATGTACTTTTGTCTTGTGCATTCATGAATTTGAGTAGGCACCATTGAGCTTGGACTATGTTGTTAGCCTGATCAGCTGGTTTGGTATCCTTAAATTACTTGGAACGTCTATAGATTGGTTATATTTTATACGTGCTTCCAATTCTGCGGCCGGACCCTGACCACCTCGTGTGGCGTGGGATCTTGTTTTGTTTTGTCTTGTTTGCTCTTATCATCTTCTATGATGGAGAAGGATGGGGTCAATGTGGGTTTGTCAATCATGATAATATTATGTAATCATGCCGGATTTCGATCTTGCATCTTGTTTATGGGTTTTCACGGATTTATTAACCATGGTTTAAGAATAGTGATTTATCATGTTTTTTTGTGTTACACTTGAGTAGACATTTGCATCTTTTGATAAAATGTCATGTTTTATCACACGTTAATTAATCAATATATTCAACTATGTATTTTGTCTATCTCAGTCACCTGTCAGACCATTGTATCTAATATACTATGCTTTGGTGCTCTAGGTGAAAGGTTCTTGTCTCGAGCAAGTACACCTGCAGACGGCTGTGGAGCCGCTTGTTTGCAGGTTTGTTGTATTAGTGATGTCATATAGATGTCGTGCTTGACACCGGAGTTACGTTACACATCTAGTTAGTATTTGTTCATAGTTTGTAGTTTTGTACGACTTTTGTTAACCTTTTTCCTTGGGATTGTAATTAATGCACTTGCTTAATTTATAACTTGAACATGCTTGGGTAATGATCAGCACATTACTGTCAGCTCTATATATTTGATATGACAGCTTTATTGCGCTAAACAAGTTGAGTGCGACACGGACTCCAATGAACATGGGCCACGGGTCGCAACGCCACGTAAGCTTCCGCGAAATATTCTTGCTCGTGATGGAATCTTGTCATCCTCACATACATGGATCCTGAGAGATATTATTTTTACTTAATCCCAATTCATGTTCTCCGAGATCGGACTGTTGCAGAAGTTGTTTTGGGGCGTGAAACTATTGAAAAGCATAATGTAGAAGTTATTGTTTAGCCTATTGAAAAAGATATTATAAAGGCTATTGCTTCGTTTATTGAAGAACAAAAGATTGAGAGAGTGGAAAATCCGGTGGGGTGTAGGAACATAAGCCAGAAATGGATGTAGGTATTGAGGCTGAACAACTATATATCAATGTGTTGTGGTTCGAATGCTTGTGGTGATTCTTTATCGATAGCTTCCGCATTTTTCTTGTTAAGTTTTAATATAATTGGCATAAATCTAATCTCACCCTATTCAACGCCCCCCTTCTTCGGATCTCAGACTTTCAATAATTTCTTAAATTTCTTAATTACCCTTTTTTAAGAGTTTTAACTTTTTTTTTTCCATAAACATCCCATAGTTTGATAATTATTGGCATCTTTTAGCATAGTAGCGGACAAAAATGGGGTTTTCTTTTTGAGAACCTATTCATTTATCTTATAACTTTAAGCTAGCATGTAACTTTCCATTTAAAATGATTGGTTTCATCAACAAATGCAAAGAGAAAATAATGACCGACATGTAAAGGGATGGTTTTTATTTCTCTTACAAGGGATTGAACTTATGCAACCATACAATCAACGCATAGCCTGCAACGGTAGGGGATGATTTACTTAATTGTTGACATTCAATAAAAAAAAAAAAAAACAATGACTCTTGGATTACAACCATTTTGATAATGCGTCCTACTATAACAATCGTGGTGGGCAATTATGATTAAGAATAGGAAAGCACCATGTGATGCCACCGGACATGATTAATCATTAAATCACATCCCAGTACAAAAATGGGGGCCAATTAAAATTTTCTAACGTTAGTATGATTGTGGCCCTCAATTATATGGATTGAAGTTTATTGTGAGGTTACATAATATTCCTCATTCACTAAAACATTCGTTGTAGAAGCTTCATTAATATCAAGTATCGGATTATTATACTATGAGCAATTTAAAGGGCAAGGCATAAGTTCCATTACTATAAATAAAGTTGAGACAAAATATACGAAAAGACTTTAGTTCAAGGGCCATCCTAAATATGGGCCTTGAACAAAAGATCTACAAAAAGAATTGAGGGCGATCCCCACAATGCTATCGTGAAGCTCTTAAGTGATGGGCATGATGACTCATACTATGTTGTCGGCAATCCACTCCCCATACTCGTCTGGAGTATTCTTTTGGATGACCTTAATCTTAGCTCAGGGGACGGTTAGGTACCTAAGCAGCAAGAGTAGAATCATTAAGCTATAATAGCTGGCAAGGAAACAAATATAAATAGTAGGATATGATGCATCAGATGGAATAATGACACTGTGAATACTTAAGCAATAACGAAAGACATTTAGGTAGCGAAGCAATGAATATATTCAATTACAAATTTAGATAAAAGATAATACGCTAAACATCAATACCCTAACAAATAGGCAAGATCACATAAGCTAATCAACCACGAGATAGTGCCATCATGCGCTCTAATTGAGTTGTATTGGCGAATATGCATGGGATAAGAGTCCAACCAATAATTGCATGGAGTATGCTGACCAATACGGTATCAGGGAAACAACATCAAAGCCTTGCGGTACCTAGCAGTGTACAGTGTCTAATAAAAACAATCTATAGATCTCACAATAAAAGGGTCCTTCTACAAAGGAGCTCCAGTTATGTCGGACGTTAATGGCTAAGTGGTAACTAACTCAAAGATAACAAAGATACAAAGTATTGTGTTAGGCTTCTCTTGCATGAATAAGATTTGTCAAATGAATGAGGAACTGCTCTGAAATCCATCAAAACCATCAAATTCCATCATCAAAGTCAAAACCCTAAAAAATCCCAAATTTGTTAAATTCATAGCTACCCGGCCTCAAACACTATAATGAATTCCAACGACAATAACAAAATTTCTAAACAAACCAAACCAACAAATGATACTCTATGGGAAGTCCTAAGTCCATCTAAGTTCTCACATGACTCACAACTTGCACAAATACTAATCAATAAAGGAATAGGGTCAAGCCACCTAGATAATCAATAAAGGAATATTCAAAACAATAATCAATTACATACAAGTCAAAGAATCTTCACAATCCAAGCCTAAATCCTTAATTGCTTTCCACGTATGGATATATCACGATTCGGCCTTGTGAGGTAAGAAGTCATTGATTTCCAGTCATAATACCTTGGTGCTTCTGATGGTGTATGACATTACATTTTCCCCGCATTGCCACACCTCCGACGTTGTTTGTACCCCGTTTGATTCCCAAACACTTCGTAAAGAGATGTATAGCTCACACATCCCCTTATTGTATGGCTCATTCATATTCATCATTAGGCAAGGCCAGGGGTCCTAAGCCATGCTAAAAGTTCCAAATCTCTAGGTTCCTTAACCAAGGAAACCTAAGTTCTACGGTTAACCGTGAGGATACTACGATTAACCGCCGGAGTCTTGCATCTCCATTCGTACAATGCCTCAAATGGTGCCATACCAATACTTGAATGATAACTGTTATTGTAGGGAAACTCACACAGAGGCAAACTTTCATCCCAACTCTCATTAAAATCCAAAACACATGCTCTGAAGAGATCTTCCAACATCTGAATGGTACGCTTTGACTGTCCATCTGTCTGAGGGTGGTAAGCTATACTGAACTTCAACTGAGTACCCATAGATGATTGAGAAGTAGACCAAACCCGAGAGACAAACTTAGTGTCTCGATCGGATACTATGGACTTGGCACTTCATGCAACTTGACTATATTATCCTTGTACATCTTAGTCATCTTGTTCATAAATTGATCAGTCTTAAATGGCAGGAAATGTCAACCTATCAACAATCACCCAAATAGCATCATTAGCCTTCCTGGTGTTCGGCAACCTTGACATGAAATCCATAAAGATATTCTTCCATTTCCACTGTGGAGTCTCCAATGGGTGAAGCAAACCAAGAGGCTTCTTGTGCTCCGCCTTAACCTGCTGACAAGTCATACACCTAGAAACGAATTATGCTATCTCTTTTTTCATTTTCACCCACCAATTGTGATTCTTCAAATTCTGAATCTCGGTGCTCCTCGGGTGAATAAAATATCTGGCATGGTGTGCATCTTTTATCAACTCTGACTTGATGTCTTGAGCATCTGGCACACACAACCTGTCCTTGAAGTACAAAACTCCATCAATCAATCTGAATCTGGCTTGTCATCAACATCTCAATGATTCTCTACAACTCTGAATCATTCTTTCGAGCTTCCTTGATCCCGTTAACTATTTTTGGCTCCCAAACTCCCATAGTAACAACTAGAACTTTCTCATTGATTGGCCATACTTCCACATCCATATCTCTGAACTGCTCAATCCATCTCCATTCTGGCATTACACGTCTACTGAATGCTGCCTTCCTACTGAGAGCATTTGCTACCACATTCACCTTTCCGGGATGGTACTTGATCGAAAAATCACAATTCTTTATATGTACTCCATCCATCTCTGATGCCTGTTATTCAGATCACCCTGTGTAAACAGATATTGCAGGCTTTTGTGATCTGTATGCACCTCAAATCTTTCTCTATACAAATAATGCCTCTACAACTTTAATGCAAACACCACTGCTGCCAACTCTTAGTCATGTGTGGCATACTTATTCTCATGATCCTTCAATTGCCTTGACCCCTATGCTATCACTTTGTCATTTGACGTTAGAACACGGCCCAATCCTATCCCTGATGCATCTGTGAAAACCACAAATCCTCCACTTCCAAAGTTTAAGGCAAGTATGGGTGATGTACTCAACCGGGTCTTTAACTCTTGAAAACTCTTTTCACACCCTTCCGTCCACACAAACGGGATATCCTTCCTTGTCAACTTAGTGAGTGGAGATGCTATGGTAGAAAACCCTTTCACAAAACTCCGGTAGTAACCTGCAAGTCCCAGAAAACTGCGAATCTCTGCCACATTCCGCAGACTACCCCAATTAACAATTGCTGCTAACTACCCCAATTAACAATTGCTACTATCTTCTTAGGATCCACTGTCAATCCATCCTTAGAAATAATGTGGCCCAGAAATGCCACTTGCTCCAACCAAATTTCACATTTGCTCAACTTAGCATGCAGTTGGTTATCCCTCAAAAGCTGCAATGATGTTCTCAACTGTTGCTCATGCTCTTCCTTAGACTTCGAGTGTACCAACACATCATCTATGAAGACGACCACAAATTGATCCAAGAAAGGGGCAAACGCCTTATTCATAAATGCCATAAAAACTGCTGGTGCATTCGTCAATCCGAAAGGCATCACAAGAAATTTGAAATGGCCATATCTCGTCCGGAATGCAGTCTTAGAAACATCCTCATTCCTGACTCACAACTGATGGTAACCGGAACGGAAATCTACCATCGAAAAGAATTGAGCTCCCTACAACTGCTCGAACAACTCATCAATCCTCGGTAACGGGTACTTGTTCTTAACAGTCACCTGATTCAACTGTCTGTAATCTATACACATCCTCATTGTCCCGTCCTTCTTCTTCACAAATATCACCGGAGCTCTCCACGGTGAAACATTGGGTCTAATGAAACCTTTATCCAACAGATTCTCTATCTAAGTCTTCAACTCCTTCAATTCTACTGGAGCCATCCTATACGGGGCCTTCAAAATAGATGTTGTACCTGGCTGTATTTCTATCGTGAAATCCAACTCACAGATGGGTGGCAAACCAAGAATCTCATCCGGAAACAAATCCGAGAATTCTTGCACCACTGGAATCTCATCAACAGTCTTAAACTCCTTGTCCTCCGCGATAAGCGCAATAAAGCCTTCACAACTATTCCTAATCAACCATTCTGCCTTCAATGCAGAAATTAACCAAGTGGAGGTGGGCTTCTCAGCTCCAACAAACTCAACACTACCATCTACACTCTGTAGCCTCACGGTCTTGTTAAAACAATCTAGCACCGCTCGATTCACTGCTAACCAATTCATACCAAGGATCACATCAAACTCTGACATTGGTAAGATGATCAAACCGGTGATCAGCTGAACTTCCTTAATTTGAACACTACATCTAGGGTAGACAACATTACACGGTACCGATCTACCTACAGGGGTGGCTACTACCAAATCATATGGTAGTGTCTCCTTATCCGCCCCCAAGTGAAGTGCAAAAGCTGGTGCAACAAATGAGTGTGTGGATCCAGGATCAAATAAAACTTTAATATCAAATCCACAAACTGAAAGTGTACCTTCTATAACATTACCTGCAGCCTCTGCTTCCTCATGAGTCAAAGCATAAGCTCTCCTTGCCTGCTGGGGACGCTGCTGATAATGCTGATGCTATGGCTTAGGACCACGAGCCTGGAGTCTGGGTGGTGTTGGAGGTCTCTACTGAAATCGCTGATGTAGTATTGGAGGATGCTATTGCGATAGCTGGGGTGGTTTGACAACCATCTGCTGCAGCTGGGGCCTCAGGCAGGCCTGTGTAGGAGGCTCCTGTCTCAACGGCTGTGCAGGATGTGGTGGCCTGGGCACCGAAGCTGGGACTGCGGGTAGTGCCACTATTTTTTTCCTTGGGCAAAAACAAACCTTGTGCCTTGTATCCCCACAGTGGTAACATGCACCGGATTACTTTCTACAATCACGAACATGATGAATGCCTCCATAATAAGTGCAAGTGATCCGCTACGGCAACTGTCGAAGTACCGATTCAACCCGTAGCCTCTTAGGCACTAGTTGCTGATATAACTGGGATGGAGAACTCTGTGACCTAGGCTGAGGTATCAACGACAAGATCCTCTACTACTCCAATGCGATCACGTCGTTTAGGGACTCCTCTGCCCAATATGCTTCCTTGAACACATCATCATAATTGATCAACCTGCTATGCTAAACTTGCATCTTGATGTCTGCCCGCGGTCCTCTGATGAACCTTCAACCCTTCTCAAATTCGAGTTGAATCAGTGTCTCTGCAAATCTGGATAGATGGGTGAAGGAAATCCCATAATCTTATACTGGCAAATCACCTTGTACTTAACACTCGAACTCCTCCATCTTCTGATCCCTATAATGCTCTGGGACAAACTTCTTCTGGAACTGTTCTGTGAAAGTCTTCCAGGCTACATCCTCTGCGATTGTCTCATATGGGTTTTTGACAGTCTTCCACCATCTCTCGGCTGTCCCACAAAACATGTGGGGCACTAGCTGCACCTACTGAATGCCTGTGCACTGGAACACTTCATTGATCTCCTCCATCTGGACGACCCATTCGTCCGCTATAGCAGGGTCCTCTATGCCATGAAACTCTGGTGGGAACCTCTTCCGGAACTTCTCAACCAACTCATTAAGGTCATACTCCTTAGCCTGTGGCTGGCCCACTTTCTGTACCACTTCAATCATCTGAGCTTGGAACACAACCTGACTCTCATTCTGCTTGGTACTCTGTTTTGCCAAATCCTTCTGGGACTGAATGAATGCTGCTAGGAATTGGTGGAACTGGTTCTCAGGGCCGTTCTTAGAAGAAAACTACCCTCTGGTGGTGGCACACTATTGGATCAAGTTGATCTACTGGCCGTTGTCCTGTAAAACATTCAACGTTAGTTCCAATATGCCTCCAGCTAACAAACAATGCTAGAAACAAGACTAAGAGATCAACCTACTGACTAACGAAATCCTCACACGTGTCCTATGGTTTCTACAATTTTTACCCAGAGAAACCATCCATTGCTCTGATACCATTATTCACATCCCCCGAACCCGATTAGAGAATAAACCGGATCCGGAGAGTGAAATTTATGACTAATTAAAATTTTTGTCCTTTAGGCCCAAGGATCGTAAGTCCGTTGTGAGGACATTATATTTCAAGCCTCAAGTCATTAAAGAACTGCGAAATTCGAACAATTTTAAGGCATATGGAATATCAAACAATGAATAACCAATCTTATTTATAATTAAAGTTGCAACAAGAATAAATTGAACTAAACAAAGAAGTTAATTTATTACAATGGCCATCCCAATATCCAAGACCATTTAAAATAAATAAAGATGTCAATAATGAAAGGTTCAATAAGAGATAACAAATGAATAAATAAATCTAATGAATCTCTGTCGTGCCGGGAATGTTAATTCTACTCTACGTCATCAGCACGCCACTCTCGTTCCTCCTCAACTGGTTGGAGATCCTCTTGGATCTTCACACCGGCCTACTCCTCATAGTATTCACCTGAGCTGTCTACACACCAAGGAACATAGTCAACAACATGTTGAGCAATAGATTAGTAAGATATAAATGAACATGGCATGCATCAAGCATTAGAATATTTACAGGATATCATCATATGAATACGAGGAACAATGCTAGGCATAAAGCAAGAATAGTAATAATAATAAGCAATAACAGGAATCCTAGTATCACTAGCAATAACCACCATGCATGCAATGCAATGTAAGTATTAAGAGGGAGACTTTGAGGATGTCCTGGCCACCTCTAGAGGTATCAGTAACGATCCAATTCGACTACTGATACCAAAGTCCTGCTCTAGGAGAATCCTAGCTCCCAGTCATGGGAATAGCAGCACGGACCTAGTCCGCTTCCAACTATTCAATGCCTTCGGCGCCGTCTTGTGCCGACTGCCCATCCCGATGTATGAGTAGCCGGCCCATCAATAAAATCCCAAACTACAATTGACCAAGATATGTAATAAGAATGAAGTGATGTCGACACAAGGAAAACCAAGACAAGCAAGTCTGACTAGATCAATACACAAGACATGCACATAGGGATTATCTCATTCAAGACAATACAAGACAAGTCCAGCCCATATGATAATCCCTTATATGTTAGCCTGTCATGTTTATCAAATGCATGACACATGGTTTCTAAGATACACTCTAAGTCAGGTCCAATTCATAGCTCTACAAGGATTTACGTTTCATAATTAATGAAGTATTTTATGCCAAGTGAGTGTACAAGGAACGTCATCAACGGATACAAGTAACAAGTCAAAAAGTAATTACAATCCAAACCTAGGCAAGTGGTGTCATCCCTGTACCCCACATGTTCTAGTAAAGTACGTGTGGAATGAATCAACGATGCTTTTAGGAAAATCCCTTGGTGTACAATCATATTAAACATCTATTGAGACAATTCCATATGCATTCAGTTATACCATGCGTAATATACGAATACCTAGACAACCCATCGAAGCACACCAAGCCACGTACTTTGATTTCAATTCCCATTAATGGTTAAGTGAGAGTAGGTTCATGGTTTCCAATATATAAGGCCCAAACCTAGGTTAACAGTCTCATTTCCAAACAAACATGAGCTTGATCATTAATCCAAGCGTAGCACCACTTCCCGATCTCTGATCGTAGTGAAACTAGAACCATGTGATTCTACATCTCAAGGGCTTTCCATCGATATATTATATGCAGAAATTCAACGAACGGATTTAAAGTTACAGAGATCCAAAGTTAACATGTCCAGCGAATCTGCACGCTTTGATTGATTGGACAGGAGGTTCGATCGATTGGCACTGAACGGATCCTAGTTAGTGTACCTTGTCCGATCGATCGCATAGTGCACCGATCAATCAGACCTGGGCACCTCCCCGTTAGCTGCGGGTTTTCCTCTGTTCGATCGATCGCAAAGAATGTCCAATCGATCGGACAGTGGACGACCCTCAGTTAACTAGGGCATGTTCATTGTCCAATCGATCGCATGGTGCAACCGATCAATCAAACAGTGGATGACCCTCAGTTAACTGGGGCATGTTCATTGTCTGATCGATCGCACGGTGCGACCGATCATTCGGACATCGGACTGTTACCCCCGAATTTGGATTTCTACCCTCTTCCTCCTTATAGGCCATTCCATGGTTAAACCTGCATAAATGAGCCACCATGCTCCCCATCCATTAAATTCATCATTTACATCCATTCTAGCAAATTAAAATATCATAAGATTACCAATTACGAATTAAACCAACCCAAATCGCCAAACCTAATCTAGCATGTTAATCCCAATTCAATATCAGAAACAGGCTTGGAATTAGGAAAATCTAACAAGAAAGCATAGCCAATCAATAGAAAACACACACACATGCTTAATATTAAAATGCAAATCTACTTGCCTCAACCAAGAAGAAGATGGAAATGGGGAAGATTTGGGGGAGACTCTTCTACCACGAAAACCATGATCTAACCCACTTAAAAGCAATCTAGAACACAAAGAAAAAGGAAGGGAAGAAAAAGATTAAGAACAAACGTAAATCTATACTGAAAGGAAACGATTAAGAAAGTTGATGGCAGGAAAAGACTCACCAAACTAGATCAATAGAGAGAGGAGATTGAGAGGATGAAGATGCGTAGTTCCGGTCATCGGAGATGATTTATCCTGGACGGGTTTTGGAGCTTGAGAGGATGGGGAAGATGACGAGGGCTACTGGAGTTCCTTCGTTATAGAGATTAGCAATCAAATTAGGGCTAATCTCTTCTTAAGGAGAAGAGAGGGAGAAACAAGACCAGTTTGCCTTTAAGTGGGTTTGGTGAAGGAATGGACCACTTGAAGGGTTTCTAACATCGGATCGCGACGAGTCAAGAGACAAAAATGATCAGCACAACAAGACCTTTCCAACGAACCCAAAAATTACGGTGTTTGGTATTTTTTAGAAAAGCACTCAATTTTCCCTAAATTGCAAACTACCCCCTGCTAGGATCAAACGAACTCGGAATCGCACGAGACTTCGCAAACACTATTCTAACTCTAAAAGAAACTTGCTCATGATCTAAACACACTTAAATATCTAAAATATAATTAATTATAATAATTACTAAATAAACGAGTTAACGTGCCTACTGTTGGGCCCAACTAACCCAATAAGGTCGAGGACCTTACAAAAGGGCTGAAAACAACTCTATGCAATTGCATCTATTGTGATACTATAGTTAACTTCCTTTGATTCGATTAGTAGCACTCGTAAAAATGATGTTCAGAGCTGAATCTATTTAGATTATGGGGGAAATCACCCCATTCAACTATGACCTTTAGGAAACTCGTTATTTGGAGCATAAACAACCCTAATATACCTACATACACACCCACATGAATGCAAACATAAATGCCCAATTCCACACACATCAAACCCACAATAAAACATAACTAAACTTGAAATGGGTAGCTAACATGGGCTTAAATACGAATCAATAATAAGAGCATATGCATATTAATTTATATATATTTGTTCACTTGCCTTTGCTTAGGAATACTTGGAGCCAAAGAAACCCTAGCTCTAAGGTCCTCTCTTAAGCACCTAAACTCAATACCATTACCAGAACCCAAAACCTACAACAAAATAGGGAGGGGGAAGTTAAGCTTGCATGCAACACCATACCCTCAGTTGAGTTTGAACTACAAGAGAACCATAGGGGAAAAGCTTACCAAAAGAAAGGGAATATGAAAAAGAAAGCTTGGAGAAGATGATGGTGATGTGTGGAGGAGCTTCGAGGTCAACAGTGGCCAGCGGTGGGTAGCTTGGGAGTTCTTAGTCGATGGATTTTTGAAAGGGAGTGGGAGGAGGAGAGAGGAGAGAAATAGAGGAAGTGAAAAGAGAAAGGAGAAAGAGATGGGGATCAATCCCTTATGTTGTGGGATGGGTTTTGTAAATTTACAAAGAGGCCCTTGGCTACTTTTGGACTTAGAAATGATGGAAAATGATGGACTTCGAAGCATTGGATTGAAATGCATCCTTAAATAAAAGTGACAGAAATGATGAGATCTACCTGAAGCACCCAATATTGGAGAATTCTAAATTTACAAAAAAAACCCTCACAATTTCCCAAAATTGCAAACCACCCCCTACTAGGACCAAACTCACTCAAAATTGAATCAAACTTCACACATACACTATTCTAACACTAAACCAAAATCTCTTAGAAACCAATCCCACTAATAACTATAAGTACAATCAATTAATAATAAACACATTAATTAGGGTCGTGATCTTACACACCAGGTTTGGGTTGGGGCCACGAAGACCCACACTGAAATAACAAATTTGTCATTGGCTTTACTTTGAGGCCGAGGTCCAACTGAAGTCTCATGGAGAGAGAAAGAGAGTGATATATATATCTTTATGTGTAGGGACTTTCTCTTCTTAGACACTTGCACAAAAGTATTTAAGGCCTAACCTTGCCTAGGCCACCACTAATCAAGGAGATTGCGGAGGAGAGTGTTTAGGCATAGATAGGGAATTCATGAAAAATTGGGTGATCAACATCCACTTCTAAAAAATTGGTGAGGCATTTCATTGTCCATAGATACAACTAGGGATCAATCATTGGGTTTGTTGGATAGAGACTTTGTTAGTCTCATGCCCACAGATCCAGATTCCCTAGTGGACACGGGAGTCCAAGTCTCGGGACGGTGAGAAAAGAATCAACCAGGATTGTAGGTCCACTTGTGAGGATATTTAAATTCTTACATTCCCATTATATACATATGTGCCGAAGCTGTTGCTTAAACAAGGGTGCACAGGAAATGCCCGGCCAAAGCTGTTGCTTAAACATCAAGATAGTACCAATTGGCATATGTCCGCCTCAAGTCCCAATATATAGATTGTAAGTAATAAATAGTCTTGCCATAGGGGTTCCAAAATTGTGGCTAAACTTAATCAGTTGAGTGGTGCCTTAACTCAAATAATCACTATGGGCAATGTCTGGTTAGGTTTCTCTTGCGTGAGTAAGACTCCCATCAAGATGAAGGACTACTTCAAAGTATAAGTCCAAATAACCAATTCCATCCAAGTTTCCCAAGACATATTCCAATATATCCCAAGTAACCAAGTCCATTCAAAACAAGCCATCAACATCCCAATCCAATACTAGGGTAGTTCCTTCTAAGTCAAACCATTAAATAGCTGACCTAGCCTAAACAAAGGTAACGTCCTCCATCAATATACAAAAGACAACCTCTAGGTAAACCCTAGGTCCATCATCATCGTCATCATCATAATTAACTAGTGAGCGGTATCAAAGACACAAACAAATCATGAGAAAAGAGGTCAACAATATAAAAGGCAATATAAATCATCTCATCAAGCATAATACTTATCTCTCTTATTCGAATTGTAACATGGGGACGATATTAATGGCTTCACCTTATTTCGTAACATATGTTGTAATTACCGATTGTTTATACTATGCTTTGTACCTTATAATCAATGGATCATTGTCCACCTCGCATTGCATGCATTATCACACATCACACTCAGAGCTCCTGTTCTTATTACTGAGATACAAACCATGCAGGTACAATATGGATTAGGTATGGCATTATTTATCATTTTTATATATTGTAATGTAATGTAATCTAAACATGCCTATTTGCTTGGCTTAAATGAGCCTAACCCAATTCTTGGTGCTTTCAAGTGCCTTCCCTCTTGCCATGCATGTTTGTGGGCTTGGCGGTTGCTTCGATGCCATAGGATATTGGATAGATATGCAGCGGATACATTGAAAGGCCTTGACATTACAGTTTGTTATTTTCCTTTGTTATCTTTTAGCTGGCCCTGTTGGGCCCAGGCATGTATTAGTTTAACTGTACGTTGCTGTAATTCTTTAAAGTGGAACAAAATTTTAGGATATTGCCCTTATTCTTGCTCATATGAGATTTTTATTTACTCATTTATTGGATTTATGATATTATTTTAGTACTTTCCCATTAACGTCCAAGGATTCGAGGCACCTGGATCTTAGGGCGTTAAAGTAAGTATCAATATAATCAATTCCTTCAGTTTGAGTAAAGTCTTTTTTGCCACTAATCTGGCTTTATATTTATCTATGGAGCCATTTGAATTAAATTTTCTTTTAAATACCCATTTGCATCCAATAGTTTTTCTATCTTTAGGTAAATTACTAAGTTTCCAAACATCATTTTTTATAATAGATTCAATTTTTTCATTCATGGCTTTAAACCAATTAGAAGATTCAGTTGACTTTAAAGCATCATCATAATGCATTTTAATTGATTTCTTCATGTACCGATGCTAATGCATAACAAATACAAAGCACTAGGCCTCTTTATCATAGGCTACTATGGGGGGAGAATTCAAATCGATATGTGGGTCAGGTTTGGGTCAAGATCAACCCAACCCTACTTACTAATCCAGCCCAGATGATAACACAAGAATCAGTAACTGCCGACGAGCAGTTATTGAGGGATCAATTCCCTGATTCAAGGCAGCGTACGATCTACAATCCAACAGTTACAAAATTGAAATGAAGAGGAAAAGAACGTGCGCAGGTAATGGGAAAAAAAGAAGGAAAAGGGGAAGTATTTAAGGAGAAAAGAATCAGATGAAGAGGTATGCATAATGTTATCAACAAAACAAAAGAATAACCGAAACGATTTTGGGAGTCTAACTTGATTGTCGGAGAATCCTCGATCGGACAATCCGATCAAGCACTCACGGTGAATTTTTGTGATTCAGGTAAAGAGATTTTATCAATTAACAGAAGAGGGGCATAATCTCTATCGACAAGTAGAGCAGACATGCTCGTTCTCAGACTGATCAAAATCAGTCCTTACAATTGGCACCGCCTATAGGAAGCAAAAGAGGGAAATCGCCCACTAACGCTTCTTCTAACTAAGAAAAATGGCAAATCAAGAGCAAGATGAACAACCTCTTCCTTAGGGGGAGGGAGCCCAGATTAGAGGGCCACAAGAACGATTGGGAAAAGACCCCTTGATAAACCGTTCCAATGTGATAGATTTCAAATATGTTCGGTGCACTGAAAGCAATCGGACCATTCCATCTATAAATGGCAAGGGGCAAGTCCGATCAGAGGTCTTCCGCGCTGGCCCGAGTCGTACAATGGTCTCACCTTCCATGGATAAGCAACCAGAAGAAACACACCAAAGGCCGAGTCAGGAGCTTCAAAAGCTTGTTTCACCATGGGACACATCATCCCGATTGGAACAAACTTGCAGAGATGCTGTTCGGGACCTGGCTGAAGGGGTCAAGCAACAGCAAGAAAAAAATCAACTGTCTGTTGTTAGAATTGGAGGCCGTGAAGAAAATCAGGGACGACCACCAAGCCAGGAAAATGCTCTTGAGATGCGAAGGATGGAGCGCTGAGGACACACTTGAGTGGGAGCCCAGGTGTCACCATCTCGGATCAAGAGCTTGGCAGAGCCGAGCGCAGGACGGAACGGGTGACGAAGGAAGCATGACTGCTAGTTCTAGACCTCGGAAGGAAGGAAAGGCTCAAATCCGAGCACGATGCAATAAGGACGAAAAGGCTATGTGGAAGAAGGCATCCTCGCGAACAATTGTTGAGGGAGATATACATGCCTTAATAGAGAAGGCATTGGCGATTCAGAAATCCCCTTAAGGAACGCCGAACCGAGCAAGGTTCCTCGAAAGCGCTCAAAATTTTGAATCTCCATTTTTAGAAGAGATAGAGAAGGCGGGCCCTCCCCGGCGGCTCTCAATCTCCAAGCTAAGAGTATATGATGGAGTCTCTGACCTGACTTATCGTGCCTAGCACTACCAGCATTCCATGACATTATGGATAGGGAACGAACCTCTGATGAGCAAGGTTTTTCCCTTTAGTTTAGGGGACCTAGCCTTAAAATGGTTCTCTCATTTAAGGGCAAGGTCGACCAACACCTTTCAGGATCTTGCTGAATCTTTTGTTACTCAGTTTGTAACAAACTCCAAACAACCAAAAGATATCAGGGCATTATTGTCTCTCAAGAAGCAGAGTTCGGAGAGACTAAAGGAGTTCAGTGCTCGTTATTGGGTCTCTATAATGAGGTGGAACGACGTAACGAGTAGGTGGCTGTAGCAACCTTCAAGCTTGGGCTGCCGAGAGAGTCAGCTTCGCTAGTCATCAACGAACAGATCTCTGATCAATCAAGGAGAGCTAATGAAGCGGATCGAGGGGTTCGTAAAACTAGAAAAAGACTTGGGAGCACCCAAGCCCAGATGGACTCGTTCAATGGAAGAAGGTACTGGGAAGAAGCACAGAAGAGAATATGTTGAAATTCCAAACAGGAGAGTTCTTCAGGCCGAGCCAGCGAGAGTAGCTTTTGAATGTATTTTAACGATATTTAAGGATCCAATATACTAGATTCTGACCCAGATCAAAGATGAGCCATACTTCAAAAAGGCCTCCAAAGATGGTGGGCGATCCTGGATGCCGGAATCCCAACCTCTGGTGCTCTTACCACCGTGAGAACGATCATTTAACAGAGAATTATCGGATGTTTAAACAACATCTAGAAGATCTGGTGCGGGATGGACATCTGAAGGAATATGTGGAAGAAACACGTGCCAAGAAAGACCATGGAAGCTCGGATCAGAAGGAGATTTGAAATATAGCTAAAGATGGTGGACCTGTTGGAATCATAGATGTTGTACATGCTGCGATCAACCCCACAGAGCTGACGTCCCAATCTGTCAGGACCCAAAGAAAGATTGTTGTACACTTGAAAGAGGTGTATCAACTGAGCGCCCAACCAAGCTTTGTAAACAAGTCTGGGCGAGAGAAGACGGAGATTTCATTTTCCGATGAAGATCTGCGAGATGTGGCTCAACCCCACAATGATGCCTTAGTACTGACATTACGGGCACATGGATACGACGTGCGAAGAATTCTCATTGATCCAGGAAGCTCCTCAGAAATAATGTATTCTAGATTGTTCGATATGCTCGGCTTAAAACACTTGAATCTAAAGCCAACCTCGATACCTATATTTGGATTCAGTGGCCAAGCTGTTCACCCCATGGGTGTGATAACCGTGTATGTCAGTGCAGGACCCGTCCGCTTAGATGTGGAATTTCTGGTGGTAGATGTGCCATCTCCCTATAACGCCATTATGGGGCGGACATGGATCCATTGCATGAAGGCGGTGCCATTGACTTATCATCAAAGGATGCGTTTTCCAATGCCAAGGGGAATCATGGAGATAAGAGCGGATCAAGCAGCTTCTAGAAGTTATTTGGTCACGACAATCAAAGTTAAGCAAAAAGGATGGATGATGATGAAAAACGTCCAGGTAGCAATACCAACATCAAATAGTAATCACAGTCAGGTCGGATAGAGAAGGAAGAATTATGTGCCGACCAAACAAATTCGATTATGGAGAAGATGAAAAGAATTACAGTATGTGGAGAGGATCCGGAACGATATTGGATGGTTGGAGCATCAATGACGAAGGAAGAGCAAGAAAGCTTGATTTGGCTTCTCAATCAAAGCTCCTTACGAAATGCTGGGGGTTGATTCTGAGGCAATCAGCCACAAGTTGTGCGCAGACCCGAAGATGAAGCTAGTCATGCAGAAACAGAGAAAGCTCGCACCTGAACGATGGACAGCAGTCTGTGAAGAGGTATACAAATTGTTAGAAGCAGATGCCATCCGAGAGGTACAATACCCGGAATGGTTGTCCAATATAGTGGTCGTGCCAAAAAAGGACAAAAAATAGAGGGTGTGTGTGGACTTCACCAATCTGAACAAAGCCTGAGTAAAAGATAGCTTCCTGCTTCCAAAGATCGACCAGCTAGTGGATTCTACAACGGGCCATGAGCGAATGAGCTTTTTGGATGCATATCGAGGGTACCAGCAAATCACAATGGAGGTGGCCGACCAGGAGAAGACATCATTTATAACGCCAAAGGGTACTTATTGTTACAAAAGAATGCCCTTCGGTCTTCAGAATGCAGGGGCAACATACCAAAGATTTGATCGGGAAGAATGTGGAGGCCTATATTGACGACATGGTAGTCAAAAGCAAGGAAAAGACTACGCACGAACAAGATTTGACATCGGTCTTTAGTATCCTACGAAGATACAAGCTGAGATTGAATGCTTCAAAATGCTCATTTGGTGTAAGCTCGGGAAAAATCCTAGGATATATTATAACACAGAGGGGAATTGAAGCCAATCCCGACCAAATTCAGGCTGTACAAAGGGTAGAACTGCCCAGTTCTAGGAAGGAAGTTCAAAGGTTGACAAGTATGCTCGCAGCCCTAAATCGATTTTTATCAAGAAGTTCAGATAAGTGCTGACCAATGTTCCTTCCTGTCAAAAAGAAGGCATAGAAGATATAGGACGAGCAGGTGATGAGGCCCTTGCACAGATCAAAAGGTACCTAAGTTCCCCTCATGTGCTCTCTATTCCAAGCATAGGAGAAGAGCTAGTACTTTATCTGGAGGTTTTCGAACATGCGGTCACTGCAACCTTAATGAGAGATGAAGGGAAACTACACCTACTTATTTATTTCATCAGTAAAACCTTGTTAGATGCTAAGACAAGATATCAACCACTGGAGAAGCTTGCCTTGGTGTTGGTGAGTGCAACTCGAAAGCTCAGACATTATTTCCAGGCCCAAACAATCAAAGTCCTGACCTAGCATCCCTTACGAGCTATTCTACAAAAGGCCGACCTATATGGAAGGTTGGTAAAATGGGCAATAGAGCTTGGCGAGCACGATATAAAGATAGCCCCTAGAAATGCTATTAAAGCCAAGTGGTAGCGGACTTCATTGCTGAATTTACGCATAGAAAGGAGCTGAGGCAGGGAGAAAATAGCTTGGATGCCAACGAAGAGTGGCAGCTATTTATGGACGGTGCATCCAATTCCCGAGCTTCAGGAGCTGGCATGGTGTTTATCACGCTAGAAGGAACAATAATTGAAAGAATTGTGACTCCTGGCTTTGCTGCATCAAATAATGAGGCAGATTATGAAGCTTTACTTTCGGGGCTCAGGATCGCCAAAGATCTTAAAATCAAGAGATTGACAGTCCATTGTGATTCGCAATTGGTTGCTAATCAACTGACTGGAGAGTACGCAGCTAGATAGGATGACTGCATACGTCGGAGAAGCACTACACTTGATCCAAGAGCTCGGAGACATCAAAATCAAACAAATCGGTCGAGAAGAGAATGTACACACTGATAACTTGGCCAACCTAGCTTCAGCAGTAAAATTTGAGCTACGAAGAGAGATCTTTATTGACTTCCAGTCATCACCAAGCATAGGAGACCCAAAAGTCATGTGTGTCGAACAAGGGACAAGCGATCCAGATTGGATGAGGCCTATAGTTGAATACTTGAAAGAAGGATCATTACCAGAAGACGGAAACGAAAGCTGGAAAGTCCGGAGAAAAGCAGCCAGATTCTGGTTGTTACCAGAAGACAAGCTGTATAGGCGTTCATACTCTGGACCCTACTTGCGATGTGTAGGACTAGCCAAGGTGGAGGACCTGCTATGGGAGATCCATGAGGGATCCTATGGAGGGCACATTGGTGGACGGAGCTTGGCTTATCGAGCAATGTCCCAAGGCTATTGGTGGCCTTATACGCAGAAGGATGCCCAACAATTCGTCCAAAAATGTGAGACATGCCAGTGCTTTGGCAAAGAAATTCATCAGCCAGCCGAGCAGCTGAACTCGATTATAAGTCCCTGGCCATTTGACAAATGGGGGATCGACATTGTCAGGCCCATGCCAAAGTCGGTAGGAAGTTGTCAATTCCTAATTGTAGCTACTAATTATTTTACTAAATAGGTAGAAGCAGAACCCTTGGCCCACATTCGAGAAAACGATGCTCATAAATTCATATGAAAGAACATCGTTACAAGATTTGGAATACCTTGGGCTTTAGTGGCTGACAATGGGAAGCAATTCGAAGGCAAGGCATTCAGGAACTTGTGCGAACAATATGGTTTCGGCATCATTTTTCAACCCCTGTCTACCCACAAAGCATTGGCCAAGCATAAAGCTCCAACAAAACCTTGCTTGATGGAATGAAGAAAAGAATGGACGAAGCGAAAGTAGGATGGGTGAATGAACTTCCTAACGTTTTATGGGCCTACCGGACTACTCCGCGAAGGTCGACTGGGGAAACTCCTTTCTCCCTTGCGTACGGAATGGAAACTGTAATTCCCTTGGAGGTTGGATTGCCAACCATGAGGACGGAGGTCTACAACCATGAGCAAAACAAAGAGAAAATTTCCAAACAACTGGACATGATTGAAGAACAAAGAGAAAATTTCCAAACAACTAGACATGATTGAAGAACAAAGAGAATGGGCATTAATCAGATTGGCCGCCTACCAGCAGCAGTTAGCTCGGAGCTATCAAAAGAAAGTACGAGAACGATCATTTAAGGTCGGAGATCTTGTCTCAAGGAAAGTACTCCCAAAATACAAAAGACCCCAATCACGACAAGTTAGGTCTGACTTGGGAAAGACCATATAGGGTTACCTCGGCTGGAGGAACAAGAGCTTACCATATGGAAACACTTCAAGGAAAGGCATTGGAAAGGCCATGGAACACAGCAAATTTAAAGAAATTCTATTTCTGATCTTTGTACTAGAGAAATTCATCGGCTTTGTCTAGCTTGTGAAAATTATTTGGCTTATGTTTTTATGCCAAGAATAAAATCAATGCTCTATCTTAGATCGTTGTACCAAAGTACTTGAAAAATTTATATCTTGCAGTCACTTATCACAATTATCTAATATTCTTGTGCCAGGAATAAAGTTTTTGAATTTATGACTCATTCGGGGATTCATAATAGGGCATCCCCTATTATGGACAACCTCGTGTGAGTAAGGCCAAGGCCTAGAAATTTTTTTTAGGGCGACGTAGTGCCCATTACTTCATACTGAAGGATAAAAAATACCTAACTGAGAAGATTCCAAACTAGATATGCTGCACTGATCTCCTTTTTAACTAATGGCTAGGCATGACGATGCAAGCATTAGGCCAAAAAGAGAGTTCGGAAGGAACCGACAGTGGTGGCGTAAACACATGGTAAATTGACATTTCATTCGTCAAAGACAACATGGTGAGTTAGAAACAGCCCACAGTCCAGGCAAATAGGTGTTCTATGAACAGAGACAGAGAAAAAAAAAAAGATATCATGCCCACAGGTTGGGCAAGCTGGCTAAACTGCACAGCTATACAACACAAAAGTAAAAGTTTTTTCAAATCATCAAGACACATCACTTGGGAACATCAAAGACAGAAGCAACGAGCTCAGCAACAGGGGAGTGGCTTCCACTCCCACCCACGCCAAAAGACGGAAAAACATCGTCAGCTTGAATATTGGATTGAGATTCAATAAGCGGTAGTGGCGGGGAGGGGAGGAGCTTGCTTGGATAAGTCAGCATATCTGGCCGAAAGATTATAATCTTAAGGAACTCCGACATTACCAAGAGCTACGTAATACCCTCACTTGAAAACGAAAGTTTTGATTTGCTCGACCTACTGCAAATACATTGCCTTGGTCTCCTCAAACTGAGCATCCTTAGACTTCTCGATAGCCTCCTTGCTCCTCCTCTGCCTTAGCCTGTCTGGAGCGAAGAGCTTCAAGCTCTAGTTCGGAAGCATCAAGATGGCTCTTGACAGCAACCAGCTTGGCTTCAGCAATTTGAGCGTTCTTGGAAAATATGTCAGCTTTGGACTCCGCTTGGCGCCAAGCAGCTTTGGCACTTGTTAGCTCTTTCTCTAAGCCCTCCACGCGGCCTTGAAGCTTTTTCAAGCAATCAACGACAGTGAACCATTTCTGAAGACCCTGAAAATAAAAAGAATATGTATATATGATAAGAGAGAGGAAGATTACTTGATTAAAACCCAACTTACCAGAAAGCAGTGTTGGACTCCTGTGGATAAGAGCTCGTCATTAGATAGAGCGTTGGACTCCTGTGGATACGAGCTCGTCATTAGATAGAGCATTATGCAGACTCATATCGGAATGAATAAGCACAAACTTGCCCAGCATAATTGCTAGAGACGGAGACCCAACAACTCTCTCACCCAGGGATGGAGATCCAAGTGAACATTTCCGACTTAAGGACGAGCGGGTTGAGGGGGTAGTGGGGGCAAACTTTCTTCCAACCATATGGAGAGGGAGTCAGTGACTTCAGCAGGATGCTTGCTCACCTTCAGCTCATATAAATCAGGGTTAGGATCAGAGGCTGACCTCTTCCCGAGCGTAGAAGAAGGCCCAAAAGGGGAGCTTTGCCAGCCTTAGAAGCCGGAAGATCGTTGAGGCTGTCAAAGACGTTTCTTGGTCTGAGTCAAGACATTGTTAAAGATGACTGGTTGGTGTCGGACGAGGAAGAATTATCTGAAATATCTAAAACAAGAGTTTGAGGACGGTCGGCAGGAGACGAGGAATCACTATAAGGCACGGCGGGCTTTTATGATTTCTTAGCACTAGAAGGCTCCTTCCGAGCAGGAGGAGGTTGATCAGCAGATTGAGTGGGGGTAAGCGAATGGTGAGAAGCAGAGGATTGGGCACTTGAAGTGTTACCCACTCGCGAAAACAGAGAAGGCTTGACGGCAGGTACCTTCTTCCGCCTATAAAGGGGATCAGAGGGCGGGTACCTTTTTCCGCCTATAAAGGGGATCAGAGGGTGGGTACCTTCTTCCGCCTATAAAGGGGATCGGACGCTAGGGGATTGTGCCAAGGCGGAAGTGCTAAGAAACTGTCATACAAACGATTGTACCCAAGCAGAATGTGAGCAGCTCGGCCCCAACCTTTTAGCTCGGCAGGACCTCGAAACTCCAGCACGCGACTTAACTCTTCGGCTCGGACAAGAGACGAAGGCACCTAGTTGATTGTGGCAACTAAAAAAAGAGCAGAGGAATAGTTATTAAAAAAAAGGGAGAAGAAGGGGGATGAAGAACAAGAAAAGGAAGCGCCGAGGGAGGAAAGGTTTCGACCTAGGAAGCCTAGGGATCGAGGAACCATACGGTTGATCCCACCCCAAAAGTTCAGCGATTCCCAATTTCCACTCACAATAATGAAATCTCATTTGCTAGACTTTTTGGAATCCGGAAGGTAGTGGACAAGAAACGTATTTGGATCCCTAGATTTCAAATAGAAAATGGATTTGCTACTGTCTAATTGAATTAGCATATAACAGGATCGGATGTCATAAACCAACCCTAGGCTAGTGCCAAGCTACCTATTCAATGTAGAGACTCCCATAACAATGCGATACAGGTTGGGAGAGCACTGGGTAGGAAGAAGGTTGGTTAGAGAAAGAAAGAGGACTAAGAGGGGATCAAGGGGAAACCTAACCCCACCCTCTATAATGACAATGGCTAGAAAGGGCATCCCGTCTCAAGACCCTATCTCAAGAGTTTCGTTGGACCACGGGGCGGGGAATATTATAATTATCCCTAAAATCAGAAGCCCCCTCCGAAGTAAGAAGTAAATCCTTAAGGATTCCCATTGAAGAAGAACAAAGCAAAAGGGGATGGCACTTACCACAAATTGAAGAAGAGAAAGAAGAGGCGAAATTAGAGACGAAGGTTTGAAATCAAAGATGAAGAAGAGAAGATAGAAACCGAAGAAGGAGGAGGGTACCTTATAGATTGACACATGACAACCATTGACAAGCTGACAATCCCGATAAGGGCGTGTGCCCAAAAATATCTCAAGCCAACCCTATTTCCTCGGAAAATGGAGAGAAAAGGGCTGGCTTGGGGGGGCAATTGTGGGGGAAGAATTCAAATTGATATGTGGGTCAGGTTTGGGTCAAGATCAACCCGACCCGACCCACTAATCCAGCCTAGATGATAACACAAGAATCATTTACAACCGACGAGCAGTTATTGAGGGATCAATTCCCTGATTCAAGGCAGAGCACAATCTACAATTCAGCAGTTACAGAATTGAAATGAAGAGGAAAAGAACATGCGCAGGTAATGGGAGAAAAAAAAGGAAACGGGAAGTATTTAAGGAGGAAAGAATCAGATGAAGAGGTATGCATAAAAACAAAAGATTAACCAGAACGATTTCGGGAGTCTAACTTGATCGTCGGGAATCCTCGATCGGACAATCCAATCGAGCTCTCATGGTGAATTTCTGTGATTCAGGTAAAGAGATTTTACCAGTTAACAGAGGAGGGGCAGAATCTCCATTGACAAGTAGAGTAGATCTGCTCGTCCTCAAACCGATCAAAATCAGTCCTTTCAGCTACCATTGAAGGAAATCCTCCGGAATCGTCCTAAGGCAGCCACATTCTTAAAACACTCCAAAACTAAAATAGTCAATAGTTCCTTCTTGTTTAAAATTAGTTCTTGGAGAATGAATAGCACTTTTGAAAGAGGCGGCGTCTTGTCCTCTTCAATAAAATTCGTCTTCTATCTTCTAGATTCGGCATTGCCTTCCACTGTAAACTTAGATCGGCCAACTCTTTCACAGATTCTCTTACCAAGCAGGTGGTTGAAAGGTTGTCTTCTTGGGAGGGCAAGGTAATGTAGTGGTTGAGGGTACATTCCTCTTGTATTTTTATTTTTTTTCAATTGCTTTTTCTTGTATCCCCTTTAAAAAAAAAAAAAAGGCACGGCATCTTGTGCAATATACTTGGACTTTACAAAGTGCAAGTCTTTCTCTGATAAAAGAATTCGGTATTCATAATTGATGGTGTCAACAGTGTTGGTTTCCCCCCACCAAATAATCATCACACGTGATTATCAATGGGTGGGACACTACGTCTAAGTGTCGGCCCATTTAAGAAAAGGTGGATACCCATCTACAAGACAAACACAAAACTTCCACAGAATTCTTTGGCCTGTTTATATAGGCAAAAAATAGAGTAGAAAGAAGTTAAATGGGCCCTAACAATCTAAAATTTTTACTCTACCCCGTTTGGATGAGTCTAGCCCCTGATAGATGAAGTAATGTTGTGAGTCATATGCATTCCATTTCACTTCAACTCTAATATGCTTCAATTTCCTTGAGTAAAAGTAAATTATACTCCAAACCTTAACTTCAAAATAAGTATCCAAATGGAGCGAAGTAAAGTACTCTACTTTAACTTCAACCTACTTCTCTTCACTCCACTACACATATGAAATCCACTTCATTTTACTCTACTCCTCATTGATCCAAACAAGCCTTAAACGAGAAATGGTGTAGAAAATAGTTTAACGATTATGCACTAATGTCCACCCAAACAAACAACAAAAAGGTTCTTATTCAAGGGCTAAAACCATCCCAAATAGAGGTTGGAATTGGGTCGAAATTCAGTCCCAAGTAGATGGATGTAATGGGCTGAAACACAATTTAAAATGAGGAGTTTTAAATGGGCTTGGATGCAGTCCCAAATGGGCTAAAAACTAGCTCAGAACACTCCTACAAACAGGCAGAAAATCAGTTCTGTGAATAGGCTGAAAATAAAGTTCGGCTAGGAATGGACTTAGAACCAGCCTAAAGCACAATTGAAAATGGGCTAAGACCCAGTTTAAGTGAGGGCTGTAAATAAGATAAGTTCGACCAGATGTACGGGCTGAGCTCCAATAAGGATCTACCCTGAACCCATATAACCCGGATTCAACCAGAACCTTGAACTTGTTTCTGAAACGGGTTCTCAAATTGATGGTTCCTTATTTATTTCCTAACCATCAGTGATCCTAAGCAAAAAAAACCTATATATGCTCTCCAAATTGTGCTAAAACTCAGTCCAGACCATGACTTATATGGGTCGAAGTACAATCTCACTGAAGGTTATACTCGGGCAAATTTAAATGGGTTCTAAAATAGTCCAAACAAAAACTGTAAATGGTCTGGAAAGACAATTCATGAATGAGAGTTGTAAATGGGACCAAACAAGGTCTAAACTCTAAACCCACAGCCAAACAATAGCTCAAAACTATATTTGCAAATGGGCCTAAAAATCAACAATAGGCTAAGTTACAATTGAGGTTAAACTCGGCCCAAGCCATAGTTGCCAATGCATTTAAAACCAGCCCAATGGAAACTATAAAAATCCCGGACAAGCAGTCCATACAATCAACAAAACTCCAAAAACAAACAGCCTATAAACCTGGATCCACAAACAAATAAATGGGCTGAACCCACAATCAAACAACTTGAATCCTCCCAAACAAACAGCCCAAATATGGGCTGCAAGATGGGTTGAAAATCAGTTTGAGCCCTGACTTTAAATGGGGTTTTTTTAATGGTATGTTCTAAATGGGTCAGGAAAACTAACCCAAACTATGGATCAGAGGACTTACCCAAACCTAGGATCTGAAATTTAACCCAAACTGATGGGTTGTAAGATAGATTAAATGGGCTATTTTATAAATGGTTTTAAATGAAGCCTAAATCAAGCCAGAATTATGGTCAAAACTATGCCAAAACTATGGGTCACTATTAACCCAATTAATAGGTCACACAGAAAACTAAACCAAAATTATAAATCTGAGACCTAATCCAAACTGATAGGTTGTCAGGCAAGTTTGAGATTTAGCTTTAACCACACGACCCAAAATTATGGGTCAGAATTAACCCAATCTATGGGTCAGAAAACTAGCCCAAACCTATGAATCTGAGACCTAGCCCGAACTGATGGGTTATCAGGTAGGTTTGAAATACAGTCTTAACTAGAACAGTAAATGGGTAAAACTTTAGTCCAAGAAATGACTGATAATGTGTTAGATTTCTCTAATCAAATGACTTCACCATTAGCCTAAACAACGGGTAAATTGGTTTAATGTGAGTCCATACATTGGTTATTAGTGGCCGCAAAAAGGACCTAGAAAATTAACCTAACAAATGGTTACCAAAGAATTTAAACCAACAACTAAAGAATTCATGTGTTAATCTGAAAATTGATCTGCTTTAAAAAAAGTTCGATCATTTGTAGGCCACAACAACAACAACAACAACAACAACAAAAACAAAAACAAAAACAAAAAAAAAAAAAAAAAAAAAAAAAAAAAAAAAAAAAAAAAAAAAAGGTCTCCCACTTCTCTTATGCACTTGAGATAACATTTCGTTATGATTGACTAGTGTCAAAAGCTAAGCATGACAAGGATAAAGATGATTTCAACACACCTCTTATCTCGCGTTGTCCCTTCTTCTTTGTAAGTTGTAACGAAAAGTCTAAAATGATCTCCAATAGATTGGAATAGGAGAACTTATACATTGGAATAGGAGAAAGTAAAGAATTGTTCCTTGATCCAAAGGGAGCTTAAAACCACCATTTCAAAATTTGAAAATATTTTGAGGAGACTTAAGTCAAGGACTACCCATCAAACCAAAGGTATGGGTCAACCCATTGAGTTCAACCCGCTCAATAGCGAGGCCTGGCCATTTAAAGTCCACTTATGGATATAATATATATAATTAGTGGGTCAGTGAAAACATAAGCAATGGCCCACTAATTAAAAACCATCTTCAATTTCATCAATTCTCAAATTCAATTGAAAGCCGAGGTGAATGACAAAGAGTAACTTTCTACAGGAAAGGTGAGGAGCTAGGACCTTTGTTCTGTCAATTTTCTCAAGTTATTGCATTTTCATTGTAAGTTTTATTAAGTCATATGTCTTGATAATTAGAGATTTTTCATTGAGGATGTAATTAACGATCGATGAATTTTCAAGATCGGGAGTATGATGTACATACAAATTAAATGTAAGAAGAAAGCCTCCCATTAAATGGAGGGAGATTTGTATCAAATGAATTTTAGCGCATTTCTTTATTCATGAATGCATTTATTGCATACAATATATATAGCTCTCGTCACGGACATCTTGCTTGTATCGTGCAGTTGGAAGGATGAGCTCATGTGAATTATCATTTTGCTAGTTTAACTTGTTTAGAATTGTCTTATATGATCCAAATGATGTCAATCTCTTTATTGCACAATCCTGCCTAGATATTCGCACTTCTTGCTATCTTTATACTCTACGTGTCTTTAATTCTATGTTTGCTACAGCATGTGTATGTTATTAAAATTGTTGGGGACACAATTGGGCTTAGTAGCAGTGGCAGACTGATCTGTATTCACCTGGGTGCACCTGCACCCGATAAATTTTGAAAATCCTATTAAATAGAGATGGGCCATACACCCCTGCCCCACTTAAAAATGGGTCTTGCACCCCCATTTAAAGCCCATAGATAAAGTGCACCAATGACCCACCCACATCAAATCGACAAATGCTCAGTTCCCCCAAAACCCATCGATTGAAAACTCTTGTATCTCCGATCTCTCCAACCCTTCTCCCTCTCCACATCGCACCCCAAAACCCATCGATTGAAAACCCCTGTATCTCTGATCTCTCCAACCATTCTTCCTCTCCACATCGCACCTAGGTCTAGGTCCATCCAGCAACGGCGGCGATGGCGACCGTTGTGCAGAAATTCGAAGACATCGAAGAAGAGGTATCTTTGATTCCTTTCCTTTCCACTTCTCCTCTTTCTATTATTCCTCTATTCAGATGATGTTCTTCTTCTTTGCAACCTACTACAAAAGAAAGCTTATGATGTTCTTCTTCTTTGCAACGCAATTTGTTTCTTCTCTCTGTTGTTTGTTCCTCTGTTTTTTCCCCTTACTGGTTTTTTCTCCAAACCTAACAATGAAATCTCTGAAGAGAGTGCGGATCCTTGTTTTTGGGACCACTTGGGGGCATGTTTTGTGCTGCATGGTTTTCAACATTTAATTCATCGTATAGTTTTGTCTTTATGCTTGTATGCTATTTTTGTCTCCAGGTTCAAATGATCTATAGTTTGTCTATTTGGTGGGGACTCCATTCACTTTGTGCTTTGTGGGTTCTCTATCTTTCTTTTCTTTTTGGTAAGTTCAGAGATTCCTCACTTGACTTTTTCTATCTTTCACCCCTTCCACTATTTACTGCTGATTCCTCTTATTCATTTTCTTTATGGACTCTGCTTTTCTACTTTGCTAATATGCAAAGGTTAAAGGTGTGTGGGGTCCAGTGTTGATGGGTTTTGGCAGTGAAATGGGATAGACGGTTCAGTGATCATATACCTGCTTACAGCAAGCTCTTAGGAATTCTAATCCATGCTTTTCTTAGCTGGATCAAATTCGATGCAATCCTCCTCAAATAATAACACTTTTTTTACAAATCTTCATAGAAATTTGTTTATTATTGTAGCCTTTGTTAATATATATTTACAATTCAGCAGAAATAAAAAACTAGATGAACTTGACCTCGTATTTTACCGGGCTAGCTTTCGAATCCAAAGTCCAGACTTCTTAAATCTTGAAGGTAATATTTTTCAGAAGCCGGCCAAAAAAAAGGCCTCTAAAATCAACAATTTACAAGAAAATCAGAGCTAAGTTTCTTTCTTGCAGTTTAGAATAACAAAATGAAACCCATCTTTTAGTTTGGTACTTGTTGCATTTAGAAGGCTAAGAAGTTTCGATTGTTTTCTTTTAGGAGTTGGGTTGGGAATTGGGATGGTGAGGGTGTTTTATGTTTGTATAGAGACATTTGCAATTTGAAAGGGAGCAATACACGAGGACTGTATGTGCAATTCAATTTTTTGGGGTCCACTTGAATAGTTGGATTTACCTTTGACTTTGATCATTGGCTCATTGCAGCTCCTTTCACAGCCTTATCTCTCAATCATTTAACTCCATATCTAATTTTATTGCAATAGACTCTAATAAAAAACTATGATTAGAAATCAAAAAACTTTTTTATTTACATGGATTTATTTTTTCATTATACACAGGAGAGCTATCTAGATATTGATTGGAGGTGCATCATCTAATAGTTCTACAACTTTGGTGGGCCCTCTCTCTGGCAGCGTAGTGCAGGTATTCTCCCTCTCTCTCGATCTTTTTTAATTTGTACATCATAGTCAAATTAAATAAATTATTGATTTGATTTAGAGCTTTATGCTTTTAACTATATACTGGCAATTTGATGTACAAATGTTCATATTTCTATGATACTTTTTAATTTGATGGATGTGGTTTACATATGCGTAGTCATGACTGATTTGCGTCTTAAGTATTTTCATATACCCATGTGTTTCTGTCCCAACCTTGCCAATAATCAATTAAGTTAATGTGCTCGAACTAAGTTCTGTTCCAATCAAGTTATGCGTTTCTACTAAGTTATGTATTTTTAGGCAGGCGTTGATTTTGATGAAATTTTCTATATCTTTGAATCAGCTATGGAAAATTATTTCAAAAGAAAATCAACTTCTAGCCAACCATGTGCGAATTTAGAGAATGATAACAACGACCAAGTGTTATCAGCTTCGAAGAAAAGTCGTGTAGAAGTTAACTTGGTAGATCTTCCTGCAGATCCTGGGTTACGAAATCCAATCTTGAGTTATCATCCTAGGGATCGAGACTAAATCCGAAGAGCATATCTACAAAAGGGTCCTTGTCAGCCTCGTGATCATAAATTTCCTTTTATGGAGTCTGCACAAGAAAAGAGGCGATTTAATCCGACTTGATTTAAGGATTATGGTAGTTGGTTGGAATACAGCATAAAAAAAGATGTTGCATTTTGCTTATGTTGTTATCTTTTTGGAGAGCATGTATGTCATGATGCCTTTATAACTCAAGGATTCAGAAATTGGAGAAAAAAAAGAAAGAATTAGTGATCATGTGGGAGGCCCGAAGAGTGCTCACAATCAAGCATATGAGAAGTGCCAAAATTTATTAAATCAAAAGTAACACATTGAGACAATTATTGTCAAGCAATCGGATCAAGCTCGGATTGAGTATCGAATCCGCTTAAAGGCAACGCTTGATGCCATTCGCTTTCTTCTACGCCAAGGGTGCCTTTCCGTGGTCATGATGAATCTGAGGATTCAAATAACATGGGTAACTTCCTTGAGCTTTTGCAAGTAATTGGCAATCAAAATGAAGCTACTAAGAGAGTCATTTTAGAAAATGCTCCTGAAAATTTGAAACTTACCTCGCCTAAGATTCAGAAAGATATTGTAAATGCGGCTTTTGTGGAGACCACTCAGGCTATCATTTCTGAACTTGGAGATACACCATTTGCTCTTTTGGTGGATGAATCTCGTGACATCTCTATGAAAGAGCAAATGGCCGTTGTTTTACGCTATGTGAATGAGCGGGGATGTGTCATTGAGCGCTTTTTGCTAGTAGAATATGTCACAAACACTACTGCTCAATCGCTTAAAGCGGCAATCGATGCGATATTTTCCAAACATGGATTGAGCATAACAAGTTTGCGTGGGCAAGGTTATGATGGAGCTAGTAATATGCGGGGTCATCTTAATGGTCTCAAAACACTCATTCAAAATGAGAATCCTACTGCATTTTACGTTCATTGTTTTGCACATCAGATTCAATTGGCACTCATTGCTTACGCAAAAAAACACGTACCAATTGCCATGTTCTTAAAATCGGTTTGCTAAACGTTGAATGTCGTTGGAGGCTCTTGCAAATGCCATGACATGCTCCAAAATATACAAGCTACTAAAGTTGTTGATGCGCTCAATACTGGTGAACTTGAAAGTGGACAAGATTTGAATCAAAAGACTAGTCTCAAACGGCCGGGAGATACACGATGGGGCTCGCGTTATGGTACATTGATTAACTTGATCCACAGTTTATTCTCTGTGATTGATGTGCTTGAGATTATTGTAAAAGATGATACAAATGAAAATGTGGGTAGTGCGGCTCACTCATTGCTTCAATTGGAATCTTTTGATTTCGCATTTAAAATGCATTTAATGACAAATATTTTGGGGATCACGAATGTATTATCAAAGGCATTGCAGCGACAAGATCAAGATATTGTCAATGCCATGGAAATGGTAAGAATATCAAAACAAAAATTGCAAATGATGAGAGACGATGGGTGGGATTCTCTCTTCTCTGAAGTTCATTTATTTTGTGATAAATATGAAATCTTCATTCCGAATATGGATGATTTGTTTGTTGATCGAAAGCGATCACGACGCAAAGCTGAAGTGACAAATCTACATTTTTACCGTGTTGAAATATTCTATACTACTATTGACATACAACTTAAAGAGCTCAACGATCGCTTCAATGAGGTGACCACCGAGTTGCTTCTTTGTGTGGCATGCTTCAATCCAAGTGATTCATTCTCTGCCTTCAACAAGGAAAAATTGATCCGCCTTTCTCAATTCTATCCAGATGATTTTTTAGACTCAAATCGATTGATACTTGATAATGAACTGGAGATTTACATTATTGACATGCAAACCAATAGCAAGTTCTTATAAGTGAAAGGAATTAGTGGCCTTGCTCAGAAGATGGTTGAAACAAAAAAGGGCATCCTATATACTTCGGTTTTCTTGCTTTTGAGATTGGCGCTAACTCTACCAATTGCTACTGCTATTGTTGAGAGGGTGTTTTCTGCTATGAAAATTGTGAAGAGTCGACTACGCAATCGAATAGAATATGAGTGGATGAATAATTGTTTACTTTTATATATCGAAAGGGACATTTTCAATAGCATCGACGATGAGACACTCATGCAACGCTTTCAAAACATGAAGAATCGTCGAGGGCAATTGTAAAAGTTTTGTTGTATAGTTGATATATGACTTTTGATGAGAAATTGTAGTTGATACACTTGAATATTTTGTAATCATTTAAATGTAATACATCTTCTTTTTTGTCATTAAAAATGTGAAGAAAGTATTACGAAATAGTATTTTTGGACTTTTTTAATTGCCATCGTTTCGCACCCCTCAAACAAAAATCCTGGGTCCGCCACTGCTTAGTAGAGTGGTCTCTGGACGATGTCGAGTAGGCCTTTGCTTGCTTGAGGGTGACACACTTGAGAAGCTTGGAGGTGGTATCCTCTTTAATTCTAGTTGTTTTAGTCTTGAGAGTATTGTTGATGTTAAAACATGTAATAATGGTTGAACATTTACACTTCCGCATTACTCTATGCTTGTATGGACTTATTATTCTTTGATGGCATTAGCAGGACATATCATTGCCTCACTTTACTTGGATTCTCATGTGTTATGTAGTAATACCACAGTTACTATTGCTTCTGCTGAAATTTGATGTATATGTGATGGAATTGTATGCATCCTCATACGTGATATCCTGTGGGAGTACTTACAAAACACAAGGTGTGGGGGTGAAGATTGCCTTATCCATGGACCCCGCACCAATTGCACCCCCGAAATTCAAATATATTCTCGGAGTTCCAATGGGGGCATGACACTTTTATCTTATGATCACTGTTACAAAGAAATCAGTCTTTCTTCTTGATTTCTTCATTGCCCTTATTTGGTCACTTGGAGCTTTTCGTGACAACTTTTTTTTCTCGGCACCTTTGCGCAGATTTTGACCGTTCGCTTGCTTGGACTTGGAATAGTTGCTTGTTTTTTATCCCTGAACTTCACAATGCGCTTTGCTGCTGTGAGTGTAGAAGCAAACTTCTTGACCTCTTGGTGCTTTATCTTTTGCCAGCCCACCTTTGGAGTCTATTCATGATGAAGAAGAGTTGGTCATTCTCTACCTTGTCATTATGTTCAGCATTAGCGTTGTAAACTACTTTACGTAGACTCTAATCGAGTTTGAATGCTTGAGGCGAATGAGACTCTTGCAAGCAGGTGCTTCATGTTGTCAAGAAGGAATTGAAGCTTCAACTCCTTCTTCGAGTTCTAGTATAAACGGTGCAAAGCTCCATCTCACTGTCCTTTTAGCATTGACACCACCATAGCATCACATTGTCAGTGAGGTTCATGACGCTTGCATTCACCTTCTCCCCTTCATCTTTATCTTAAAAGCCTTAAAATATTATTTTATATGCCAAATGATATTCTCCAAGACCTTAGCATCCCTTGCACTATTAATAAAAGGTTTTTGGTCTTGGGAAACTTCGCTCAGCCCAACCCTACATTAGTGTTACACCCCGACCCGAGTTAATCAAGATTAACTCTAATTAATCGAGATTAATGTGGATTAAGTGTGATTAATCAACTTAATGGTGATTAATGACTAAGATGGGTCAAATTAGCCTCAAACGAATGAATTAAGTATAATGGACTGAGTTTGGAAGAAATTGGCTTGATTGAGTTGAGTTTAGACTCAATTTATGGAATTAAGGACTTTTTCGTAAATACGGGTTTTAGCGTATTTCATCGAATGTGATGAAAATTGATACCATCGTGTGTATCTCAAGGAGTACAATAACTTTCATAATACACTCGTAGTCATTTGACCTGAAATGACTCAAATAGGTCTTCGTTTGACTCAAACTAGAATTATATGTAAAGTAAGGGGTTTATATGAAAAACACAGGTTATAAGGGTTGAGATGAACTCAAACCCATTTTCAGTCGGTTGTTGTGTTGGTGGAGTTGCTGAAACTCTTCTCCTTCTTCGTTTCTTCTCCATCAAGTACTTGGAAAAGTCTTGTTACAAGGGATTTTGAGAGAAAAATTGTGAGATTCATCTTCTCCATCATCTTTCTTGAGTTCTTTGGAGTTAGAATTTGGATTTGGTGCATTTGGATCAAGAAGAGATTGAAAGGAAAAGGGGTTTTTGTGTTTTTCTCAACTATAAGGCAAGTATAACAATTCTTTGTGATTGTGATGCTAATTTATATAGATTTCATTAGTTGTTTGAGGTTGTAAGCTCAAATATGTTATCTAGAAATGATGAAATAGAAGTGTTTTGTGGTTTATAGATGATGATTAAAGGAAGGAACATGAGGTTCCATGTGTATTTGCAGGTTATGAGATGATTTGAATGAAGAGAATGAACTGTCCAGAATTTCAGTTTGGAATTCTGAAGCGTTCGCTCGAGCGAACTATCTTCTGTGAATGTTCGCTCGAGCGAACACAGATATCGCTCAAACGAACAAGGTTCTGTTTGGACTAACAGAATTTCTAAAGAGTCCACTCGAGCGAACATTAAGCACGCTCGAGCGAACATAGTTCTACATTGGTCCGCTAGAGCGAACAGTGATTCGCTTGAGCAACCCTGATACTGTCAAGGTATTAACTGTGCGTGAAATTTGGGCCAATCGATCGGACTGTTTTGGATTTTGGATTTTTATGAGAATTTGGAATACGTCTCGTGAGTGTAAATGCTTCCCCAATTAGTTTTAAGACTAATCATGGATTAAACTGAATTATTGACAATTAATGATGTTTTAAGAAGGGTTCCATGATTGAACCATAATAGATCGATAATGGTCTAAACTCCATGGGTGTTAATTACGGGGACTAACAATGCACATATTGTATATCTATAATGTGATGTCCATCGAGAATAACACGTACATTGGGAAACCAATGGTTACACCCGAATAGTTGTTTAGAATTGAGATAAAATTGAGTGAAACCATAAATGGTTAATAATTCTCTTATTATATCATTGTGTTCCAATCTAATGAGATTGGTATTATTGTTATTCCTTTCCTTTGTCATGAAAGGAACATTGAATTGAATTGTATCCGTTAATTGTAATTAAATGGAAACTAATATGTTAATTAAATTGATCATTGAATCTGGCACTACATAGTGATTTCTATAAGCTCTTTGGAGCTGTTACTGCTGCAACAGATTATATGGAAGTGTTCCGGAACTCCGTGGTGATATCAGTTGTCTCTGGCTCAGTCACTGATAAATCCCACATTATATGAATCCTTTCGTTTGGAAGATGGTAATCCTTCCTTTTTAGAAAGATGGAAATTGAATTGAATTGAAATGCTATTGTAGGTTTGCCAAATAATAAAAGACTCATATTGATTTGAATTAAATGGTAAATTGCATTGGTCTAACTTGGCTTAGACAAATGAAATGATGTATTAGCATGTTAAATCATGTAATTGTTTATACATTACTGAATTGTCAAATTCATAGTATTATTGATGGCATTACAGGCACAGCTGCCCATGCCGGTCCTTCTGAGGCCACAGCGCCAGCGGAGACGACCAATCCGGTTCCTCCAGGAGGACTAGTTGAATGAAAGTGAAGCAATATTATTTGAGTATGATATTGAAATGAAATTTGAGTTGAACGAATTTGAAAGTGGTTTTGAAACGTTTCACACTTTTGATCCTTGCATTGTATTTAAATATGCAAGTGATTAATGTTGTATATAATGTTAATGAATTTTTATTTTTATACTTAAGCAATGTATATTTGTTATATTCCGCATAATGTGTAATGATATCCCTTGTGAATTTTGATGTGATTGGAATTCACGAGAGTAAGTATGTGCCACGACTCGAGATTGTCTTAGATCTAATCTTAATCTTAGGCTCGGGTCGTGACAATTATCTACAGCCTTCTCAAGGATGGTGATCGTAGTGCGCAACTTAGTTTTGGTTTTGGGAACCACAGTCTAGGAACTTTCCTGTTGGATTTGGCTCAAAAGGTCCATTGGGCCTTGATGAGTGGTTTAATTAGGGCCCAAGTCTAATAGGACTAGTTCTTTATATATACTCTCTAGGGTTATTTTTTATAAGCAACGGAGAGAAAGCAAGCAAGGGAAACAAGAGAGTATTGTAAGGGGAGAGGCTCTGAGAGCTAAATTGAGACCTATTGAGGGAGAGGGTAGGCTAAGTGTTAACGAGTTGCCCAATTTCCTGCATGGTGTAATCGAGGAAAATGCTCATAGCCCCGTTGACGTAGGGCAATTGTCGAACCACGTAAATCTCTTGTTTTTGTGCATTTGTGATTAATTGCGTGTGATTTGCCCTAATTAATTCCCCAACAATTGGTATCAGAGCGAGCCTAGGGTTTTCCCAGGGCTAGGGTTGTCACATGCAATCAAAGGCGAAGATCGTCCAAGGAATCTCGCAGAGGTTTTCCTCTTAATTAGAGAAGAGAAGAGGATTCAAGGAAGAGTTACAGAAGATTGGTTCAGATTTGCCAAACAGTTCTTGGTACTGTTGCAAGAAGAAAGATTTGAAAAATCAGAGGATTCGAGAACCAATTGCAGAGTCTGAATCGAGAAAGAATACCACAGGTCAGGTGCGGCAATAAGCCATCAACGCCACCGAGGAAGGAGATCTTTGGTTAGGATCTTGTAGTAGGCCATCGGAAAAAAATAAAAGGATTGCCGGAGAAGGCTGCATACACGCCGCCGTCATCACCGATACTAGAGCGCGACACCCTCACTGCTAAGTCCAGACGCCTAAACCGCCATTGGAGAATAAGCAACAGCAAGGCGCTACGTCCCAACTTCCATTGCAAATCAGATTCGAGACGAAGGAGAAGAACCCAATTGGGTCGGTTTCCAGGTTAGTCCAATCCGTGCAGGAGAAACCCAACAGCCCAGCAGCCACAGCCAGGATGACGTCAACAAATGCAATAATACAGTCAAACTAGCAGTTTGACCAGATCGACGGTCAGAATTCAATCTCAGATTTCGGGGCCATCCAGACTCCGAATTGCGCTCCGTTTCTTCCTACAGACTCGCGTCAGCGAGATCTACAAAGCTAATGGAGCGGATTGACCGTTTGACGGGCTGATTTCAGATACAATGGAAACCAATGTTACAATAGCAGGTATCAAATTTGGAATTTAGAAATTTGATGGCAAAATTAATTTTGGTTTGTGACAAAGGAGAATGAAAAACATCTTGAATCAACAAGGAACCAAAGTAGAATTGCAAAGCGAGGAAAAGAAGCCTGAAAAGATAGATGATGATGAGTGGGCAGATATCGATGAAAGAGCAATGAGCTCCATTGAGCAGTATCTCTCTAACGAAGTCATGTTTAATGTCATAGAAGAGGAATCTGCAAAGGACCTATGGAAAAAGCTCGAGAAGCTGTACATTGGTAAGAATATGACCAACAAGCTACATCTGAAGAAATAGTTGTATGGGTTGAAGATGGAGGAAGGATGTGATCTGATGGAGCACATGAACTCTTTCAATAGGATGATCAGTGACTTGTTGAAACTTGATGTGAAATTCGATGATGAAGACAGGTCCCTGCTATTGTCGAATTCTCTTTGTGACTCATATGAGCATTTTGTGACTGCCCTACTATATGGAAAGGAGACACTCAATTTTGAAGAGGTTACTCAGGATATTATCTCCAATGCTGCCAGAAGGAAGCCTAACAAAGGCGACTCACAAGCAGAGGAACTCCTAGTAAAGGAAGGCTCGCATAACCGTGGTAGGTCCAAGGACAGGGGTATGTCAAGAAGAAACAACTCTAGATCAAAGTCTAGAAGCAAGAAAGATTCAGACTGCTTTTATTGCAGGAAGAAAGGGCACTGGAAGAAAGATTGTCAGCATTACAAGGTGAGCAAAGATGAGAAGAACAAAACTAGGGACAAATCATAAAGGAGTGACAATGCCAACGTTGCTTCAGAAAAGGAAGTGGAACTCCTATCGGTCTCGCAAGGTAACCATCTATCTAATGTATGAATTTGAAATTCAGGTTGTTCATATCATATGTGTCCTAATCGTGACTGGTTTGATACTTATGAGTCATGTGATGGTAGTAGTGTTCTAATGGGTAATGATACTGGATATAAAACCATTGGATTGGGGACCATAAAAATCAGAATGGCAGATGGAATTACTAGAACCATGGTTGGTGTGAAACATGTTCCCGCACTCAAGAAGAATTTGATATCTTTAGGCACACTTGAATCCAAAGAATGTTCATTCAGTGCGAAGGATAGTTTGCTTAAAGTGAGTAAATGAGTTCTGGTATTAATGAAAGGTACCAGAGTGGGAAATAACCTTTATAAATTAATGGAAAACACGGTTGTAGATGGAGCGGCAGTCTCCACGGAAGACAAAAACAGCGATGAGTCTCGGTTATGTCATATGCGGCTAGGGCATCTGAGTAAGAAGGGCATGTTAGAACTTTATAAAATACAGTTGTTGAAGGGTGTGAAAACATGCAAGTTGGATTTTTGCAAATTCTGTGTTTACGGCAAACATGCAAATGGGTCTTTTAAAATTGCAGGAAGCAATGGTAGAAGTAAAGGCATATTAGATTATATTCACTCGGATGTGTAGGGACCATTTCTGATTAAGTCAAAAGGTGGAGCTGAATACTTTGTGACTTTTATTGACGACTTTTCAAGGAAAGTTAAGGTTTACTTCATAAAACACAAGTATGAGGACCTCGACAAGTTCAAAGAGTGGAAAGTAGAAGCTGAAAATCAAACAGGACGAAAAGCTGAGTATCTAAGATCAAATAATGGAGGTGAATACAAAAATCGTAGTTTTCTACAATTTTGCAGGGACGAAGGCATCATAAGACACTTCACAATTCCAAAGACTCCTCAACAAAATGGAGTATCAGAAAGAATGAACATAACTCTCTTAGAAAGAGCAAGGAGCATAAGACTTCATGCAAGATTAACTGAAAGTTTTTTGGTAAAAGCGGTTAATATCGCATGCTATGTGGTTAATCGGTCACCATCAACAGCTTTGGACTGCAAAGTCATATAAGAAGTTTAGACAGGTAAAGAAGTTGATTATTCCTCATTGAAGGTATTTGGATGTCCAGCATATGCACATATTCCTAGTGATAAGAGATCCAAGCTAGATTCCAAGCCACTCAAATGCATTTCCCTTGGATTCAAGAAAGTAGTGAAATGGTACAGGCTATGGGATCTAATAAATAGGAAAAAGATAATCAGTAGAGATGTAGTGTTTGATGAAGCCTTTATGCCGAAAAGGCAGTTGTTGAAATAATTCCTCTTACAGACAATAAAGGCAAGAAACCAGTGCAGAGTCAAACAGAGACCAGTATATCTAGTGGAGAGGAAGAAGTTCAGGTTCATTAGGAACCCACGAGTCTAGCACAAGGAAGAGCAAAGAGAAACACTAAGCCACCTCAAAGGTATGGATGGGATGAGGATGAAGTTCATTTTGCTCTTATCACCAGCAGTGGTTTTCTAACAACATTCCAAGAAGCTATGAAAAGGAGTGAAATGGACGGTTGGATGGGTGCTATGATGGATGGGATGGAATCTCTCGAAAAAAACTCCATTTGAGAGTTAGTTCCAAAACCCAAAGACAGGAAATCGGTTGGTTGCAAATGGGTGTTTCGGAACAAGGAAGTACTACATGAAAATGAGACACCAAGGTTCAAGACACATCTAGTAGCAAATGGGTACTCTCAGAAAGAAGGGTTTGACTATGATTAGATCTTTTCCCCAGTTGTGAAACACACATCTATCATGGTGTTGTTGGCATTGGTCGCATAGTTCAATATGGAGATTGAACAGTTAGATGTAAAGACGGCTTTCCTTCATGGTGACTTGGAGGAGACAAATTACACGAAGCAACCTGAAAGATTTAGAGAAGACAGAAAAGAAGACTATGTCTACAATTTGAAGATATTATTGTACAGGCTGAAACAATCACCAAGGCAATGGTACAAGCTCTTTAACTCCTACATGTTGCAGATTGGCTACTATCAATGTGAGCATGATCATTGTGTTTATTTCAAAGTGCATGATGATAATTCATTTATTATGTTGCCACTTTATGTGGATGATATACTTACTGGATGTAAGAACATGTCAAAACTAGAAGAACTAAAATCTCAGTTGAAAAAGAAGTTTTACTTGAAAGACCTTAAGGCAGCCATAAGAATGTTGGGTATGGAAATAAGGAGAGACAGAAAGGCTGGAAAGCTGTGGTTATCACAGAAGAAATGCATCTCAAAGGTACTTGAGAAGTTTAACATGCAGAATGCCAAACCGGTGTCTCCACTTACAGGTCACTTTAGTTTAAGTGCCGGCCAATGTCAAAGTACGAACGAGGAAATTGAAGAAATGTCCAAGATACCGCATGCTAATGCAGTGAAATGTTTGATGTATGCCATGGTTTGCACAAGACCGTATATTGCTCAAGCAGTCGGTGTGGTAAGTACATAGCGAACCTAGTGAAAGAGCATTGGAATGCAGTAAAATCGATTCTGAGATACCTGAAAGGCACCAAAGACTTAGGAATGCTATTTGAAAGAAAACAGGGGTTAAAAAGTGTAGTAGGGTATGTAGACTCTGATTTTGCAGGGAATCTTGACAAGAGAAGATCAACCATAGGCTACGTCTACTCCCTTGCTAATGGACCGATCAGCTGGAGATCAGTGCTTCAGTCTACAACTGCATTATCCACTACAGAGACAGAGTACATGGCAATTACAAAGGCTTCTAAGGAAGCAATCTGGTTGAGAGGTTTAGTGAATGAAATCTGGATTAAGCAGGAATCAATCTTGATACACTGTGATAGTCAAAGCGCCATATGTTTGACGAATAATTAGGTATATCATGCTAGGACAAAGTACATTGTTGTTATGTATCATAGGATTCGAGATTGAGTTGCTACAGGTGAGATCTCCATTGAGAAGATTCACACAAATGAGAATGCAGCTGATATGCTCACCAAGCCAGTCACTACGGAGAAGTTTAGACATTGTCTAGACTTGCTCAATCTCTCCTCTTGTTAGAGATTGAAGGTGCACCTCACCGATATGGTGGGAGGGCTTTCCCACACAGTACAGGTGTTATAAACACAGCATGACAATTCTTCAAATGGTCGGACATTTTTTGCTAAGGTGGAGATTGTTGAATTTGGCTCAAAAAGGTCCATTGGGCCTTGATGAGTGGTTTATTTAGGGCCCTAGCCTATTATGGCTAGTTCTTTATATATACTCACTAGGGTTATTCTTTGTAAGCAATGGAGAGAAACCAAGCAAGGAAAAAAAGAGAGCATTGTAAGGGAAAAGGCTGTGGGAGCAAAATTAAGACCTATTAGGGGATGTTGACACCAAAAATGTCACTTTGCCTCTTCAACATCGAAAGCTACATAAAGCTACATCCTACTACAAACAGGTATTGCCACTTCAAGCATAAAATCTTATCAGAATCAAACAAAAACTGCAAGATTCTTCAAAATGGCCAAAAGAGGGCCATTTTGACATCACTTGGCCTAACTTCACTCTTCCAGCAGCTAAACAGGAGCTCCCGGCGGTGGTGAAGCCAGAGATCTTGATTCACAAAATAAAGCACACAGCTGGCCTCAAAATGCCACTAGAAGGCTCTACATCAAATTTCAGGCCATTCCGACATAGTTTGGCCCAAAAAGGAAACAGCCGCGACAAAGTCAGCTCTCACGGTGGCGACAGTGTCAAAGACATCAAATCCTCGATCAGAGCTTATGGATGGTCTCAAAATACCTCCAAAAGGCTTCATGTCAAGTTTCAGTTTAAACCAACAACATTTGACCCTACATCAACCCTCAAGCAGCAGAATGAAGGCTCTTGGCGGCAAGAACCACCGTCTCCATCACTAATCAAACAGAGCACATGGGTGACTTCAAAATGCTTCCAAAGGGCTACATGTCAAGTTTTAGGTCATTTCGACAACATTTGACCAGACTTTCACTCTCGGAAGCCAAATAAGGCCTCCTGGCGGCGGAGCTCCCTGGGACCATGATTTCCAGATCGGAGCTAATCAATCGTCTCAAAATGACTCTATGCTTTTGCCTCTTTTCTAGATTCCTTGGCTCCTTTCTAGTTGGTGGCCTATGTTAGATTTCGCATCTAAAAATGAGAATGGATTTTTGGAAATTTCTAATTCTGTCTTTAAGTTCATTTCAACTCTTTCTCTTTCAAAAAAAAAAAAAATCAGATTTCTTACTTTTATGGTTCAAATCTGAGAAACTATGATCCTTTTCCTTTCGGGCAAGCACTCATAGAAATGTTGAGCCTGTTTGGATTGGGGGATGAGTCATCTTTTCTCTTTGATGAATCCTTTAGAGATCTTAAAAAAAAAAAAAATCAGATTTCTTACTTTTATGGTTCAAATATGAGAAACTTTGATCCTTTCCCTTTCGGGCAAATGCTCGCAGAAATGTTGAGCCTGTTTGGATTGGGGGATGGGTCACCTTTTCTCTTTAATGAATTCTTTAGAGAACTTAGAAAAAAAATTCAGATTTCTTACTTTTATGGTTCAAATCTGAGAAATTCTGATCATTTCCCTTTCGAGCAAGTGCTCGCAGAAATCTTTTGCCTATTCGGATTGGGGATCAGTCACATTTTCTCTTTGATGAATCCTTTAGAGATCTTTAAAAAAAAAATCAGATTTCTTACTTTTATCGTTCAAATCTGAGAAACTTTGATCCTTTCCCTTTCAGGCAAGCGCTCGTAGAAATGTTGAGCCTGTTCGAATTGGGGAATGGGCCACATTTTCTCATTGATAAATCCATTAGAAATCTTTCAAAAGAAAAAAAAAAAAAAACAGAAAAACAAAACAAAACAGAACAAAACAAAAAAAAAAAAAAAAGAGGCAAAGATTACTAAGGTTGCACCAATTGTGTTCTTTGATCAAAATTGATCCAAGAAAAGCCTTGTCCAGAGTGTGAAGACAGCTAGACTGTTCTAGGCAAGGGTCCTCCAAACGGGTTCATTAAGTAATCATACCCTTACCTGGGGGCTGATCTATCAACTAAGGTTTCATAAGACCGAATTAGGAGGCCTGGATGTATTCTTCAATCTCTAGTTCTTCCTCTTCAGAAAAAAAACTTTCGTCACTTTTGGGTTCAGATTCAAGAAATTTTGGTCCTTTCCCTTTCAGATGATGCGCTCGCAGAAATGTTGAGCCTACGTTCGGATTGGAATACCATTTGCTCTCTTTTATGAATATTGACCTTTCAAAAATCCCATCTCATGTCCAGTACATGGATGCGATTTCCAACATTTGTGCCTAGTGGTGCTAGTACGCCCTTTTGGGTCTACTATATCTGCGACCGACACACATGTTATCCGTGACCGACACACGTGTTTACTCCAACATTTGTGCGTAGCGGTGCTAGTACACCCTTTACGGGTCTATTGTATTCGCGACCGACACATTTGTACCTCCAACCTTATATTCATCTTGCCTCGAATGAGCCTTGCTTCTCGGTGATTTAAATTAAGGTTTACAATTGCTTCTAGTAGTCACTAGAACGCTCATTCTGGGCCTTCCATACTCGCGATCAGAACAATTGTACCTTCTATGATTTTTTGCCTTCTTCATGTCGCTTAAGTTGGACCATGTCCCTTGAGTGATTTGAAAAGAGAAAACCATAGTTTTCCCATTTATGATCATTATATTTCTTGTGATTACTAATGGATGTGGTCTTGTTTCATAATTTTTTTTCGAAACTAACAATGGCAGCTTCATTAAGTATTACTTTCAATGAAAACAAGTATCAACTCATGCTTCAAGAGAAGCAAAACATGCGCACTCACAAGCGCCCTGCCAGCTGCCGAAGCATCATCTCTCTCGACAACTCTCAGAACACCGGGTTGACCCCTACTCCCCGGACTATCGTCTTCGGGTTGATGGGACCATTCCCACTTCCCGTAGAGGAAACCGCACCTACTAAGAAGTAGAAGATCGCCCCGCAACGTCACTGCCATGACACCAAGTGCGAGCGCCAAGAAACCCAAAGCCCGTGGCACTCCTGTGAAGCCTCAACCTGCAAGGACCCAAGTCTATCCCAAGACTTGGTCCCTAAAACCTTCACCAAAACAAAGAATGTTTCAGGCATCCACAAAGCCAGCATACTTGGCCCCTCTCAAGGAAAACCGGTTCTATCCTCTTGCCTACATTAAGGAGGAGAGACCCGTTTCTCGCCAAACAACAAAAAAAAACTCAGCACAAGCCGGCTTGTTCCTATAGGCCCAAAATCAAATCATGCATCACAAGGCCTCAGCAAAAACCTGCCAAGGCCTGCACTCCTGCGGTTTGACCCTTCATCTCAACAAGGGCCGAACTCTCAAAATTCAAAACTTCGCTACGACAGTTAAAGGACCGGATCCGGATTCTGTCCATGCCTAACTTCAAAGAAGATAGGCTCGGCTGTTGCGCTCGAGGGAGCACATCCTTCATTGCCAAAGCCAAGCCAAAACCAAACGAAGCTCAAGTTGCTCGCCGCATACGTCGTCGCGCATCGTATCGACAAAAGAGACTAGAGAAGTAATGGACCCTCCAAGACTCCCACAAATGGGTTGAAAAAGAAAGACCTGACCAAGTTGCTACTGTCCATACAGTTGGAAAAACTAGAAGACGCCAAAAGTCAGCAACCAAACTTCATGTTCGACGTCCGGTGACTCGTAGTGTCTCCCGAACACGAAGACATCCGGAACAACATGAAAGCAAGGATCCGCTCCATGATCATCGACAACAAATCAAAGAACCTAGGTTAACTCCTAGAAGCTTCAATGGAGGCTAAAACGGTGATCAAAGACCTCAACAGTCATAAATTATCAAGGAAAAAGCCAACCGCCATTGCAACCTCAAAGCAAGGGAAAAAGGAGGTCCTCAATGTGCAAACCAAGTCAGCTCCTCAGCCGCGAAAGAAAGCTGAAAACAAAGCTGCGGGTAAGAGACATGAAGTCTCTGATGCTTTCAAAGAACGAGTAGAAAAGAAATACCTGTTCAATGAAGATGTTGAAGAAATTTTTGGGGCTTGCGTAGAAAGCGACAAACTCACCTTGACTGACCCCAAAAGACAGGGAGGTGTTGGGAAAACCAATGATCCACGGTATTGTCCATACTACCCGATGATCTCGTATCCTCTCAATCAATGCTTTGTTGTGGAAAAACGGTGTCATCACCTTTGACAAAAACTATGGCTCTGCCTCTGTCAACATAGTGTCATGTGGACAAACATCCTGGTCACCAAAGAAAAAGATCGCCACTTCCTTCAAGGTGATAAAAATGGTTCAAACGTCCCAAGAGCTGGTTTCTTACTCTACACCAGACAGACAACCCATATGGGTGCATCCTGACCTCTTGAAAGATGAAAACTGGGAGGTTATCAAAACAAAGCCGACAACTCAACAGCGAAGGCAAGCCAGGAGACATCTCCGCAAGCTCAAATAGCAGGAGCAAGCTCAGGCAAAACAAGAAGTCCATGAAAAAGTAGAGACATCATCTACCGCTTCAGTCGGGGCAACAGAAGAGTCCTTTCTTGAGACTTTTAAGGCGGTAAGAAAAGTCACTCTTAGTGACTTCATGCCACCTCAACTCAGAAATGAAACTACGCAAGGGGCATCAAACTCTTGCAATTCGATAGTCGGATTCTGTAAGACCCCAACCCCTAATTCTCGTGTTTAGTGTTGTCTTAGTTGTGGATTAGCTTTTTGAGTGAGATTAGAGGTTGTTTGGCTTCGTTTGTGAGTCTGGTTAGATTTTTCATAGCTTTGGAGAATTTTGAGAGCCGCGAGTTTGTTTTGACCCGGCCAGTGGTGGCCCGTGTGATTTGTGTTCGCGTGGGAATTTATTCTTTTATTTAAAAAGAATTCCGATTTTTACTCCTCTCGATTTGTTTTATTGATCTTAACAACTTCCATGTTTTGTCCGTTTGAATTTGAAACTCGGAAATCACGTTTTTCGATAAAAAGGGGCAAAAAATGACTTTTCATACCACATATGTGCATGAATTTCGAAATTTGCAAATCATGAGGAAAATATACTTTTTGGAAACTAGATATTTCGACGATCAACTTTGTCTTCTTCGTCGTTTTCATTCGGGACCCACAAATGATCGATCCAGCCACTTGAAGATTTGGGGCCCATGGGGCCCACTTTCCTCACTTAAAACCCAAATAAAACCCACGTTGGAGGCCTTCTTCTCCTTCATTTCATTTTCCCTGCAACATAGCTGAACATGAGTGTTTTCTTCTCCTCCATTTCCTGCCCTTTCTCTCCTCTTGCATGTATATTTCTTGAGTGCTATTTAAAGATTTGATTTCACAAATCCTTTCTCCTCATCTCAAGCTTTTCAAAGATACTATTTTTGAGGAATTTCAGCTGGAACCCATCTCTTCTCCAAGCTCTTCTTCTTGTCTAGAGCTCTTAAAAGGTTAGCAATGGCTTCGTTTTCAAATTTCTAGTTTTAATGGAACCTTTTGAACCCTTTCTTCATGCATGCAAAAGAGTTTCTTGAGAGCTCTTTTCTATTTTGAATTTGGTGGATTTTAGTGTGTTCTTCTTTGGATTTTTTTTTTGTGTAGATTGGAGTTGCTGGGTTTGAGAGTTTGTTAGAGTGGTTTGTGACCCTTTCTGCACTCGAGGCAAGTGAATAAATTAGATTGGGATGCATGCAAATGAAGTGAACTTTTTTCCTATGTTTGATTGAATTACTTTCTTAGATTTGGAAGGATTATAACCTCAATGAATTGGTTCAGATTATATATATATGATTTAGTTCAAGGAATGGTTTAAGGTGATTTATTATAAGTTGCATTTGATTGTTGAGATTTCAATTTCTGTTTTGGCCAGGATGGAAATTCAATTGGCAACCTTTAGTTCATGTTTTTGAATTTTGCTACTTTGCTTTCTTTCTCTTTGATATGTGATTAAAATGAATCAGTGATTAGTGGTGATTGAAAGGAGTTTAATGGAGCTAATGAGAGTTCTACATGATGCAAGTAAGAGTAAGGATCCAATGGAAACAAAGAAGAGAAAAGAAGAAAGAAATCTGAACCAGGAAGAAGGAGAAAACAATCAGCTATATGCTGACTGTTCACGGGCTAGGTAGAAGCCCAGCCCGCTCGAGCGAGCCTGGGCCCGCTCGAGCGGGCCTGGCTTCTGTGACTGCCCGCTCGAGCGAGCTGGGCCCGCTCGAGCGGGCCTGGGAGTGAGCCCAGGTCTGTCCAGGGCCCATTTTCTGGGCTGTTTAGGGACTGTTTTTCTGATTTTTTTTGGGCCTGTTTGGGACTGTTTTGTGGGTCATTCCTAGACCTGTTTTAGGCCAATTTCATCCCATCTCTCCTATTTGTTTTGAGGCCCGTAAATTTCCTTATAATGTGTATAAGCCCATTAATGAATTTTGATAAATTATAATACTTTGGGATGTGTAAATTGAATGGGAGAGATGAGAGAAAGAATTAATAGGAATCTTACCCGGGAAATGTTGTGAATCTTAAGGCACACTTATTAACCTTAGGAGTTGTGGATTTTCATTGGTACCAAACCCATTGTTTATTAACCTCCAAGAAATAAGTGTACATTATTAAGGTATTCTTTGGTAGGCCATAAATTCACTGTACATTATTCCATTCGAAGTTAGAAAATGTATATGTATTCTTCGGCAAATTAATTTGAAAGGATTTAAGTGATTCCTCACGTTTGAAAGCATCGGTGATTTGAAATAGAATCAAGTGGTTTACCACATGAATTCGTATATTTTTCTACAAATCGATTTGAAATAGATTTGAATGGTTCACTATGGAAATTTGTATATTTTCTACAAATTATTTTGAAATGAATTGAATGGTTCGCCACATTCGAAAAGGGTCTATTATCTTGAAAATAAGATCTCGAGGCAAGATGTGGCCAGAGCTTTGTAGTGCGAGGCCATGAGCCAAAGGGACTATTATTTTGAAAGCAAAATCTCAAAGCAAGATGGGGCCAGTGCTTTGTAGTGCGAGCCCATGAGCCAAGGAGAACAAGTGTGTATGTATCTGTTCAGGAGTAGTTGTTTTATCGATTTCAGAAATAAATTATTATGGTTTGACTTGTATCGGTTCAGGTTTTGAAATTTAAAGGCACCACTAAGCTTAGGTTACCTTGTTGGGCTGATCACCCGACTTGGGATCTTTAAATTATTTGTCAACTGCAGTTTGGACTCTGTTTACTCCGGCCATGGCAACGGTTCTGTATTCCGGTCCCACGGGTAGTGGCAATGGTTCTGTATTCCAGTCCCACGGGTAGTGGCACTGGTTCTGATTTCCGTCCTACTTTATGTGGCAACGGCTCTGTTTGTTCCGGCCCACGGGTAGTGGCCACGGTTTCTGTTTGCTCTTGTTACTTCGGTAATAGGAGAATATAGCTATATGTGGATTGCCAGTGTTTTTACTCAGTTTATTATGTCTCTTTAAAATTGTTAATCGTTTAGAAATTGTTTAATTATTTCATCGATATTCATGTTTAGGCTTTTAATTGTTTTATAATGTTTTTCATAATGTTTTATAAATATTTGTCACCCTTTATCTGTTTATTTGCTTGCCAGACCGTCATGTCTGATACTCTCTTGTTTGGTGCCAGATTTCGACCTCCCATTGCCTTTTAGACGGTTTGAGCAGGGGCGGCGGTTGAGCGTCGGTTGGACGTGAGTGGCTGCCCAACGATGTCATCTAGATGTCGCTTTTGGCGCCGGAGTTCGTAACGTAATTTGGGGAGCATTTTGTTTAGTTGGTTATTTTTGGATGGCTTTTATTAGCCGTTTTCTTTTAGGATTTTTCATGAATATATTTGTATAATTTGTAACTTGAACATATGTGGGAAATGAATTGTCCTGTTACTGCCAGCTCAGTATTTTATGATTCTTGACTTGTTCCAGTCTGATTATGAGCCTTGATTTGATGGCTTTATGTTAGTGGTTGAGTGCGACACGGAACCCGATGGCCACGGGCTCCGAGCCGCAACGCCACATTAGCTTTCGCGAAAAATTTCAAGTTGTGTGGAATTTTGTAATCCTCACACACGCGGATCTTGGGGAAAAAAAATTAATTAACCCCAAATCACGCTCCCCGAGATCGGATCGCTGCAGGATCTCGGTTTTGGGGCATGACAGATTCTCCATGGATGGATACGAGTCCAGTGACACCGACGAGTGGAAGAAATCCCTTAAAACAGGAGAATACCTCTCCGATGAAGAATGAGTTCCTGAAACTCACCTTATGCCAGTAATCTGGTATAATGTTTTGTTAAAGATTTTGTATATTGCAATCTGATGGATGTATTATCATTTTAGCATCATTTGAATTTTCACACATGCATTGATTTAGAAAATCTTGAAATCTTGATTTACCCATGCATTGTTTTTAAGACTTGTAGAAATCTTTGTTCATGCATGTTTTGATTTTAAACTTGGATGCAATTTGTTTTGAAAAGAAGTTTTATGAATCAAGCAAGCCTATGAGTTTTAAATCTTTCAAATCATTTTAGGCTTTTTATGTTTCATGTTTTTAATCCTCTTAGTTTGATTTAAATCATGATTCCAAGCTTGATTTAATGGCCCAAAAGTCCCCACAAGAAATTATCTTTTAATATGCATTTTTTGGGAAATTGGTCCCTGGGCCCAGGTCAACCTACAGAGTGCTCGGTCTACCAAGCCCATGGACCCGGTCGACCAAGCACACTGCAGGTTGACCGGGAATAGAGTCGTTGAGCTTTTTTATCAAATGGTCAGATTTTTTACCGTTAAGCCCAGGTCGACTTAGGAAAGGTGCAGGTCAACCGGGGACACGCCATAACTCAATGTTTTAGTATAAAATAAGGTTCATTCCTTTGTAAAAGATGTGGATCAAAGTGGAACATCTAAGCCATCCTTGAGGTGTTTAAAGACAAGAGAAAGGGGAATGAACTAAGAGAGACCAAGGGATCATTAGTAAAGCTAAAGCTTTGATCAATGAAGTTAAATCTCTAATTAAGTTTTACTTTTATTAATCATATGTTATATGCTTTTTTTAAATTATTGGTAAATGAATTTTAGCCTGATAACTATGATGTGTTGAACCCATTCTTCATTTAATATTTGATCTAAGTTGGATTGGATTTTCACCTTGATTTCAAACCAAGTTTGTTTTTAAAATCTTCTTTAATCATGCTTAGCCAAAATCTTTGATTTCTTTTATAGCATGATTCATTTACTTGGTTGAATATTTATTTGTTGTTTTCATTCATTTGAACCTTAGTTAAATTAGTTTGGTTTTGAAAACAACATTGCACATGCATCACATGTTTAGAGCTAATTAGTTTCATACAACTCGTGAGCCTTTGATTTTCACTTCATCAACAAGATAGTATTCATACATGTGATTTGCATTTCACTTCAATCAAAACTTTTTATGTGCCTTAAACTTTTAAATGCTTTGAGCATATATTGATTGAGCTTACTTTTTAACTTGATTGAAGTTGTCACACACACACATCATAAACATACACCTTTGCATTCATAAATTGTTTGTGTGAGTTAGATTTTCAATTTCATATCCGCCTATTTTAGAGGCATTATAATTGAGCTTAAATTGTATCTCTTTTAGTGTTTGTGTAGACACTACTTTGAGAGAAAATATTCATCTTGTAAAGGTTATTGCTTCGCCTATTAAAAGCATAGTATAGAGGTTATTGCTTTGCCTTTGAAAAACATCTTGAAAAGCATAGATAGTGGAAATCCGGTGGGTGTTGGATCACAAGCCGGTAATGGATGTAGGCATTGAGGCCAAACCACTATAAATCCTTGTGTGATGGTGCATGCTTTGTGGTGTTTGTTTTAGTTAGCTTCCGCATTTAATCTTCTTATCATCACAAGTGACTAGTTATTTTAAAGAAGTTTAAAATTAGTCGTAATTGGTCACTAAGTAGTAGCTCATCCTATTCACCCCCCTCTAGGGTAAGGAACCCGGACTTTCATCCCTTACAGCCACAAGGATCCTGATCTGATGATGAAGACCAAGACACTGTTCCAGAAAATGCTGTTGACCCAGCACCTACTAATGCTCCGGTGTAACCCAACCATGTTAAACCACAAGGAGCAGACGAAGAAGAAGATTCGGCTCTCATGCATGATCTTGAAGAATATGCAAGGATCTTGCAGCATCTGGCCACAGAACAAGAGCAAGATCACATCAACAACCTTCGTCGCAATCAAAATCCGGAACCGGAAGTCCCTGAAAATCAACAGGTACCTCCTCCCTTAACTCTTGAAAATAGAGAAAACTGTTGGATTGATAATCCTCTTACATCCGAGGATGAGTTTGACTCCCAACAATCCATTCTGGAGACATCTCCTATCGGAGTCACCTGCAATGTGATAGTTCGAAATCATTGTTCCTCTGAAGCATCGTCTGCTGAGGCCACTTACTCTTAGACTACATCTCATAGTGTATCTTCAGGAGCTACTTCCTCCCAGATGACTTCCACCAAGATATCACTTTCTCAGGGCTCGTCTCCTGAGACCATGACATCAGGGTTCGCACCCCTCCTGACTGATCATCATGAAGAAGCTCCGGCTGATGATGATGTCAAAGAAAATCCAGCCAATTGGTCCCAAATACCCAACTTCATAGGTGATGCCTGGACCAGAAAATGCTCCGTGCAACACAATCATTGAGGGTGGCAACTCTGCTGCAGATACATCCCCAGTAAAAGAGAATGATCAACCCCTCGATCCAGAGGATGATCTTCCAAAAGAAGACCCTTCCCAAGAAGCTTTTGAAGTTGGTAGAGGCACCCGCTCTAGCCGGGACTACCACAAAAATTGCGACCAATCTTCTTCTACTTATGTAAATCCTTTGGGAAAAGATGTTATCAATGCCCCAAGTGGCAACAATAATGGAAATGCAGGCCCCAAGGAGGCTTTTCAAGTATGACTTGATTGAGCACTTCAAACACATACATGCACAATTGTACATCCTATATTTATTACGAATGTCTGCAAACACTCGTGATAATTTCATTTCAGAATTACAAATGCTGAGTGCGGATGTTGACAAATATGCCCCACAAGTCCTACGAACTGAGATGGACTACTGGGTCAAAAACTCAGATATCTCCTCAAAAGGAGAAAAGAAGAAAACCGAGAGTTCTTCCACCAAATGCCTCTCGGTTCAAAAGGCAGCAAATGCAACAATCGTCTTCACTGAGGAAGACCTCCTACTTGGTGAAACAAGGCACAACCGACCCCTGTACTTCACAGGGTACATAAAGGAAATCCCTATATACAGAGTCCAGATCGACCTAGGTTCTGCGCTCAACCTCATCTCCACTTCGGCTCTCGAAGAGTTGGGTATTCCACCCAGCAAGCTGAGCCACACATTCGCATCTTTCTTCGGATATGATGGGAGTACTCAAAAGCCTATCGGCAAAATCAGGTTCAAGTTGTAGATCGGTGACCTTATCTCTGAAGTCATCGTATATGCAATAAAAACTCATTCATGCTACAACATCTTTCTCGGATGTCTCTGGATACATGAGAATGGTGTTGTCCCTTCAACTCTACATCAATGCATCAAGTTCGTTGGCGACGACGGCATGATACATCGAGTGTTAGCGGACAGAAAACCGTTCAAAGGTAAAGAAGTCCATTTTGCGGATTCTCAGATGTATGAGGGCGAAAAAGAAAAAAAAGAGGAATAAATAGCATCATTCGCCGAAAATCTCCAGAAAGATAAAGGCAAGGCTCCTTAACAATCACCGGAAGAAAAAAAACCCTCCGGTAAATCCGAAGAGAGCATCCAGTCTCCCTTTGTCATCTCTCTCAAAACTTCGAAACCTTTGGTCATCACAACCAAAGCAAAGAAGGCAAAGCAAAAGACCAGGGGCAAGTTTGTTGTCTCTTTCTTGTCCATCATGCAAGACACGGATTCGGATTCTGAGCCAGAAGACGACACATCATTAAGCCAAGCTGACACTCAGCAAGTTCAGCCTGCTCTTACTCCAATTGAGACAACGGCTGACGTAGAAGATCCTGCGTCTGCTACCTTCGTTGTTCCGGCAACTTCAGTAGAAGAAAAGCCAATCTTCTTCCATAGATCGGAAGCTTCTTCATCAAATTCCATGCTTGAGCCTTTCCAAAACAAAGGTATGTCTCAACTATCTCTATATAGTACAATGGCACAAGCTATTATGAAGAAAATAGGCTATGATGTTAGGAATCTGGTCGGTTTGGGAGGTTGTGGTATTCTCACGCCACTAGAGCCCACCCTGACTAAAAGTCAACTAGAAGATTGGAAACTCTATGGTCATGTAGAGAAGTCTCTACATGGGTTGGGGTATGATCCCGACGCTCCCCTGAGACAATTGACACAAAGGCTGAAAAGTCGATTTGCCGACCAAGCCTCAACATCTCATGTTCACGAAGACATCGGTCTCCTTGGATATCTCTTTGAAGAGTCACCTGTCAAGGATCCAGGAAGCTCATCCAATTGGTACGATTTATCTGACGATGAAGAGGAATTGTCCGATGACACAGACATGTGGGCTTTTGATCCAAAAGAATCGTCTTCTCCAAAAGAAGTACCTTACTTCGACCCTGTTTTAACAGACGATTGGGACCATCTCATATCAAGCCTTGAGGAGATTACCGATCAAGACGACCCATGGACAGAAACAAATCCTTGGTCTGAAAATGTCCTTGAAACTCCAGAAAGTTTCATTGAGTTGGAAGCTTCCGAAAATATTGTGGATGAACCACCTTCGACCCTTCCAACAGAAAATTCTATTCAAAAGATAAACTTGGGAACACCAGACAACCCACGTCCTGTATTCATAAGCAATAATATAAAGGATAACGAGTTACCTGAGTATATCGCTTTTCTTCGTAAGTTTGTTGATTGTTTTGCGTGGTCCTATGCTGAAATCCCTGGTTTAAATCCCAAAATAGCAGTCCACAAACTCAAACTACAAAAAAACATCAAGCCTGTCAAACAAGGACAAAGAAGATTCCGTCCCGACATGATGGATAAAATTGAACAAGAAGTTCAAAAGCTCAAAAACGTTGGCTTCATCCGTGAGGAACAACATCCTAAATGGCTAGCCAACATTGTCCCCGTGACAAAGAAAAATGGGCAAATCAGGGTCTGCATTGACTACAGAGACATGCATGGTGCATGCCCTAAAGATGAATTCTCGCTCCGCATACCAGAGGTAATTATTGAAAATATCTGTGGATTCGAGCGAATGACATTCATGGATGGCTTCTCTGGCTACAATCAGATAAAGATGCATCCTGAAGATGAAACAAACACTTCATTTCGGACCTCATTTAGCATGTATTGCTACACTGTCATGCCATTTGGTCTAAAAAATGTTGATGGAACATATCAGAGGGCTATGATAAAGATATTCCAAGATATGCAGCACAAGACGGTTGAATGTTACATTGATGACCTCGCCATCAAAAGCAGAAGAAAAGAAGACCACCTCAAAGATCTTTAAGAAGTCGTCCTCCTGCGTCGCAAACACAAACTGCGAATGAATCCCCTGAATTGCTTCTTCGGCGTCTCGTTGGGTAAGTTCCTCGAATTCTTAGTTCGGAAAGCTGGAATAGAACTTAACCCCATCAAAGTCAAGGCTATTCTAGAAAATCCCTCCCGAAGAACCTTAAGGGAACTGAAAGGACTTTAATGAAGCTTGGCATACATCCGACGGTTCATCTCCATGCTTTCGGGAAAGTGTCGTTCATTCTCTCAGCTGATGAAGAAAGGTGTGAACTTTGTTTGGGATGTTGAATGTGAAGCTGCATTCCAAGATATCAAGTCATACCTGACCAAACCTCCAGTGCTGGCTGCCCCTACCACTAGAAAACCATTCATCTTGTACATAAGAGCCCTCGACCATTCTTTGGGTGATTTACTCGCGCATGAGAATGATGAAGGAAAAGAAGCTGCTCTATACTACCTCAGCCGCATGTTGGTAGGTGCATAGCATCACAACTCTCCAGTCAAAAAAGAACGACTTGCAGTGATGTTCGTCGTACAAAAGCAACGTCACTACCTTCTTTCTAACACAGTCTACCTGATCTCCCATCACCTACATCCTCAGAGGTGAAAACGTCCATGCAAATGCCCTAGCAAGACTTGCCGCATCTATGGTAATCCAAGAAGGGGAAAGCATGTAAATTACAGTGTGTGAAAGAATGATATTTCCTCCTCTTAATACGCACGAAGCAGTTGCTGAATGCCACCGAGTGGTTGCAAGTCGGATCTCCATCCTTAGACCACCAATTGGCGACTGGAGGGATCTGTTCATTGACTACACTATGTTCAGAATCCTACCTGAAGATCCAAAAGAGCAGGTAAGCATTCAAAGACGAGCCTCAAGTTTTCATTTGGATATTCCTTCAAAAATCCTTTATAGAAAGTCCTTCAACGGAGTACTTCTACGTTGCTTGTCACAACAAGAGGCCAAAAAAACACTCAAAGAAGTTCATGCTGGTCTTTATAGAGCCCATTAGGCTGGTCCTAAGCTCTACGATCAGATAAAAAGGTTAGGTTATTATTGGCCTAGCATGGTAGTTGACGCTATGCAATTTGCTAAACGCTGCCGACAATGCCAAGTTCATGGAGATTATGTCCATATGCCACTAGAATGGCTACATCCTATAGCGATCTCATGGCCTTTCGAAGCCTAGGGTATGGACATTATAGGTCCTATCTCTCCCCCATTAAGCGAAGGTCATCGCTTTATCTTCGCCGCTACGGATTATTTCTCCAAGTAGTCAGAAACATTTGCATTCGGTGAAATGAAGACCTCATCAGTCCTTCAGTTCTTGCGCACCAACATCATTTGTCGTTTCGGCATACCTAAAAGATTCATCCATGATAACGGACCATAGTTCCGGGATCACTGATTCTACAGGTTCTGCGACAAATACAAAATTCAAAGCTGTCCCTCAACTCCGTATAATCTGGCAGCAAACGGACTAGCAGAAGCCTTCAACAAGACACTCTGCAAAATCCTCAAGAAAATGGCCCTTAGTCACAAAAAATACTGAGGCGACAAACAGTCTAAAGCTCTGTGGGCCTATCGGACCACTGTTCGAGGACCAACCCATAGCACACCATTTTCTTTGGTCTATGGATGCGAAGCGGTTGTACCCTTGGAAGTACAAATTCCTACCCTAAGGGTATCTTTGCAAAATGATATGACGCAAGGAAACAATGTAAAGTTGAGGCTCCAAGAGCTGGACAATCTCGATGAGAACGGCTCGAAGCTCAACAAAGCATTGAGCTTTACCAAGCACGCATGGCAGGATCCTTCGACAAGAAGGTCAGGCAACGCACCTACAAAAAGGGTGACTTAGTTCTTGCAGTAAAATGGCCAATGGTATTTTCTCACAAGACCAAAGGAAAATTTAAACCAAAATGGGAGGGACCCTACGTCATCGACAAAGTCTTCTTCAACGGCGCATATGCTCTCCTAAACATGGAGGGTGACAGATGTATGCTACCCATCAACGACAAGTTCTTGAAGCAGTACGACCCTTGAAGACTTCCTCAACTAGATCAGAGTGATGCCTGCATGGCCAAAGCCTAGTCCCAGGTATTTGCTCGCCAAACCCACGCCTTTTAGAATTTTCATCCTTATGTTAGAATTTCTAAAAATTCAAAACAATGCTTACTTTCATCATTTCATTGTTCAAAAATCAAATAAAAAACTCCAAGTTTAGGAGCCTTTCTTCCTGACTTGACCAAAATTTTCAACCCTTGAACCCAAAATTCATGGTTTGAAAACAAAAATCAGGATTCGAGGATTTCCACCTTAGTTCGCCCTCCCCTTTACCACCAAAAATGGTTTTAGGCCAAAATTTACGACCCTTGTGTCTTTAAACAAAAAAATGGTTTTCCAAAAAACAGCGGGGAAGCGACGCTTATTCGATATTCGCAAAACCCAAAAATCGGAAGGACGCGAGTCACATTCGATACTTCCAAAATCACGAGAAAACAGCATTTCGTCGATACTTGCAAAATCATGGAGACGCAACATTTCAGTTGATATCCACAACCCAAATTTCAAAAGACAAACAAAAAAGAGGTTCGAGAAAACTGTAAATTTCAAAAATCGTGGGCAAACGACATCAAGTTAGTACCCATAAAATAAAATTTTTGAAAAGCAAGGAAGCGACGCTTAGTCTATACTTGCGCCCAATCCGACAGGAGATACTCGCAACCGAATGAGCAAGAAGGCGACATTCCATCGATACTTGCAAGACCATTCAGCAAGGAGGTGACTTTTAGTCGATACTTGCACTTTTTAAAACCAAAACCCGGCTCTCACGCCAAATCGGCTATAAATGCAAAAAACAAACCCGGCTCTCACGCCAAAATCAGCTATCAACGCCACAAAAATCGGCTATAAATGCCAAAAAAAACTGGCTTTCACGCCAACAAATCAAAACTTGGCTTTCAAAAAAATCTGGCTATCAATGCCACAAAAATCGGCTATCAATGCCACAAAATTTTGGTTCCCATGCCACATGAATAAAATTTTGGCTCTCATGCCACAAACATATTTTCGGCTCTAATGCCAAAAAAGCCTGGCTTTCACGCTAAAAACAAATTTTGGCTCCCATGCCACAATAAGAAAAAAAAATTTTGGCTCTCATGCCACGAACAAATTTTGGCTCCCTTGCCATTGGCTCCCATGCCACAAAAACCTAACTTCCACACCAAAAACAAATTTTGGCTCTCACGCCATAAAAAAAAATTTGGCCTTCACGCCACAAACCAAAGTTTGGCTTCTACACCACAAAATCGGTTTTCATGCCATAAAAAAAAAAAAAACCATTTGACAAAAGATTTTCACAAAATTATAAAATTTTGATCAAATTTTCAAACAAACACTCCCATTTAAACTATTGCTTAAATTTGTTTTATCACAAAAGAATTTGAGTGAACGGAGGGAATACAAAAAAAGTACTAAAAAAATGTTCATTAGAGAGGGAAAGAGAAAAAGAAAAAAAGAAAAGGGTACCCAAAACAATGCGTGTAAACACGGGTACCCAAAAAAGAAAGCAAAGAGAAAAGAGAGTTTGTTACAAAAGAAGTAAGGAGCTCAATCTAACATGGCCCCTAGCCAAAGATTTAACTCCTCAAGCAAACTCCTGGCCTTAGCAGTCAAAGCTTCAAAGGCACGCTCCTTCAAAAATTTACCATAAAATGCGATAGAATGATATACCCCGTCTTCAACACTGGGAAGCTTCTCCAAGCAGTTTGCCATTGCTCGTGTTCTTGAGTCCTTTCTTAGAGAACACGATCGGAGTCTACAACCTGGCGAACTAATATCCTCTCCCTGGTGCGAGCCTCTACCAAAGCAGCCCACTTCGCCACAGCTTGCACCTCTAATTGCTCAAGACATCGCCTAGCTTTAATTGCCTCCCTATCGAGGCGTTCAATGTCATGCCTCAGTTCAACTCGGTGACGTTCCTCTCCCGAACAAACTGCTTCCTACTCTGCTTGGTCTCATCCTTCCCAGACTTGGCTTTGTTAGTGGGGTCCAGAAACATCTCCTTGAAGAAGTCATCATCAGGAAAATCCTTGGTCTCGGACCACTTGTCGCCCATCGTAATGATCCTATCAACGATCGCCATGGCACCTGTGACATCTAGACTGACCTCTTCGCTATCATCGAGAATCTACTGCACATGCTTGATCATGCCAAATCCGACATCCAAGTGACCAGAAAGGAGAGTTTTAATCCATTAGCTCAAGACACTCTTCAGCACCTTCTTCGCAAACCGAAGGGATGACCCAGATGAAGATTCACCATGTTCAATCTGTCGATTGCCCATGTCAGGGCACGTTGGAAGAGTAATCAAAAAGCTCTTTCCAATCGGTGCCATTAGAGAGGAAATATTAGCACGAGGTCTCACCTCTGCCGTGTCAGAACTGGTTGTAGAAGCCCCTACCTCTAGATCAACCTCTGGCACCCCTTGCTTAGGTTCTGAAGAAAGCAATGGCATCTCTCTTGCCACCTCACAACCTGCCAACAAAACACAAAAATGTATGAATATGATCCTGTTGAAAAAGTCATTATCATTAGGGTTATTACTACAAAGCAACTTCTTCGACGACTAGTAGAGTACTCTCTGCCTCCATGAACTCATCCGAAGCATCGCCAAAAGTTGCATCCATGGATGGTTCAAAGTCATCGGAATCTTGTGGCAAGTCAGCTGACAAGGAAACAAGCAATATGTTAGAAGACGACAGTACAGACCAAAAAAAAAGAGGAAAAAAAAAAACAGAGAAGAGAAGTCATGCCAGGTGAAGATTCTAGAACCACTCCAGAGTCCCTTGGTTCTTCTTCAGGTGCCGTAATTGGGCCCGTCACCGCCTCATCGGCCGGAACCTCAGGCATCACCTAGTCATTATCTCCTGCTGCTGGCATCAAAATGAAAATTTCAACATTAGAAGATGACTCTTGTCGTCTCTTGATGTGAGCTTCAAACACCAAAGGCTGCAAGCTTTCAGGTATGTCATTCCACGCCATCCAATTTCTTTCCATCATAAGATCATGCATTTACATAAATTTTCATGCATTAGGAATTAGGAACCCTTTCCAAAATTTGACCGACTCCAACCCAAATTTGGTCAAAATCAAATTTTGTTCAAATCAAAATCATTGAGCCTTAGCCTCTTTTTCTTGATATCATTCACTCAAGAAAAACATATGCATATCGTCTTGCATAAAGACATCATTCGCATGGTGAGGAAAGAAAATGCCAAAAAAGAATAATAATAAAAATAAGAAAGCAGAAAAATGGTCGAGTGGCCACAAAAAACATACGTGTGAAAAAAAAGAAAGAGCAAAACACGTGAAAAAAAAAGGACAGAAAAAAAAAACAAGAAGAAAGAACTTTTTTTTATCATCCTACTTCTACTTGGAGTTTTCTTGAAAAAGAAGATTTACTTGAAGCCATTGATGAAGAAGAAGAAAAGCTTGAAGATCTTTGACGGAGAAAGTCACTTGGTCTTGAAGCACTCTTGAAGATTTTTGCAAAAGAAAGCAATAAAAGCAAGAGGTCCAATCTCCCCTTGCTTTTATAGAAGAGAGCAAACCAAATAAGAAAACAAAGTAGAAAAGAAAGGAGGTAAGTGTTACAAATTAGCAACCTTCCGAAAAGAAAGATTCTATGAGAAATTCTCTCTCAAAAGAGAGGAAACTTGAAAGAGAAATTCTCTCTCAAAAGAGAGGAAACTTGAAAGATTCTCTCCTAAAGAAAGATATTTTGAGAGATTCTCTCCCAAAGAAAGATATCTTGAGAAATTCTCTCCCAAAATAAAAGGAACATGAGAGATTCTCTCCAATTAGGGATATTTTAAGATATTCTCTATCCAAATGAGATATTTTTAGATATTCTCTACAAAATGACACAACATCAGATCTAAGCCATCTTTAAAGCTTCATGGGTTAGCCCATATGATAAATCCACAAAACTAGGTCATTAAGTCAATATTTTATTAGCATTTGTGGACCTAATTAGGTTTAATTGCATAAAATTGCACTTAATTTCATGATTACATGTATTTGGGGTTATTTTCGGAAACATGATCAAAATAGGTTAAAATTTATTGAATTGCAAGACTTTTGTGAAATTAAGTTTTACTCATCACATTTATCAACCCAAAATTAGGCTTTGGGTTTCATCAATGCATATCTTGCAAATTTTTAACACCATGTGATATTTTTGGAAAGTTGGTCATTTTGGTGCATCCCTAGGCATGTAGGGTCCCATACATGGTTCATAATTATTTTCTTACATATAATTAATGTTAAATTTATCTCTTTCAATTTATAGGAGAAAACAAGAAATGGGACCCGCATTGAAAAGCAATTGAGTAGGGACCACACTACACGCACAAGGAGGAGCCTCACTTTGTTAGCATGCAAGTTTCCAAGATTTTGAGAAATTCTTCTTTCTATGTGTTGTAAAAAATTGTGATTCAAATTCAAGAAAGAGATTTGTTCAAGAGTGGAAGGAAGATCTAAAGAAGCTTAGAAGAATCAAACTTATGGAAGAAGAAATCTAATCCAAGAAGGAGATAAAGATTAAGAAGGAAGTAAAATCAAGAAGCAAGAAACAAGAGGAGAAACCCAAGTTATGTTGGACGTCCACTAGTGGGGTCCACAAGCCTTGGAGTCCCACATATGGAGCACAAATTTGGGACACAATCTAATTTTTTTTTTTTTTTTAATCCTTCTCATGTGCAATCTTGATGATCTTTTGAGGAATCCAAAGATAGAAAGAATTGGACCACAAGACCCTATCATTAGCAAGAAATCAATTAAAGTTGCCAAGATAGGAGGATTCCTTGGAGTTCAAGTCAAGATGGAAAGTGAGTGTTACCAAACAAAGGAACATGAGAAATTATAAAAAAGGATTCAGCCAAATTAAGGGGCTGGAGGTCCAAGGGCCTGGTAGTTGAAAATCTTGGAAGTTTTCTCTCCCTTTCCACTCCCATTCACCCTCTCTCTAGTCCCTTTCTTCTTCTCCATTCTAATTCTTTACACATAGATTGAGAGTTCATGTTAAGAGAATGAAGAAGAGAGAAGAATCTTAATTTTTTGTACTTCAAGATCAAGGAATAAAGACACTACTTGGATTGATTTTGCGTGTTCTCTATGTAAGTGTGTTAATTTTCTCATTCTTGTTCTTTTATGTGTTTTGATTGGAGAAAATTATTTCACATGATTAGATGTAGAGTTTGAAAATAAAATAAAAAGGATCAAAAGTCGAGAGACAACAAGTAATCACTTGCATAAATCTTTCCTACTCAGAGAAGAGAGGACATCATTATCGCACTACCAATATTTGTAGGATTGTCTAGTTTCTAGATCTTTGGTACATTTTTTCCACTTTTAATTTTTTCCACCCGTTTTATTTTTATTTTAAGTTAATATTCTCATCATTTTTTTTTACTTGCAAATTCTTGATTTAGAAACCCCAATTTGCATCTTTCAATGTTTAGTAGAAACTTTCTATTTTTATAACTTGCATAATCTATATGGTTGGAAAGTATTTTTGTACATGTATCATATTTAGAAATTGCATTAGAATAAGCTTTTGCTGCTGAAATCACAATCTTTGATCACCGATTAGAAAGACTAAATTCGAACCTGGTATGTGAATAGTGAAAAATTCTGCACAGTTTCAGTAAAATTGACCCAACTATGTTACAAAAGTGCGCGATTTGAAAACCAGGTAAACGTAAATGGTTTGGTCAGAATAATAGTAGATTTAAAGTACAATAATAGGACTTTGAAACCTCAGAATTTCAGTCAAAAATAACCTCGAGAACCATGACAACCAGAGGCATAAACAGGGGTACCCAGCAAAGCCTGTAATAGATTTCAGCAGCATAACTGGTTCAAGTAGGCATCTTTAGGTGATCCTATCTTTTTCGTTTTAAGTCCTTTTTTCATTCTTCTTTCCTTGTTAAGTTCATGAATCATCAGAGTATTGATTCCAGCCATTAGATTTAAGTTCATATCATCTTAGACTAGTCGTACAGTCTAGTGAAATTGGGTCTGCGCAAGAGTTTCCATACTCAGAAATTTTTTACAGCATGCATCAGATTTTTTAGAAACTTGCATAAAATTGCATTGTAAGGATTTAGGGAATTATAGATCATTCATATTTGCATAAAAAGTGATTTTGGTAATTAGGATTTAATTTAGAAAATTTCGTTTTCATTTTATTATATAAAATTGGTTGTTTAATTTGTGTATTCTTTTGCAGGTTTTAGTTTCATTAGATTAGGTTTCTTTATTTAAAATAGTTTTTTTTTTTTTTGGAAAGTTGATGTAATTTAATTTGTTTCCATTTAGGCCAAATTCAGTATTTATTTAGGATAGGTCAAAGTTGGAAAGACTTTCAAACTTTCAAAAGGCATTACTCCTTGTGGATCGACCTGGACTCAACAGATTATTATCACAATTGTACCCTATACTTGGGGTCCGATCAAGTTTTTGGCGCCGTTGCCGAGGAGCGCCAGTAAATGTAACTTTCTGACTTTCTAATTAAATCGTGCATTACTTTTGGCATCTTGTTAGAAATAGGGGGTGCATGCATGGAATGTTGAAACTGTCTTAATTTGGAGTATGAAAGTGCATGAAATGTTAGCAACTCACATCATTGATTTTTAGAAAATTCCAAAAAGTTACCAAATTTTCCAAATTTTTTTTATGATATTTTTTCTTTTTTTCTTTTTTTTTTTTAGTTAGCTCCTTAAGGAAGGAAAGTGAAACTAAGGCCTGAAGTTGCATTCTTTGGTTAATCTCAATGCCTAAGAAAAGCCTTGTCCCAAGAAGGGAGATTGTCAAGCTATTCGAGACAAGTGATTTTTAAGTGGGACTGTTGTGACCTCACCACTTACTTGGGGGCTAACCTGGTCGAGTTGACTTCATAAGTTCGAGTTAAGGGCTGAGCTGAACTTTTTAACTTTAGTGAGTTTAGTTGCTGTTCTAGGTTAGTTTCTTTATTTCCACCAAATTTAAAAAAAAAATAAAAAATATTCAAGATTCCCAAAAAGAAGGATAGGCGGCCACCAATTTGACAAAGAGACTTAGGGCACAGATTAAGAAGGAAGGAATTTCTGATTAAGAGCAATATTGAAAACTTTGAATCTCCTTTGAGACCATCACTAATGGCGAGTGGGTCCGGTATTGGCAACTACAATAATGACCGGAATGGCCGGAATGACAATAATAATAATGAGGAGGTAAACCAAAGGGCTAGGAGTTTACGAGACTACCTTCAACCCACACGAACAACCACACCTTCTTGCATGGTCGTCCCACCCAATGTGGGAAATTTTGAAATAAAACCGAGCGTGATCCAATTACTCCCTAAGTTCCATGGCCTTAATTCAGAAAGTGCGTACTCGCACTTTAGAGAATTAAAGAAGTATGTGCCACTTTACACTTCAATAATATTGGGGAGGACATAGTCAAATTTAGATTATTCCCTTTTTCACTGAAGGAGAAGGCAAAAATATGGTTGCATTCCCTTAGGCCCAATTTGATTGCCACTTGGAATGTTATGGTGCGAGAATTCTTGAAAAAGTTTTTCCCGCTTCACAAAACCAACACTATGAGGAGACACATGATGAATTTCAAGCAAAAAACAAAGAGTCTTTCTTCAAGTGTTGGGAACGCTTCAAAGAGCTCTTGCAAGCTTGCCCACATCATGGATTTGAATCATGGCGCGTAATTGGTATGTTTTATGATGGGTTAACTTCTGAAATGCGCCAATTCGTTGAAATGATGTGTAATGGTGAGTTTTTGAGTAAAAACCTAGATGAAGCATGGGACTACTTAGATTCTTTGGCAGAAAGTGCCCAAAATTGGGACACCTCGGATGGAGTTGACAATCCAAGGCAATCGAATAATCCTAAGGGAGGGGGAATATATCGACTTTAGGAAGATGAAATGGAACTAAATGCAAAAGTAGCATCCTTAACCAGAAAAATTGAAGCCATGGAAATGGGGAGGAGTAAACAGCCCGTCACCGTGTGTGGCATTTGTGACTGTGACACCCACTCTTCGGAGGATTGCCCAACAATCCCTGCTTTCAAAGAGGTGTTACAAGAACAGGCCAATGCTACCAATGCATATAAGAGGCCGTTCAACAATCAACTTGGTAACTCGTACAACCCCACCTGGAGGAACCATCCCAATTTCAATTGGATGAATGGGCCTAGTGCTAATCAGGAGTCGGTTCCGCAAAGACATATACATCAAGGTGGTGACTTTAGGCCCTCAACACATGGATCCCAATACATACCACCCCCTCCATAGTCTCAAAATAGGTCTCTGGAGGATCTGCTGACAAATTTAATTCAAACTCAGAATTCCATCATTCAAAACAATCAACAATCTTTTCTAGACTTTCAAAAAGAGGTGAGAACCTCAATTGGCCAACTCAGCAATGCCCTTCAAAACAGGGAGAAGGGGGCTTTCCCAACCCAACCACACTTGAACCCTAAGGGACAATGTGAAGTGGCCAATGCAGGTCCTTCTACCACAAAGGAGCAGATGCAAGCTGTGACCACTTTGCGAAGTGGTAAAAAAATTTCAAAAGATGATCCAAAAAAATGAAAATCACATGCATCCTTGGATCAAAAAGTTTCTTCAAATAAGGCTGAATCTGAAGAGGTCTTAGAAAAGGTTGTTGATGACAAAAGAAAGGAACCTGAAATTTCTGAGTACAAGCATGTGGCCCCATTTCCCCAACGATTGAGATTGCCAAAGCAGATGGTCCCATATGAGGAGATTATGGATATCTTCAGAGAAGTCAAGATTAATTTCCCGCTTTTGGATGCCATCAAACAGATTCCATCTTACACTAAGTTCCTCAAAGATTTATGCTCAATCAAGCGTAAGATACATGTTTCTAAGAAAGCTTTCTTAGCCGAGCAAGTAAGCTCGATTCTAAGACAAGATGCTCCCCCCAAATATAAAGATCCGGGATGCCCCGCAGTATCATGCATCATTGGGAATTTCCAGATCGATCAGGCATTACTCGAGTTAGGGGCTAGTTTCAATCTACGTCCTTACTCGGCTTATCAACAATTGGGGCTAGGCGAGTTGAAACCTACCCAGGTCACTCTTCAGCTCGCTGACAAATCAATAAAGAAACTAAGGGGGATGGTGGAGGATGTCTTAGTACAAATAGAGAAGTTCTACCTCCCAGTGGACTTCATCGTTTTGGATACCCAACCTGTGGCAAACCCTAAGACTCAAATTCCGGTAATATTGGGTAGACCCTTCTTAGCCACTTCAAATGCACTGATCAATTACCGGGACGGGGTAATGAAGCTTTCTTTCGGAAACATGACCATTGAGCTCAATTTTTTTAATGCGTGCAAACGAATGCGGGATGATGGTCCTGATTGAAGAGATTGACATGATTGAGGCCATTTTCCAACAATCTCTTGTGGAGTTCGCCGACCCCAATTCCTTGTACCCCTTTGAATCTGATTTGCCAAATTCTCTTGACATTGAAAATGATACTGTTCAGATGGCCAGTAGTGTGTGGAACCCAAAAACTGAGGAGCTAGTACCATTTAGGTCCAAGTCTCTTCCCTCTCAGGTGAGGCCACCCAAACCTGAGTTGAAACCTCTGCCAGTTGACCTCAAATATGCATACCTAGGGGATGATGAAACATTCCCAGTTGTAATTTCTGCGCACCTAGACAAGGACCAAGAGGTGCAATTAATGGCAATACTTAAGCAGCACAAGGGTGCAATAGCATAGACTGTGGCTGATATTAAAGGCATTGACCCTTACGTGTGTACCCACCATATTTACCTTAAAGAAAATACAAAATCATCCAGACAACTGCAACGCTGGCTCAACCCCACCATGCAAGAGGTGGTTAGGGCTGAAGTTTTAAAACTTCTAGATGTGGGTATCATCTATCCGATCTCGGATAGTCAAGGATGATAAGGATGAACTCATCCCTGTAGTCAAGAAAACTGACGTACCCAGGTCGTACCAAAGAAGACTGACATCACTGTAGTCAAGAATGATAAGGATGAACTCAACCCTGTAGTCAAGAAAACCGGCGTACCCAGGTCGTACCAAAGAAGACCGGCATCACTGTAGTCAAGAATGATAAGGATGAACTCATCCCTAGCCGAATACCCACAGGTTGGAGGGTATGTATTGACTACAAAAAGCTCAATGCGGTCGTACATAAGAACCATTTTCCACTACCCTTTTTGGACCAAATTTTGGAAAGGGTAGCAGGCCACCCATACTACTTCTTCTTGGATGGATACTCAGGATACAATCAGATAGAAATTGCCCCTGAGGACCAAGAGAAAACCACATTAACATGTCCCTTCGGAACTTTCGCCTACTAGCAAATGCCCTTTGGACTATGCAATGCTCCCGCTACTTTCCAACGCTGCATGCTAAGCATATTCAGCGATATGGTGGAGCGTTTCCTTGAGGTCTTCATGGATGATTTCTCCATTTTTGGTAATTCTTCCAAAGACTGCTTAAGTAATTTGGAACAGGTCCTTATTAGATGTGAAGAAACGAACTTGGTGTTAAATTGGGAGAAATGTCACTTCATGGTTCAAAAGGGAATAGTCCTTGACAATATTGTTTCATTCAAGGGAAATGGAAGTTGACAAGTTAAAAATAGAACTGATCTCAAATTTTCCCATCCCAAAAATCGTTAGAGATATCAGATCGTTCTTAGAGCATGCAGGCTTTTACATAAGGTTTATAAAAGATTTCAGCACTATCTCTAGACCACTGTGCAACCTTCTGTTAAAAAATACTCAATTTGAGTGGACTGAGGCATGCCACGAAGCTTTCACCAAGCTAAAGGGCATGCTGACTTTCGCTCCAATTATGCAACCGCCTAACTGGAGCCTACCCTTTGAACTTATGTGTGATGCGAGTGATTATGCGATTGGGGCTGTGTTGGGGCAACATAAGGAAAAGAAACTTTACATAATTTATTATGCAAGCCGGACTTTGAATAGCACACAGATTAGTTATTCCACCACAGAGAAAGAATTATTGGTTGTGATCTTTGTGCTTGACAAGTTCCTCTCATACTTGTTGGGATCCAAGATAGTTGTGTTCACCGATCATTCGGCGCTGAAATATCTTCTTTCTAAAAAGGATGCAAAATCCCGCCTCATTTGTTGGATCCTTCTACTCCAGGAATTTGATATCAAAATCCGTATAAGAAGGCAGTAGAAAATGCAGTTGCAGATCACCTATCACGACTTGTCATTTCCGAATCTTTGGAATCCACCCCCATCCAGGACAACTTCCCTGACGAACAATTGTTCGCAGTATCCTAATTACCCTGGTATGCAGACATAGCAAACTATCTTGCAACAGGCACAGTCTCAAAACATTGGAATAAGCAAGATAGTGATAAATTCTTTTTTAAGGTCCGGAACCTTTTCTAGGATGACCCGCATTTGTTTAAGTATTCCCCAGACCAAATCATTAGGAGGTGTGTGCCAGATGATGAGCAAAACAGTGTCATCTCCTTTTGTCATTCACAAGCCTATGGGGGCCATTTCTCTTCTAAAAAGACCGCCTTTAAGATTCTGCAATGCGGTTTTTACGAGCCCACCATTTTTTGAGATGCCCATGAATATTACAAGTCTTGTGAAAACTATCAAAAATTGGGTTCCAACTCAAGAAGGAACTTGATGCTCCTGAACCCAATTCTGATCATTGAGTTGTTTGATATTTGGATTTTATGGGACCGTTTCCCCAAAGTTTTGGCTATCTCTACATTTTAGTAGCTATTGATTATGTGTCAAAGTGGATTGAAGTTATCCCATGTCGGAAAAATGATGCTAATGTTGTCAAGAAATTTCTGAAGGAGCACATATTTTCTCGATTCGGGACCCCACAAGCCATCATTAGTGATGGTGGCACCCACTTTTGTAATCGTGTAATCGAAGTATTATTGAAAAAATACAAAATTACACACAAAGTGGCTACCCCTTATCACCCGCAGACCAGTGAGCAAGTTGAGGTCTCAAATCGGGAAATCAAATGTATATTGAAGACCATAGTAAACCCTACTCGGAAGGATTGGTCACTCCGACTAACTGACGCGTTATGGGCTTACCGCACTGCATTCAAAACTCCAATAGGCATGTCTCCATATAGACTGATATATGGGAAGCTTGCCACCTTCTGGTGAAATTGGAACATAAAACATATTGGGCACTAAAACAGCTAAACTTTGATACGGAGAAAGCTGTAATTAAGAGGAAATTCCAGATGAATGAATTGGAAGAGATTCGCAACGAGGCTTATCAAAGTTCTCGTATTTACAAAGAAAGGACTGAGGCTTTCCATGATAAAAACATTTTTAGAAAATCTTTTCACCCTTCACAAAAAGTCCTTCTTTACAATTCTCATTTGCATCTCTTTCCTGGGAAGCTGAGATCTCGATGGATTGGCCCCTTTATTGTTAAGCATGTTTTTCCAAACGGGGCAGTTGAGTTGGTGAATCCCAATGATGGTTCAGTTTTCAAAGTCAATGGGCAACGTCTAATAACAATTTTTGGAGCCATTTGATTCAGAGGACACTATTTTACCTCTGACTAGTCCTGATATATGTAAATAGCTCTTGTTGCTTTGTTTTTGTGTATTTTGCCTCATTTTGGACAGGTTCATAGGAGATCTACAGTATCCCAGGTGCTTTCTACACTTTACCCTCTGTTACTTTTATGTTCCTCATGTTTCGTATTTTCAATGCATCGAGGACGATGTTCATGCTAGGTTAGGGGGTACGGACAAGCACACCTGTCCATCTTTAGACAAAAGTTTTACACTCTTTTAATGTCCATCTTTAGACAAGTTTTACACTCATTTAAAAAAAATTGTTTTTAGGGTCCTGAAAAAAAAAGAAAAAAAGGGAAATTTCGAAACGATTTTTACAAAACGAAGATACCTTGAATATCAGAATTTTTTATGCTTTGGGCAAAAGAGAACAAATGGTTCACTATTTTGTTTAAGGAAAGAGTTTTTGGAAAAATGTTGAATTTTGATCCCTCACCTTTACACAGTTTGTATACGTTTTTCAAGGTTTTGAATGTGAAGCTATGATTTCTGTTTTCTTTGATGATTGGATTGAAAATATAATGGAAAATCGACCCTTAGTTTCACAGTTTCCTGGTTCATATGGGTGGTTTGATCAGCCACAAACCGTTGAATTAATTCGGGCACATGGAAAGAGCTGCCTATTGTTGGGGACCGTAAATAAAAAAAGAAGTGTTTAGAATAAAAAGTTATGTGACTATGGGTTCATAGCCTTTCTAATCCCATAAGGGTATTTACATACCTAGTGCCCTAGAGACATCTGTCTTGGGAGTCATTGGCTGAATGCTCGTTACATGGGTTAATTAGAAAGCTTAAGAGACCTGGTCATTGCACAGTCACATGTGTGTGTTAAAAAACATATTATATATGTATATATACGTAAATATAAAAAAAAATTTGCGACCTTTGAAAAAATAGTAGTGCGAAAGCCGTCATGGTCGCCTTGAGAGGAAGACTGTTTTTCATTGCTAAGGTTAGGTGGCCCAGAACTTTGGATAAAAAATCGTTCTCACAAAATTTTTTGGTGGATCATTTGACGTCTATGTTTTTTCATATAAGCACTTATCACCGTGCACAATCAATTCAGCATGATTTCGAGAATTTCTGACCAAAAGATGAGATTTGTGAACCTAATTTAAGATTTGCCTTTGAAAAATTCCAAGAATCAAGAATGTCCGATGTTTGTAAATTATCTTTTGGAAAAGTTTCCATGGTTTTGTTAGGTTTCTACTTGGATTGAAAAAAAAAAAAAAAAGAGAATTTTGTGGGTACATTCACTACAAACCCTCACGACGCATAACCAGTCCACTAGGGGGAACCTAGGGGTTTAAGCGCTTACTGTATAAGCTAAATGCAGTTGAGAGTACCAACGAAAGTGGTGTTTTTCCTTTCTGTTTTCTGCATTAGTTTATTTTCTTTAGGATTAGTTTATGTGTTATTCCTTGTCGCTTATTTTGCTAAGGGACTAGCAAAAAGCGGGTTGGGGGGTGTGTGATAAGTCCACAAAACTAGTTCATTAAATCATTATTTTATTAGCATTTGTGGACCTAATTAGGTTTAATTGCATAAAATTGCACTTAATTTCATGATTACATGTATTTGGAGTTATTTTTGGAAACATGGTCAAAATAGGTTAAAATTTATTGAATTGTATGACTTTTGTGAAATTAAGTTTTTCTCATCACATTTATCAACCCAAAATTAGGCTTTGGGTTTCATCAATGCATATCTTGCAAATTTTTAACACCATGTGATATTTTTGGAAAGTTGGTCATTTTGGTGCGTCACTAGGCATGTAGGGTCCCATACATGGTTCATAATTATTTTCTTATATATAATTAATATTAAATTTATCTCTTTCAATTTGTAGGAGAAAACAAGAAATGGGACCCGCATTGAAAAGCACTTGAGTAGGGACCACACTACTCGCCCAAGGAGGCGCCCCACTTTGTTAGCATGCAAGTTTCCAAGATTTTGAGAAAATCTACTTCCAATGTGTTGCAAAAAATTGTGATTCAAATTCAAGAAAGAGATTTGTTCAAGAATGGAAGGAAGATCTAAAGAAGCTTAGAAGAGTCAAACTTGTGGAACAAGAAATATAATCTAAGAAGGAGATAAAGATTAAGAAGGAAGTAAAATCAAGAGGCAAGAAACAAGAGGAGAAACCCAAGTTGTGTTGGACGTCCACTAGTGGGGTCCACAAGCCTTGGACGTCCCACATATGGAGCACAAATTTGGCACACAATTTGATTTTTTTTTTTTTTTTTTTTTTTTTGAATCCTTCTCATATGCAATCTTAAAGATCTTTTGAGGATTCCAAAGATGGAAAGAATTGGACCACAAGACTTTATCATTAGCAAGAAATCAATTAAAGTTGCTAAGATAGGAGGATTGCTTAGAGTTCAAGTCAAGATGGAAAAGGAGTGTTAACAAACAAAGGAACATGAAAAATTATGAAAATGATTCAGCCAAAGGGGCTGGACGTCCAAGGGCCTGGTAGTTGAAAATCTTGGAAGGTTTCTCTCCCTTTCCACTCTCATCCACCCTCTCTCTCTAGTCCCTTTCTTCTTCTTCTCCATTCTAATTCTTTAGACATAGATCGAGAGATCATGTTGAGAGAATGAAAAAGAGAGAAGAATCTTAATTTTTTGTACTTCAAGATCAAGGAATAAAGACATTACTTGGATTGATTTTGCCTGTTCTCAATGTAAGTGTGTTAATTTTCTCATTCTTGTTCTTTTATGTGGTTTGATTGGAGATAATTATTTCACATGATTAGATCTAGGGTTTGAAAATAAAATAAAAAGGATCAAAAGTCGAGAGACAACAAGTAATCACTTGTATAAATTTTTCCTACTCAAAGAAGAGAGGACATCATTATCGCACTGTCAATATTTGTAGGATTATCTAGTTTCTAGATCTTTAGTACATCTTTTCCATTTTTAATTTTTCCACCCCTTTTATTTTTATTTTAAGTTAATATTATGATCATTTATTTTTTTTTTACTTGCACATTCTTGATTTAGAAAGCCCAATTTGCATCTTTCAATGTTTAGTATAAACTTTCTATTTTTATAACTTGCATAATCTATGGTTGGAAAGTGTTTTTGTGCATGCATCATATTTAGAAATTGCATTAGAATAAGCTTTTGCTGCTGAAATCACAATCTTTGATGACCGATTAGAAAGATTAAATTCGGACCTGGCATGTGAATAGTGAAAATTCTGCACAGTTTTAGTAAAATTGACACAACTGTGTTACAAAAGTGTGTGATTTGAAAACTAGGTAAACGTAAATGTTTTGGTCTGAATAATAGCAGATTTAAAGTACAATAATAGGACTTTGAAACCCCAGAATTTCAGTCAAAAATAACGCTGAGAACCATGTCAACCAGAGGCATAAACAGGGTACCCAGCAAAGCCTGTAACAGATTTCAGCAGCATAACTGGTTCAAGTAGGCATCTTTAGATGATCGTATCTTTTTCATTTTAAGTCCTTTTTCCATTCTTCTTTTTTTGTTATGTTCATGAATCATCAGAGTATTGATTCCAGCCATTAGAGCCAGTGAAATTGAGTCCGTGCAAGAGTTTCCATACTTAGAAATATTTTACAGCATGCATCAGATTTTTTAGAAACTTGCATAAAATTGCATTTTTAGCATTTAGAGCATTATAGATCATTCATATTTGCCTAAAAAGTGATTTTGGCAATTAGGATTTAATTTAGGAAATTTTGTATTGATTTTCTTATATTAAATTGGTTGTTTAATTTGTGTATTCTTTTGCATGTTTTAGTTTAATTAGATTAGGTTTCTTTATTTAGATTAGTGTTTTTTTTATTATTATTATTTTTTTTTTTTTTTTGAAAAGTTGATGTAATTTAATTTGTTTCCATTTAGGCCAAATTCAGTATTTATTTAGGATAGGTCAAAGTTGGAAAGACTTTCAAAAGGCATAGCTCTTGTGGATCGACCTAGACTCACCAGATTATTACTACAATTGCACCCTATACTTGGGGTCGGATCACCATATGAGCCAAGTTTGACGACCTAGGCACTAAAAGAGGCTTTTAGTCAAAGAAAAATCCCTCTTACCAAGAGCATACAAAAATGGCTCCATGCCTCTTTTGAGTTGATTGACCCATACAAAAAAAAAAAAAAATCCAAGCCTCATGAGTTTTCAAAAATCCAAACCATCCAATCTCATGAACCAGATTAAGCCAAAATCTTGAAATTGACATTTCGCAAAAAACCAAATACGGTCCCCTAGCTTGCCACATACAGCTTGTTAGGTCACGAGGCCAAAACCAAAAACCAAACCCTGGTCCCCTAACTTGCCACATACAGCTTGTTAGGTCACAAGACCAAAAACCAAAATCCAAATCCTGACCCCCTAATTTGTCACATACAGCTTGTTAGGTCACAAGGTCAAAAATCAAAAAACTCTTCTTAACCGCCTAATATGCCACATAAAGCCTTTTGGTTCACAAAGTCAAAAAGAAAAACCAAAATCCAAAACCCAAATCTAAATCCCTCATGTCATTTTCAAAACTTTGCCTTGAGATGGTACGTGATCCCTCTCACTACCATAAAATTTCCCCCGGAAACTCAAAAGGCTACTCTGCTAGAAGAAAATTGCTCAAGACTTTTAGTCAAGTCAGAAGCTCTCCTTCAAAGTTTTCTTCGAGGCAAGTCAACTTCAAAAGTTATGCAACTCATCGCTGTACCTCGAAGGGGCATTTGTTGACACCAAAAATGTCACTTTGCCTCTTCAACATCGAAAGCTACATAAAACTTCATCCTATTACAAACAGACAATGCCACTTCATGCATAAAATCTTGTCAGAATCAAACAAAAACTGCAAGATTCTTCAAAACAGCCAAAAGAAGAGTGCACATGAAGTTTCGAGCCATTTCAACATCACTTTGCCTAACTTCACTCTTCAGCAGCTGAGTAGGATCTCCCGGCGGCGGTAAAGCCAGAAATCCCAATTCACAAAACAGAGTACACAGCTGGCCTCAAAATGCCACTAGAAGGCTTTACATCAAATTCCAGGCCATTCCGACATGGTTTGGCCTAAAAAGGAAACAGTCGCAGTAAAGTCAGCTCTCCAGGTGGCGACAGTGTTGAAGACATCAGATCTTCGATCAGATCCTATGGATGGTCTCAAAATACCTCCAAAAGGCTCCATGGCAAGTTTTAGGTCAAACCGACAACAACATTTGACCCTACATCAACCCTCGAGCAGCAGAATCAAGCCTCTCGATGGCGAGAACCACCGAGGCCAGCACTTATCAAACAGAGCACATGGGTGACTTCAAAATGCTTCCAAAGGGTTACATGTCAAGTTTCAGGTCATTTCGTCTAACATTTGACCAGACTTTTGACTCTCGAAAGCCAAATCAGGCCTCCCGACGGCAGAGCTCCGCGGGACCAAGATTTCCAAATCGGAGCCAATGGATCGTCTCAAAATGACTCCAAGAGACTCTCTGTCAAATTTCAGGTCAATCGGACATCGGTTGACCGTACATCCAAGCGCGGCATCTTCCTCGCGACCAAATCAAGTCTACTGGCAACAGGACCCCACACGGCTTCAAAATTCAAACAAAACCCTATGGTTGGTCCTATCTACTGCTTCGCAGGCTTCACCTCAAATTTTAGGTCATTCCGACATCGTTTGAACTTGTTTTGACCTCTGACGGAAAATTGGCAACTCTACACGACAAAGTCCTCGACTTTCCTGGAAAATTAGAAACTTTGCTCCCCCGATATACAAGGCTTCTCATCAAGTTTTCTACGGGGAAATCAGGCCAAAATATGTACAAAAAATACCGAAGAAAAAAGAATCGGAAAAATTGGAGAAACGGTCGAAAGACGGCGACCAAAAGAGGTAAAATCCCCCAAGGTCACCGGCGACCCTGTCCCATGGTAGTAGCAACCCTACCCCATTTCCACCGAGTTACCGTTTTTTAGTCCCTTTTCATGTTTCGAGAAGTCCGGCCCCTGCGATTTTCTAAAATTCTGACTTCTGAAACCCAGAATCTGTTTATCTTCGTTAATATCACGGATCTGCCATCAAGAGTATCAAATCATTGATCGCTTCGGAATCGCCAAACCGGCCAACCAAGAAAACACACTTTCTACCCGATCGATCGAGAAATCGACAAGACAGATGATACCGACCCACTGGTAGCAATCAATGTCTGAAGTTGCATGGTCATCCAACATCAATCAACATGATGATCCACCATCGATCATCGCAAGAAGAATTCCAAAAGACACGGCGCGGCCCGTGATTCTTCAAATGCCCTGGCGACCACTTATTGCAGTTAATTGACCCATTTTATGGCAACTTAATGCGGTCATTAACTCATTATCTTGGACGGCCAAATCAAAATCAAGCAAATGGGAGTCACAAATCAAAGCAATCATGGCATTAAAACCATGAAAATCCTCCCATCATGGAGATTAAAGGCAATTAAAAGCCATTAATTCTCCACCGGCCAATCAGAAACCAAGAAAAAGGAGGTGCAAAATAAATGAATTAAAACTTGTAACTCCTCCCTTCATGTGGCTTTAATGCATTAAAAGCCTATAAACTCACCTAATGGCTACCAAAGGCCTATAAAAGGGGGGTCATTCCAAAGAAAACAGAAACAGAAAAATCGATCCAGAGAATCAAAGGAGAAAATCCATCAGAAAATCTCTTGCACAAGGAAAAAAACTCTGCCACCGAGAATCCAACAAACTCCCCTCTATGGAAGAAGTCCTGCATCAACCACCACTACAAGGTGACCAAAGTCCCTTGGGGGGTCACTCCCCCCAAGGACCTCTCTCTCCTATCTTCATGGCTTAGACATGGCTTTTCAAACCATCTACTTAGTTTTTTATTAAATATAGGACCTCCTCTTGGTCTTTATCCTCTAAAAATTTGAGGTTTATGCCGAGCCAAGCGAATCAAAATCATCACTCGTTCTCATCTGCATTGATGGTGATGAAGTCCACACATGGCTTGCGACCATCAATATGAACGAGTCCCCACAATCTCCTGAGAAGTTAGATTCTCTTTTCTTGCTTTTCATTGTAGTTTGTATTTTTTCTAAAGAGACATAAAAATCACAACTCTTGTCTTTCATTATTGATACGAATTGTAAATCACCTTTCACGACAAACATAGCCTTTCATAGCAAAACAAAATGAAATCTCCTCTCACGGCATTCAAAACAAACCATGTCTCTTTTCTTAAATATATGTGCAATGAAAAACTAAAAACAAAGTTGATTTCATTTTCTACTTGCGAAGGTGGATCTACGGACCATCATTTGTCAATTCCAAGTAGAGTAAAAAAATCTAACATACATGTACAAGAAAATGTTGATGCCCACTTTGTCTCCGGGCGCGGAAGGGTCGGAACCCACGGACTCCCACGTCCGTCGACGTCGGTAGGGCCGAGCGCCAGAAGCCAGGTCCATCAAGGGAGAGCAGGCTAAGTGTTAGAGGAATTGAATCCTTGTAACAATTTGCCCAATTTCCTACATAGTGAGATAGAGCGTTTGCCCTGTGGACGTAGTAGGCAATTGCTGAACCACATAAATCTCTTATGTTGGTGTGTTTGTGATTGATCGCTCGTGATTTGCCCAAATTAATTCCCCAACAATCCCCTGGCCCAACCCTACATTAGTCATAGCCTTCTTAAGGCTGGTGATCATTGCGCGCAACTAATTGTTGGTTGCCTTCAATACCTCAGTCTCTCTGTTCAGCAACTCTAGGCAATTCCACCTTGTATCCTTTCAAGGTAAGTCTAACTACATACCCAAGCTCCTCAACATTTTATAGGAGTTTAAGTTGGTTGTGCCCAAGCTCTTCCAACTTGGTTTCATCGCCGGCCATGTTTGGCTCCAAGAGGCCTACCCACCTTAGGGAAGCATATTTGTCCGACTTACACTGTCATTCTCCCTTCTTGGAACTATAGTTGACTAGTGTTAGCCCCTAAACAGTTGATGCTGTGTTGGTGCGTAGATGGTGAGGTGGGATGGGTGCTCCTAGACCTAACCATTGCACAAACAGTTCATTGGAGCATGTGGACTGTGATACAGAACCTAAAGCTGCATATTGATCCCTTGGTGTCGATGGGTATTGCTCCTCGGTCGTTGGTGGAATGGACGACGGTGCCTAAAAATGCTATGCAGTGATAGACGCGCACGACATGCTATACTACACGTGGTGTGTGTAGTCGTCGTGCTGTGTGGTTGATGGTGTGCACGCAGTACTGTGTAGCTCCGAGCGACGTCGTTCGCGTGCTACGGTTAATGCGAGCAACGACGTGTGAGTGCTGCGGTCGACGTCGTGCGGGTGCTACATGAGGCAAATTTAACCCCTCGACCAACCATGTGTTTTCTGGAAACAAATGCATGTCCAATGCATTGAATACATGGTAAACATGCTAGACAATCATTGTGTGGAAGGATTTGTGCATTGGGGTCCGGGAAGAGGTCGTAACATCCATTTCCTCAATCTCAGAAGTCTATACCCAGGAGATGAGAAACAATGGGTGTCACATACCACTATTATGTATGAGGTATGTCTGTAGGATGAAAAAATGAACGGTGGACCCTGTTAGCACACAATATGCACCGTAAAGCATACCAATGGCCTTACTGGCCTCGATTGAAGATTGATGGGACTCAGATGGAAAATTAGTGCGTGGGACCCACTCCCTCGTGCCTGGGCCCACGTGGTCTGAATGAAAGAAGCCCGAATACATGCTGTGGTGCCTCCCTTGAATTGGTGCTAAGGTGTGGTGCTTGTGAGGATGCTTTGTTGATGTGGCAGCCACGTATGCAGCAATTGTGCAGTTAGCACGGCGGTTGATGGTTTGGGGTGGCAGCCACATGTGCAGCAATTATGCAATTGCGTTGGCTGATTGGCAGATGACATGGACCAATAGTTGGAAGGCAGGCCGCTTCTAACTGCAGACGATAACTGATATCAAGCAGTTGGTCTGGAATGGTGTTGGCACACTCTAATTGGTCCAAAGTGGCAACAGTTATCCTTGTTGGCAAACAGTGATTGATCAGGCTTCCTTATAAATGTCTGCGAGGTTGGAGACATTGCAGGAAGGAGAGGACATCCGAATTTATATTGTAATTGTTGTAACTAAGTGTTAACAATTGTAAGAGTGTTTGTAATTCCCAGTTTTGATTAATAAGAGAAACATAATGGTGCCTAATTAATCAATAGTTGTGTATTGTTTACTGTCCCTTGTGCTCTTGCATTTCTATCTGTGCTTTTTTACTGTTGGTAGAATGACTAACAGAAATCTTAGTGCTGCACGATGTATTTTTAATGCGACAAATTTACCCCATGACAACTGGTATCAGAGCCTCGGTTTTCCGAAAATGTTGGTGCATTTCTTCTCACAGCTATGTCTAAGAATGCATTAGAGCAAGTTCGGGATAAAATAGTTTGTATGAAGGAGACTGTGTACGGTTTGTTTGAGACCATTGCAGACCATATTACCCATGGTCCAAAGATTGTGGCGCTAACAGAGAAAGTGGGATCCCTGGAGATGTCCCTCGCAGAAGCTGTTCCTCAAATTGACGAATTGAAGGTTGATATGCAGTCAACCACAGACTTCAAGGATCAGATGGAGTCTTTCTCTGATGAATTGACTCTCTTCAAAAAAGCAATTGGGACCAATGGTTCTACTACGGAGAACAGAAGGGTTAAGGTTCTAGAACCAAAGCCCTTTGCTAGCGCTCGCAATGCAAAGGAACTGAAGAACTTATTGTGGGATATGGAACAGTATTTCTCTACTGCCCATATTCCTATAGAAGAAAGAGTTACAATCACCAGCATGTACTTGTCTGGCGATGCGAAACTCTGGTGGCGAACAAAGGTGGATGATGACTTGAGTGCGAGTTGTGCACCAATCACAACATAGGAATCACTTAGAAAGGAATTGAAAGAACAATTCCTGCTATGCAATGTTGCATGAGTTTCTCGTGAAACTCTTCGAAAGCTCAAACAAACCGATCCGGTCCACGACTATGTGAAACAGTTTTCGTCCCTCATGTTGATATCAAAAACATGTCAAAGGACGATAAACTGTTTAACTTTATGTCTGGACTACAGGGCAGGGCGCAAGCGGAGTTGTGGAGGCAGGGAGTCAAGGCCCTACCATCTACATGGCTGCTGCAGAAGCACTAGTAGACTTCAAAGTAGCCAAAGCAGAGAACAATGATGCTGGAAAACCCAAGAACAATAACAAGGGTGGTTCAAAGAAGGGCAAGAAGAAAAGCGGTGACGGTGACAGTAAGGAGATACACACACAGAATGGAAATCAGCAGGGAAAGCCTTCCAATGCAGACTCTCGTTGTTTCATTTGCAAGGTCCCCATCGAGCTCATGACTTCCTGAAGAAGGAGAAATTGAATGCCCTTGTTGGAGAGGAGGAGCGAAAACAAGCAGAACCTAGTAGAGTCAATCCTCTGCAACTTCTTAATGCAATTCAGAACGAAGGACCCTCTCGGGCTAACAGCTTCCTCTATGTGAAGGTTGCGTTGAATAGGAGTTCAGCATCGGCAATGGTGGATACAGGTGCCACTCATAACTTTGTTGCTGAACGAGTGGTGCCTCGACTTGGTCTTTCCTTGACTAAAGGCCAAAGTCTAATGAAGGCAATGAATTCAAAGGCCAAACCCAATGCAGGAATGGCCAACAATGTGACTATGAGGGTATGTCAGTAGTCTAGTCTCTGTAATTTTATGGTTGTACCCCTAGATGGCTTTGAAGTGATTCTGGGAATCGACTTCTTTGTCAAGGCAAAGGTGGCGATCATGCCACACTTAGGAGGAATCTTTTTGGGTGACAAACATTGCCCCTGCTTCGTCCCTAAGATCAAAGAGCCTGAGATGGTTCAGATATTTTCTGCTCTGCAGATCAATGATGGTTTACGAAAGGGCCATCTGACCATATTGGCAACATTGGTGGAAGCGGAACACAATTCAAACAACCGTCTAGCAAGAGTACAGTCACTACTGGGGGAATTTGCTGATGTGATGCCCCCAGAATTACCATAAGAGTTGCCCCCACGACGTACTGTGGACCATCAGATCGAGTTTATGCCTGGAACTCGACCCCCAACACAAGCTCCTTACAGGATGCCCCCTTCTAAGTTGGCTAAACTCAAGAGACAATTGGATGAATTACTGAAGGCCGATTTCATCCAACCATCCAAAGCTCCCTACGATGCACCGGTGTTGTTCCAGAAGAAGAAGGATGAAGCTCTTCGGATATGTGTTGATTACTGCGCTCTCAATAAAATAACGGTCAATAATAAGTACCATGTTCTTTTAGTAGAAAATTTGTTCGATCGGCTGTCCAAGGGAATGATCTTCAGCAAACTAGATTTGAGGTTCGATTACTGGCAGGTGTGAATCGCGGAAGGAGATGAACCGAAGACAGCTTATGTAACACACTATGGTTCTTTTGAATTCCATGTAATGCCATTTGGCTTAACAAATGCTCATGCTACATTATGTACTTTAATGAACAATGTGTTTCATGATTATATTGATCGTTTTGTGGTTGTTTATCTTGATGACATTGTGGTGTATAGTGATTCATTAGATGAACATTTGGACCACCTTAGGAAGGTGTTGTCCACATTGAGAGCACATCAGTTGTATGTAAAACCTGAGAAGTATGAATTTGGCTGCGTCCAAATCTGTAATGGGGAGGTAAGAATGGACCCTAATAAGATACAGGCAATTATAGATTGGCCTGCACCCAAAAAAATGACTAAACTAAGGTCCTTCTTGGGGTTGGCCAATTACTATAGATGCTTCATCGAAGGATATTCTTAGAAGGTTGCAGTCCTGACTGGCCTTTTGAAAAAGATAGACCATGGAACTGGTCTAAAAGATGCCAGGAGTGCTTTGATCGGTTGAAGCACTGGAAGTCTTCTGAACCCATATTAAAACTGCCAGACTTTGAGAAGTCATTTGAAGTCCACACTGATGCTTTTGATCATGCGATCGGTGGTGTTCTAATGCAAGGAGAACACCCGGATGCATTTGAAAGTCGCAAACTGAATGATGCTAAGCAGCGTTACTCCACCCATGAGAAGGAGATTACGGAATAGTGCACTGTCTTAGGACATGGAGGCACTACCTATTAGGTGCAAAATTCATTGTGCAAACAGACAATTCGGCAACCAGTTTCTTCTTCACACAGAAGAAGCTAACACCGAAACAAGCTAGATGGCAGGACTTTTTGCCAGAATTTGATTATGAGATGAAGTACAAAACAGGCAAAAGCAACGTCGTTGCAGATGCACTGAGTCGCAACTTAGGTCCTGAGTCATACATCAACTCGTTGGTGCAAGTTGAGGGGACCATATTGGACAGGATTAAGACAGAAACAGTGAAGGATCAGGTGACTGTTCGGTTGCTGAAACAAGTTACTGAAGGCATAACCAGAAAGTTTTGGTTAGAAGAGGGAGTTCTCTATGCCAAGGGTCATCATCCCTTCGTGCCACTGACTGGGGGATTGCGGAAGGAGTTGCTAAATGAAACTCATGACTCCCCTTGGGTTGGTCATCCAGGCCAAGAACGCACAATGGCACTTCTGTCTCGAAGCTACTACTGGCCACGAATGAAGAATGACGTGAAACAATATGTGAAGACATGTCTTGTTTGTTAGCAAGACAAGACAGAACGAAGGAAAGAGGCAGGACTACTGGAGCCGCTGCCTATTCCAGAGAGACCGTGGATGAGTCTCTACATGGATTACATTGTCAATCTTCCTAAGGTAGACAATTGTAGATCGATTATTGTTGTGGTGGACCATTTCTCTAAGTACGCAATGTTCATATCAGCGCCGCATGTTGTTTCTGCATAAACAACGGCCAAACTCTTCTTAAAGAACATTATCAAACTATGGGGCATCCTTTTGGACATTGTGTTTGACAGAGACGCAAGATTCACCGATAGGTTTTGGGCTGTGTTGTTTAAGTTGATTGGCACTCAACTTAAATTCTCCACAAGCAATCATCCGCAGACTAATGGATAGACGGAGCGAATAAATGGCATGTTGGAAGAATATCCGTGACACTATGTCACTGCGAACAAAAAAAAATTAGGTAGATCTGCTGGATATAGCACAATTCTGCTACAATCTGCATCGCAGTTCTGCAATGGGTACTAGCCCCTTTGAGTTTACAACAAGCCAACAGCCTCTGGCCCCTCATGAAGTTGCCAAGTAGAAATCCCAAGGAAGCTGCACTGCTACTTACATATTTGTACGAGAGAGGACGGAGTTAATTGAAAGTGCAAGGGACTATCTTGAAAGAGCAGTTCGCAGAATGAAGAAGTGGGCAGATAAAAATCGAATGTTCAGAGAATTTCAGGTTGGGGATAAGGTGATAATGAAACTTACACCCTAGATTTGGAAGAAAATCAGAGCCAAGGAGGTCCATAGGGATTCCAAGGTATGTTGGACCTTCTGAAGTTGTCTTAAAAGTGGGCAAATTAGCATACAAACTGAGTCTCCCTGAAAGAATCAAGGTACATCCAGTATTTCATGTTAGTTTTCTCAAACCCTATCATGAAGATCCAAGTGATGCAAGTCGAGGAGTGTCTCGGAGGGCACCACCTACAATTCGTGCTCAGTTTGATCGCAAAATTCAAAAGATTTTGGCTGACAAAATTGAGGGCGAAAGCAAGAAGAATCAGAGGACAAGTTACTTGGTACAATGGGAGGGTGCTGAGGAGAGTGAAGCCTCTTGGGAGAAGGGAACCACTTTGTGGCAGTTTGAAAAGGAGATCACAGAGTATCTGGCTCAAAAACGGAGGAGGTTGTCCATGGCTTAAGTGTGGGATGGTTGTCAGCCCCTAAACAGCTAATGCTGCGTCGGTGGATAGATGGTGCGGTGAGATGGGTGCTCCTAGACCAAACCATTGCACAAACAATTCATTGGTGCATATGGACTGTGATGTGGAAGCTAAATGTTGCATATTGATCCCTTGAGAATGGGTATTGCTCCTCGGTCGCTGGTGGGATGGACAACGGTGCCTAAAAATGTTGTGCAGTGATAGACATGCACGACATGCTGGACTGCACATGGTGTGTGCAGTTGTCGTGCTGTGTGGTTGACAGTGTGCACGCAGTACTGTGTTGCTGTGAGCGACGTCGTTCACGTGTTGCAGTTACTGCGAGCGACAGCGTGCGAGTGCTACGAGTGTTGTGGTCGACGACGTGCGGGTGCTACATGAGGCAGATTTAACCCCTCGACCAACCATGTGTTTTCTGGAAACAAATGCATGTCCAATGCATTGAATGCTAGACAATCATTGTGTGGAAGGATTTGTGCATTGGGGACCGGGAAGAGGTCGTAACGTCCATTTCCTCAATCTCAGAAGTCTATACCCAGGAGGTGAGAAACGATGGGTGTCACATACCTCTACCATGTATGAGGTATGCCTGTAGGATGGAAAAAATGAACGGTGGACCCTGTTAGCACACGATATGCACTGTAAAGCATATCAATGGCCTTGGTGGCCTCGATTGAAGATTGGTGGGACTCAGATGGAAAATTGGTGCGTGGGACCCACTCCCTCGTGCCTGGGCCCACGAGGTCCGAATGGAAGAAGCCCGAATACATGCTGTGGTGCCTCCCTTGAATTGGTGTTGAGGTGTGGTGCTTGTGAGGATGCTTTGTTGATGTGGCAGCCACGTATGCAGCAGTTGTGCAGTTAGCACCGCGGTTGATGGTTTGGGGTGGCAGCCACTTGTGCAGCAATTATGCAATTGCATTGGCAGACTGGCAGATGACATGGATCAATGGTTGGAAAGCAGGTTGCTTCTAACTGCAGACGATAAATGTTATCAAGCAGTTGGTCTAGAATGGTGTTAGCACACTCTAATTGGTCCAAGGTGGCAACAATTATCCTTGTTGGCAAGCAGTGATTGGTCCAGCTTCCTTATAAATGTCTACGAGGTTGGAGACATTGCAGGAAGGAGAGAACATCCAAATTTATCTTGTAATTGTTGCAACTAAGTGTGAACAATTATAAGAGTATTTGTAATTCTCAGTTTTGATTAATAAGAGAAACAAACTATAAGAGAAACAAGCTGGTGCCTAATAATTAATCAATAGTTGTGTATTGTTTATTGTCCCGTATGCTCTGGCATTTCTATATGCGCTGTGTTACTGTTGGTAAGCTGACTAAGAGAAATTTTAGTGCTAAGCGGTGTATTTTAGTGCGAAAACTTTATCCCGTGATAACTAGCATAGGTGATCTCGGATGTTGACATGCTCTTTCGTGGAACTTTTACTCTAATACCAACAATCGATCATATGCTTGGTGAAAATCAAATACATTTATTTCTGAGGCACTATTGTAACGCCCACATCCGTACACAAGTCAGCCCAAGAATTGTTACTTAGGAGGCTAAGACACTTAAGCCTCATAAGTACACTAAAGAGAAAAGGCAAATGAAGCACTTGGGGGTAAATAACTCATATCATAGAAAATAATTCTTGGATGGATACAAGGGAGGCCATACCATTTTGTACTTGAGGGCTTATAGATGAATGGCTAAGATATGCACATCTGTTGCCCCTATAATGGCTAAAGAATGTCTAGAATTACCGATCTGAAAAAAAAAAAAAAAAAAAAAAAAAAGAATATCTAAAATCTTTCACCATTATCTCTACAACTCAATCAAAAAAAAAAAAAAAAAAAAGAATCGTCTATATTTGCCTGGACTGTTCGATAAATATCTTAAGCCCATTAGAAGACTTTTGCAAGCCAAGCCTCAGAACAATGGGACTTGGCCTGGGTTGTGGCCCATTTTCGCCCCGTTGCTTATTGCCAAAGTCCATATACGTGACAATATGCTACTATGTTAACCAATACTCACTTTAGGGGAAGGATCAATATTTGTCATTTTAAGACCGTATTTTTGCAAGTGATTAAAAATGAGGATTAAAAGGTGACTATCCAAAATTGACCATCAAGTAATCTTCCTTCTATTGGAAATTGAGTTAGGGAAAATTGAAAATGAATACGTAACCATCAACCTAGTAATTAAATTCCTCCAAAAGACAAAGGTCCCATCTTTTTATCAAAACCTTAAATCCTTCACCACACACCTCATATCCTTCACCCCTCACGACTTTAATAACACTTTTGTGAAGCGCATTTCACCACAAATTCCAATCCATTCAATTCTTTCTGTATTCTATGCAAACAAACATCCCCATAATGTTATTTTGCAATAAAGAAAGGAAAGGTCCATTGACAATATATATATATATATATATATATATATATATATGGACACTACACTCTCCATTTCCATTAAAGTGAAAAGCATTCTTATAATCCTGAAAGTCCAAAAGTTGATCAGTCCAATATGATGCCCATTTCATTTAATGAAAAAAAATGCAGGAATTTCAAATGAAGAAAAAGAAAAAAAAAAAGGATCAATGGTCATGCTGTCCTATTGTTGTAAACTGTAAATGGATTGCAATTAAGCCACACAAAAGCTCACACAAGTCAAGTCCACATAAGGCTGAATATTTAACACCGTGTGTAGATTATGGGCTTAAATAAGCCTATTCCAACCTTTTTGTAATACGTAATATGTAAGCCCCACACACACACACAAAAATCAGTTAAAAATGTTGCACTCTTCTTCAGCCTAGGAGGCAGGGATCCAAGAGACCCCACACAAGTGGTATGAGAAAGCCACACCCTGGGAAGAAGAGCCCACACAAGTGGAAAGAGAGGTATACTTAGGTGTCGATCCCAGGGCAGCCAAGTGACAATCAGGGTTGCCAACCAACTGAACAACCCTTCGTTTTCGTTAAAAATGATGCACTTGGGATGCGTCAAACTGCAGTTACAGGAGCAGCAGGACAATACGATCATCCTACTATTTAAGTACCATGTAACGTTGAAAGTTCATTTATCCTCCCAGGTTAGATTGATTTTAGAAATTTCCTTTTGCAATTCCACAACGCACGGAAAGAAGTAGTAGTTGTGGTAGTATAGTTAATAATAATAAAAGACTATATTAAAAGCTCTTCTAGAATACATGATAAACATAAGCTTATAAGTTTTTCCATTCCATTTTATATTTTATAGGAACCATAGTGTAAAGGCAATTAGCTCTAGTGACCCAAAATATATGTCGAGTCTAGTCAAAATCCACCCCCGATTAGGTTCACTCAGCTTGCCTATGACTTCTATCACACCAGTTCTTTTTCTTTCCTCTTTTTTTTATATTCTCTGTTAAATACTCACACACCCTACCTAAGCGTCTTAACCATCAACACTATAATTAGGGACTGATAACTGATTGTTTTTGTGGAGAGTGAGGTGCCCAACAGGGAGCTACCATTTGATTGGCACTTTTTCATTTTTTCTTTTTTTGGTAGAAATGGATTGACACTCGTATCACACCTTGTTGCACAATGCTTTTTAAGTTCTAGGGATGTAGATGGCATGGATATAGAGCAGAACCATAGAGTACCCATTGTGGACTCTTATTATAGGATGGATCATCTCTAGATTTAAATCTAAAATGGATTCTAGAAAAGAGATCCTTTATTTGCATTTTATACATAGAAATTGAATAAGAGAAATTCATAGTCAGAGTAGCCCCACCAAAGGATTATTAAAGATGTGAATGTTGAAGGATATAAGGTGGAGAGGTAGATGGGACCTTGACTTTCCTATGATTCAAATTACTACGGTGAGGGCTGGGTATTGTTCATTTTTCCTTGTTCAATTTCCATTAATGGGGAGGTTATTACCCTTGACTCTTCATTATTAAAGACCCACAAATATAAGGCGTAAACCATTGTTCAATTTCCATTAATGGGGACGTTATTACCTTTGACTCTTCATTATTAAAGACCCACAAATATAAGGCGTAAACAATCCCCCCCTAGGAATTCATTAACATAAAACAAACAGGCCATAATGTGTTTCTGAGTTTCCAGTTTTGGCATCAAACAAAATGGTAAAGAATCATAATGGAAATTAGAAGTACTCTTTCTTTTTAATGGTAAAAACAAGAAGTATTCATGAATAGGCTAGGATTAACAATCATCAAAGTAGATTTCTCTCTAAAATATGCAAGTTGAAGCTCTCTCCACACTTAAAATCAACAAGCTAGTCAAGATTTAGTGCATCTGGCACATGCGCAACTGAAGATGTTATAGCATTTTATGGAGGCTGGTGTTAGTGTTATTTACAAGTGTTTATTCTTGTTTCAGTTCGGGTTATTCATAAGTTTATTTATGTGTAGTTGTTTAGTGTTGTGGTTAAGTGTCTTTGTTTAGTGTTGTGGTTAAGTGTCTTTACCACTACCATTCAATAAGTTGTTTTAACTATGTTGAGTTAGTCCTGTAAGAGCTATAAATCACATGTAATTTTCTGAAATGAAGAATAAGAAAGAGTTGCAGTCCTTCTCCAATTGTTTTGTCTGTGCACCTGAGCGAGAACTAGTGGGAATCTCATTGGTTTGGTTCCTTGGTGTATTTGGGTAAAACACCACCTTTCATAGTTTGTGTCATGGCAACAGAGCTAAGTTGAGAAGTGGTGGTTCTTCTTGATTATCAAGTTGAAGTGCAACTTGTTAGAGAAGATCATACATTGTGCAGGTTCTTGCTTGGTTGCTGTTGTGCTGATTTTTCACTACTATGGATCCTAGTGGTGTTGGAAATGGGTCAACACAATTTGGTGCGAAGAAGTTTACAAACCCCACTTACAAGTATTGGTGTTTGTGTATGGAAGCTTTTCTTCAAGGAGAACTACGGGATCTCATCTCTGGTGTTGATTTGATGGCACCGGAAGTTCTGGAAAATGCCAAAGTACACTGGAAATGGAAGATCAAGTGTGGGAAAGCATTATTTGTCTTGAGAGCATCGATTAGTAAGGATTTAATCGATCATATTCAAGGCATTACCTCTCCAAAGTCAGTCTGGGAAACTCTTGAAAGATTGTTCACCAAAAAAAATATAGCAAGATTGCAATTTTTGTGAAAATGAACTTGCATTGCTAACTCAAGGAAGTATGCCAATTTCACAATACTTCTTGAAGGTGAAAAGCATTTGTGCAGAAATCTCGGAGTTGGACGCGAACGAGCTGGTGAGTGAGGCTAGATTGCGGCAGTGTCTCATTCGAGGTCTGAGGAAGGAGTACACACCATTCATCACTTCTTTGCAACTTGCAAGGATGCAAATCGGCCAACCATCATCGAATTGGAGAATTTGCTTGCAAACCAAGAAGCATTGGATAGGCAAATGTCAGGCATGTCTATCTCCGAAGGTAATGATATTCTATTTTCAAAAGAAAAAAAGAATAAAAAGAATGCCTTAAAAGCTTCATTAGATGATGTGAAAAATTCTACGGCAAGCTCTAGTGGTGAGAGGAGTTCTAATAAGAATTCTAGTGATAGATGTGGCAAGCTTGGTCATATCAAGAAAACTTGTCGTGAGAAGGTACCTGATGGGAATGCAAGCACTGTTCATGAAAATGAAGGTGATCGGTAAAGTGATTGGGAGAAATGTTTTTCTTCCGTTGTCATAGAAAAGGAAGTTGATGCTAATGTTTCCATTGACTATGAGAAGGAGTGGATCATTGACTCTAGTTGTTCAAATCATTTGACCAGAAATGATTCCATGTTTTCAGAGTTCCGTCGGCATGATGGAAATCGAGCAATCGTCACAGCGGGTAATTCAATTAATCCCATTGAAAAAGGAGGGAGTGTGAATGTCCAAATAGATTCAAGTGATGGAGAAATTGTCTTGAAGCATGTTTATCATGTGCCAGGTCTAAAGAAAAATCTAGTTTCGGTTTCTCAAATCACCGATTCTGAAAAACATGTTCTCTTTGGACTGTCTGATGTGAAGGTGCTCGACAATGTGAAGCATGTTGATGCTAATGTTCTTATCACAGGAAAGAAAAAGAAGTCATTGTTTGTAATGTCGGCAAGTGAAGCCTATGTGGAGAAGACAAGCCGAGATGATAGTGCGGTAATTTGGCATGCTAGACTTGGGCATGCTGGCTATCAAATGTTGAAAATAATTTCATCAGGAAGATTGATTGACGGTATCCCACTTATGAAAGACATGTCAAGATGTGGTTTGCCAAGGTTGTCAATTTGGTAAATCTCATCGTCTTCCATTTGAGAGGTCATTGGATCGAAGAACTAAACCATTCGAGTTAGTTCATTCAGATGTGATGGGGCTAACTAGAACACCAAGTTATAGTGGTTTTCACTATATGTTGGTGATAGTGGATGACTTCTCAACGTACACACATGGTTTAATTTATCAAGGAGAAAAGTGAAGTTCTTTCTAAGTTCATTGAATTTAGAAACACAAGGGAGTTTGGTGCAAAAACCAAATGCTTAAGAACTGACAATGGAGGGGAGTATATGTCAGATGACTTTTTCAAGTTCTGTGAGAAATGTGATATTCGCTGACAAATGACATGCCCTACCACTCCACAACAAAATGGGGTGGCTGAACGGAAGTTAGCACATATTGTGGAGATGAGTTTGCCTTGGTTGCATGACAAGAATCTTCCTCGAGAGCTTTGGGCAGAGGCAATGCATTATGCATGTCATGTCATCAATCGGCTACCTCCATGGCTAGGTAAAGAAAAATCTCCTCTTGAAAGCTTGTATAAAATGAAACCGGATGCAAGTTACTTTCAGGTATTTAGTTCTACTTTCTATGTTCATGTTCCCAAAAGCAATAGAACTAAATTGGACCCCAAGGCAAAGAAATGTGTTTTTATTGGCTATGACCCACTTTGAAAAGGATGGAAGTGCATGGATCCAGAGACAAGGAAGTTTATGACTGCTAGGGATGTGGTATTTGATGAGGCTTCATCATACTACATCATTCAAAAATTTAGCATCAAAGCTATGGAAGAAGATGATGATTTGCTGTTAAACAAAGAAGATTTGACAAATACACAACCGGTTCTTCCAAACGGTGCATCTTCTTCCAGTTATGACGAGTTCAAAGAAAGGGGCTCTGATGACAGTTCAAAATACAGGTTGCTGTCCACAACTTCAGGGGATGATAAACAAGAAGGTTCTGTAGTGAGAAAGTCTACAAGAATGAAGAAGCAACCTGCTTTCCTTAAAACCACTGTACAGTGACTTCTTGTTTCTTTACTGGGCCATTAGAAGAGAACGAACCTTCATGTTATGATGGAGCCAAGGAAAGTCCTGAATGGAATTTGGCTATGAAAGAAGAGATACGGCTCTTATGAGGAATGAAACAGTTACTTGTAAATGGGTTTACAAGTTGAAGAAGAAGCCAAATAGCTCAGTTGATAGGTATAAAGCTCGTCGTGTTGCTCGTGGTTTCTCACAGCAGTATGGACTAGATTATGAGGAAATGTACAGTCAAGTTGCAAAGATGGTGACGGTTAAACCATTATCTCTTTGGCCGCTGCAAGGGCTGGACATTGTAGCAACTTGATGTGAAAAATGATTTCCTTTATGGAGAGTTGGATTGAGAAGTGTTCATGGGGCAGCCTCAAGGTTTCATTCAAAGGCAGTTCCTCATCATGTATGCCGACTCAAGAAGGCCTTATACGGTCTTAAGCAAGCTCCACGTGCATGGTATGGTAAGATTTCTGAGTATCTTATCTTTTGTGGATTCAAAGTTTCAAATTCAGATTCTAGCATGTTTGTGAAAATGGATTTGGGTATGCATGTGGTGGTTCTTTTGTATGTGGATAACATGATCATCACCGGGGACAATGTGGCTGAGATAACACATCTGCGGGATGACTTGTCAATCCAGTTTGAAATGAAAAATTTGGGTGAAGTTGGATGCTTTCTTGGACTTCAAGTTGAGAAGGCAAAAGATGATTTTTTCTTATCTCAAAAGAGGTATGCTAGAAGTTTGTTAGAGCATTTTGATGTGGAGGAGGCTAAGCCGAAGGCTACTTCTATGGAGGCATGTCTTAAGTTGAAAAGAGATGAAGGAAAGCCATTAAAGGATACAAAATGATTTCGACAACTTGTGGGTAGCTTAATTTACTACACTATCACTAGACCGGATATTGCATATTCGGTAGGTGTTGTATCTCAATTTATGCAAAGTCCACGGGTTCCTCATTTGGATGCAGCAAAAAGAACTCTTCGTTATGAGAAGAGTACTCTTGAATTTGGGCCGCTTCTACCTCAGGTTATTGTTTTACTACCGGTTCTACTGCAGTTTCATGGTGTAATAAAAAGCAATCAAGTGTTGCCTTTTCTAGCAGAGAGGCAGAATATATGGCTGCAACTAAGGCTGCACAAGAATGCATTTGGTTGAAACGGATGATCAATGATATATACAACAAGGTTGATTATGCAATTCCTATCCAATGAGACAATGAGAGTGCAATCTGGTTGGCAGCAAATTCCGTGTTCCATGCTTGTACTAACCACATTGAGGTTCAACATCATTTCTGAAGGTTTAGGGTTGGCGATCTCTAGATTGGTCTACTCAATCAATCAAGCCAAAAGTGTGCAAAAACCAATAATCTAGGCAGCGGAAATAAAATCACAAGCACACACCACAAGGACACCAAATATAAGGCGAAAAACCCTAACTGAGTGAAAAACCACCAATCCGAACTGGATCAACAGTCAAACACTATGAATCTCGCAATTACAAGAAACTCAGATTTCCTCCCCAGATATCCCATATCTAAAGACTGAAGTTACCTTGTGTCGGTTCACGCTTCATTGACTTCACACCGTTGATTGTAACAGATTCAATCCAGCATTTGACTCCTCAAATCTTCTACGCAAGAAGATGATCATCTACAAGGGATGCAAAAGAACATGGTTCTCTAGAGTACTTGGCAACACAACTCTTCAATAAATCTCTAGAGAATATTTCTCTCAATTAGATCAATAATTCAGAACTTGAGAGATGATCTGTCTGTCTTTGGATTGTGAGAAACGCCCAATTTATAGCCCCGAATTCGTGCTAAAGACTCCTAGTAATAATCCAATCAGAATATAGAGTCCATCTCAGATTTCTTCTTAGAGTCCGGAACCAACTGAACTTCCTACACCAAGCTCGCTATAGCGAGCAGCATTCTCGCTATAGTGAGAGTGCTCTCTGGACGAGTCTTCAAGTTCTGACAGAACTTCTGTCAACACTGTTTTCTAACAATCTCTCCCTTTTGGCAATTCTGGACAAATCTCCCAAGAATAATAAAATATGATCTACCCAAAATAAAAACCCAAAATACATTGAATTTAAAAAAAAAAAATCAGCACTGTAGATCTTGAATTGCCTTAGCTTGTAGAACTCTCCCTAGCTTCATTCTTCTCCTCTTGTATTTGTCCATAATTGACAAACAAAAGTCATCATACAGCTTCTGTCAATCTGGATCAACAGTAGTAACTCCCCCTCAATTTTGACTCCCCTTCACTATGATCTTCGTATTAGCGCTGGGGGTGGGAGCTTGACCTCTTTGATAAGGACTTTTTATAATTAGCCACCCACACTTGTGTAGTTTTATCTATCAGCACAGTGTGAGCAAACTCCTTAGGCAAATCAGACCTTCTAACCCAAATTGGAATCGTCTTGGGTGGACAAAAACTCTTTCGCCATTGCTTGATCTTTGGTAGACTATTCAGCTTCTTGCAATGAGGACGAATGTGCCCTTTCTTTCCACAATGGTGACAAGTGGATGTGCGTGCAGCGTGTGACACATTCTTTTTCTTGAAACTACTCGACACATTATGTACATGTGCAGTATGTGGAGTAGCATGTGCAACACTTGAAACCAAAATTGTTTTACCTTTAGCATTTGAAGTGGATGTACCATGATCATAACCGAGACCGCTCCTGTCAAATTGAGACTTCTTACTACACGAGATGTTTCTAAGAGTCTTCAAACCAGTGTTCATCTTGTTTAGAGATGCCTATTTTACTTCTAGCTCAGATAGAGTGATCTTCAATCTTCCTTGCAAATCTTTATTTTCAGCTTTCACCTTTTTGTAACTCTATTCTTAAGGTCTCGATCTCTTGTTTAGCCTTCTTGAATTTCTGACCATCAGTAGTCAAATTTTCAGCTATGTGGTTCTTCTTACTTTCCAAGAGATGAAACTTTTCCAGTGCTTGCTCTAATTCAATTTTCAATGCAGAATTTTCTTCTTAAGTAGCCTTAAACTTGATAGTAATCTTGTTGCCATACTTTGTCATCCGGACACAATCAGCATATGTAGTATGATACAACTCTTCGTAATCTTTCTCTTGATCTGACATCTCATCATCATGATTTTCATCAGTATCATTATCAGACAAAGACTTAGCCATGAAAGCTACAAACTTGTCATTCACAGTTTCAGAAGTATCATCCTCAGGATCTTTTTCTTCTTCTGATGACTCTTCATCCCAAGTTGTGTTGAGAGCCTTTTTCTTTGTACCCTTTTTCTTATTGGCACACTCATTCGCATAGTGTCCATAGCCTTGGCACTCAAAATACTTAGTTCCTTTCGCAGAATCCTTCTTTTCAAATTTAGAATTCTTCCACATGACTTGTTTTGACTTCATGTACTTCTTGAAGCAATTAAACAGTTCGACCATATCATCTTCAGTCTCAGATTCAGAATCAAACTCAATTTTCTTTTCAGATTTCTTTCTTGATTCTGTTTCAAAGTAAAACATTTCTCTTTAGATTTTCCTTCATCCAAACGATTTGCTTCAAAGGTCTGAAGATTTCCAACCAACTGGTTGACCTTAAGGATATCAAGATTCTTATTTTCTTGTATAGCATCAACTTTAGAATCGAACCTTGAAGGTAGAGACCCCCAGAATTTTCTTGACAATCTTGTTTTCTGGTATTTCTTCACCTAGAATGAAAACAGAATTGACAATCTCATTCAGCTTTGCATTAAATTGATCAAAGGCCTCATCTTCTTCCATCACGATTGTTTCAAATTCTTTAGTCAGCCTTTACAATTTTGCTTGCTTCACCGTGTCTGTACCCTCGTACACTGTCTGTAAGACTTCCCATGCTTTTTTTGCAGTTTTGCAGGTGGAAATCCTACGAAACTCATCAATAGACACTCCATTGTATACGTTATTCACAGCCTTGTTATTACAATTGGATGAATACTTCTCATCCTTAGTCCATTAAGCTTTAGGTTTAGGAACAATTTGTCCATTAACCACAATTGTTGGGCTGGAGTAACCCTCCTCAACACTATCCCATACATCATCATCAATGGACTTAAGGAATCCAATCATTTGCTTCCAATATGCATAATTAGAACCATCAAACAAGGGAGGCTTGGAAGTTGATGTCCCTTCTCTATTGAGCATCATTCTAGAAATCTCTTTAGATCAAACACAGCAAATTAGTGCAACCCGCTCTGATACCAATTGAACGTTTAGGGTTCATGATCTCTTGATTGGTCTACTCAATCAATCAAGCCAAAAGTGTGCAAAAAACAGTAATCTAGCAGCGGAAATAAAATCACAAGCACACACCACAAGGACACCAAATATAAGGTGGAAAATCCTAATCAGGTGAAAAACCACCGATCCGAACTGGATCAACAATCAAACACTATGAATCTCACAATTACAAGAAACTCAGATTTCCTCCCCAGATATCCCCTATCTAAAGAATGAAGTTACCTTGTGTCATTTCACGCTTCATTGACTTCACACCGTTGATTGCAACAGATTCAATCCGGCGCTTGACTCCTCAAATCTTCTACTCAAGAAGATGATCTTCTACAAGGGATGCAGAAGAAAGTGGTTCTCTAGAGTACTTGGTAACACAACTCTTCAATAAATCTCTAGAGAATATTTTTCTCAATCAGATCACTAATTCAAAACTTGAGAGATGATCTCTCTGTCTTTGGATTGTGAGAAATGCCCAATTTATAGCCCCAAATTCGTGCTAAAGACTCCTAATAATAATCCAATCAGAATATAGAGTACATCTCAGATTTCTTCTTAGAGTCCGGAACCAACTGAACTTCCTACGCCTAGCTCGCTATAGCGAGAGTGCTCTCTGGACGAGTCTTCAAGTTCTAACAAAACTTCTATCAACACCGTTTTCTAACAATTTCATTCGAGAGAAGGTGCTTGAACAGGAAATTGAGTAGAAATATGTTTAAATGGGAGATCAAGTTGTGGATATTTTTACCAAGGCGCTTGCAAAACCCGAGTTTGAGTTTTTGAGAGATACGCTTGGTGTGGTTGATTGTAAGCATGCACTAAGGGGGAGTGTCAAGATTTAGTGCATCTTGCACATGCACAACTGAAGATGTTATAGCAATTTATGGAGGATAGTGTTAGTGTTATTTACAAGTATTCATTCTTGTTTCAGTTTGTGTTATTTATAAGTTTATTTATGCGTAGTTGTTTAGTGTTGTGGTTAAGTGTCTTTACCACTACTATTCAATAAGTTGTTTTAACTATGGTAAGTTACATCTGTAATAGTTTATAAATCACATGTAATTTTCTGAAATAAAGAATACGAAAGAGTTGCAGTCCTTCTCCAATTGTTTTGTCTGGGCAACTGAGTGAGAACTAGTGGGAATCTCATTGGTTTGGTTCCTTGGTGTATTTGGGTAAAACACCACCTTTCATAGTTTGTGTCAATGCTCCTCTTTACATGCTAAATATTTTTAATACAATGAAGCATGATCAGCTAATTAATCCAACAGAACCCCAGGCCCAAAAAACACATTGACCCAGATCCGGAAACTTCCAGATCACTGATGGAGTCCCAATCTAAATTTCACCCCGTCCAAAAATAGAAATCGGATATCCACTACCCATTGACATCTCCAAATGCTTTAAATGGTTGTAAAAAAGATAATATCACAGGTGGGTGAAGAACAAATTATTTCAATAAGGAAACTGCAAAAATCTTCAATTGACATATACTTTGAACAGAGAATAAAAGAACAGAGCCACTTACTAACATGTAAGCCTTGGTAGTTAGTACCCGTACTCATAAGCAAACTCAGAGATGCCAAACATAGCACTAAGCACCTGTGATACAAGGTAAATGCTTCCCCCCAAGATAATGATTATGAGGATTGCTGAAATGGGGTTCTTCAGCAATTCCAGTATAGGCTCAAAGATGGTGTAAATGACACCTGTGCTCACTGTAAGAATGTAAAGACCATATCTTCTCATGTTGTCCCAGAACTCCTCCACCAGAGGTCCTTCAGGGCCAAAGGCTAAGGCCTTTGGAACTTCAATCCCCACAAGAAACAAGGCGATCCCAACAGAAGCTGCACTAAATACCACCCACCTTGGAAACCCATTTGAGGAGACTTGTAGATGAACTTGCTGTTGGGGTGTTTTGGGTTCAAATGTAGATTCAGTGACATGGGGTTTGGTTGAGTAGCATGTTGCACCTTGTTTTGGGTGGCTTGTGATTATTGATAGGGGAGAATGGGATGATGGCGTTGAATTTCTGAAACAACAGGGATTGATGGGAAGGAAGAGGTGGGTGGATTTCGGTGACTGAGCAAAGTGTGTGGATTGCTTTGGGAAGCAGTGGACATGAGACCTGAGAGCAGAGAGGTTCATATTTTCGGTTTCGATTTGAGACGGCAAGAGAGAAACGCGCTAGGGAGGGGATTCTGCTGTGGTGTGTGTGGCTCCTGCTGCCTTATCGTTGGGTATTCTCATAGTCTCATCTTCCGTTCGTTCAGATTCCCTTCTAACATTTTTCAAAATGACCCATTTTTATTTTACGGAAAATTTTAAAAAAGTATAAAACTTTTCATTCATTTTCAAAAAAATACATAAAGATTTAAGTATTCTAAAAATATAAAAATTTTCTATATTTCTTTTAATCAAGTCCGCTCTATAAAAATATTTAAATGACAAAAACACCATTACAATAAGTTTTATTTTTCCCCTTTCAATCTTTTTTGGTTCCCAAAACTAACCCGAAATCACTTTTTGGGCCTTACTAATCAAATGTTAATTATGATTACTTTCTTCTAGCGGTTTAGTCACCTAGGAGAGTGATAGAATTGGTCTTGAGGTTCTTTTTTTTGGATTCTCATGTGTCTCAAGTTTCAACTTGATTTTAAATGATTACAACCATTTAATAAAGGTAGTTTTTTAATTATCTGAAATCCATATATACCTTTCTTTTTTAGCTATCTATGCATTAGGTAGCTCAATTGGGCTCCACTTGTTCTTTTGGGTTGGACTTAGTTATTTCTCTTAAATGACTTATTAAAGGAAAATTTTGAAAAAAAAAAATAACGTAGTTGGTTCATTTTAAGAAAAAGAATTATGGTAATGACTTGATTGAAAGAAATATAGAAAACTTCTATACTCCCTTGAAATATTCAAATCTTCATGTGCTTCTATCTAAAATGAGTTAAAAGTTTTATACTATGTTGAAATATTCCCTTTAATTATCATTCCAATGGCCCTATTTCCTTTTACAATTCTAAGAAGCCCAATGGGGAGAAAGACAAGTTTAGAAGGGTTTGTGCACCGACTCTTTTCATGAAAACGACGAAGACAGGGCGCCGGATTTTTCAACGCCTTCCCGACTGATGTTTGGTGCAGCGAGGACTCTCTCGGTCCTTGATTTCTGGCACGTTGTAATCGCCCACGCAGTTTTCCTCATGAAAATGGATGCGCAATTCTGACCTTCCCAACGAGAAAGTGATTGCTGCAAAAGAGGATAGGTAGGTTTTCTCTTTTGCGGCTGTGCACAAACAAACCCTAAATGCTCTCCAAGCATGATTTACAAATGGTCAAGTACACATCAACAATTTTTTAGTAGAAATTTGGAGAATTCAACAAACTAGGGGGCTGAGTTTTTAAAGTCTCACTGATCAAATTGAGAAATTCAAATAGTCCAAGGATTCACAACATAAGAAACTCCTCCACGAGCATTTTTTTTCCATTGGAATTCAAAGAATTATTGTTGGGAAGAATCCTGAATTCTTCCAATATTGTCTCACATCATGTTTCACAAATCATCGTGTATATTCTAGCATTTAAATTGTTAGAATTTGGAATATTTGAAATGTTGAATATGACATTTGGAAAGAATAGAGTTACAGAATTCTCACGATCAAACTAAGAATTTCAAATGCTCTAGAAACAACAACTAGGGGTGTTCATGGGCATCTCGGGCCGAGCTGAGGCAAATTCAAGCTTAGTTTGACTTTAGAAACACAAACCCATATCTGGCCCAACCACAACAAGGCCGTAAATGCCAGGCCCAAGCCCACCAATTCAGTTAATTGGGTAGGGCCCAACCGAGCGTTCTGGCAATTGTTTGGACAAATTACACTAAATTATAAGCCCTCTTTATTCGAATCGGTTCAGACAGGACTTCAGACTTTATACCAGTTATCAAAGCCCAACCCAAATATTGTAGGCCCAGATTATATTTTAATGACCGATTTGCCCTTTTAACTGATTAGGCATAAAATTTTAAATTTTAAACCTTCCATTCTCCCTCTTCTTCTTCTTGTATCCAGACTTCTGCACGTGGATCTTATTGCAAGAACAGGAGACTCATATCAGAGAGTTGATTAGAGAAGAAGAAAAGAGGCGAAGATCGATAGATCTATTGGAGGGCCACGGTTCTCTCGTCAAGAGAAAGAAGATCCTCGTGTTGCAGAGAAACGGTGAAGAAGGGGCGGCTCTGTTTGGGTCCTGTTGCAGCATCCAAACGCATCAAGAAGAAGGAAGAATCGCCTGGTGATCGCTGTCGTCCGCTGCCATCGCCTGAGAAGAAGAATCAGGACGTGCTATAGCCGAAGTTTTCTTTTGTCACAGAGAAAAGGTTGCCGAAGAAGAAGCAGATAGCGTTTTGGGATTTGTGTCTGGCTGGGGCACACATCACTATGAACAGCCTTGAACAGAAAACAGATCGCCGAGGTCGCGGTTGTGCGTCGCCAGAGAATGAAGTTCGCCGCCGCTGCTGCTGCACTGCGCCGTTGCCATGGAAGAAGAAGCAAACCGGGAGAGGTTTCTGGTTCTGGTTCCAGAACGTCGTAGAGAACGTGAAGAGGAAGCCTAGGTTCTGTTTGGGGAAGAAGACAGCGATTTGGGCTGGATTTGGTTCCGGGTTGGTCCAGGTCAGGTCAAGCCTGACCCGTTTCAGAAGTCAAATTTATCTGAGTTCTGTATTTTTTGTCAAATTTATTTGAGTTTTGTACAAATCTATTTGATTTTTTGGCTATTTATCTGAGTTCTGGAATAAATTTATCTGAGTTCTGGACAAATTTATCTGAGTTCTGTACAAATCTATTTGAGTTTTTGGCTTTTTATCTGAGTTCTGGAACAAATTTATCTGAGTTCTGGAAAAATCTATCCAAGTTTTAGGCTATTTATCTGAATTCTGGAACAAATCTATCTGAGTTTTTGACAAAAAAGACTTGAGTTTTTTGCCACATTATTCACTAATTTAGAAATTGTGTTATCTTAGTTTTGGCAAATGTATTTGCGTTTTTTTAATTTTATTTGCATCTTTTAATTTTATTTACGTCTTTTGAAATTTATTTGAGTCTCTTGAAATTTATTTATTTTTTTTTAAATTTATTTGGATCTTTTGAAATTTATTTTGGATCTTTTGAAATTGATTTTCATCTTTTAAAATTTATTTGTATTTTTAAAATTTATTTGTGTCTTTTTAAATTTATCTGTATTCTTTTGAAATTTATTGCTTTTTTTTTAAATTTATTTGCGTATTTTGAAATTTATTTGCGTTATTTTGAAATTTATTTGTGTTATTTTGAAATTTATTTGTGTTTTTTTAAAATTTATTTGAAAATCTCATTAATGAGATTCCATTAATCGTGGCCCATTGAATGATAGTTGACTATTATTAAGGGGATATTCCATTAATTATGGGATATGATTTAAAGAAATGGTAAATTAGACATATCAGGTATGTGAATCTGTTAGAGGACTTTTGGCTACATGATTTTTTTTTGTGGACTGTTTGCAACAAAGTCATACTTTGAGGGACCTCTCGCCGAATCCCAAAAAAAAAAAAAAAAAACAAAGTTGATGACTATCATTATTTACATTTCATATCCATTTTATGTTAATCACAAGTACACCCCTTCATTTTCTATTTATTGAATTGATACCTATTTATTGAAAGTTAATTTATAATTACATCACATTCTTCTCTAATTACTCTTAAAAAGGTACACACTTATTAGGGCTGTCAATCGGGTCGGGTTAACGAATTCGGGTTGCGGGTCAAACGAATTCGGGTTAGAATCACCTCAACTCGAACACGACCCATTAAGAAAACGGGTCAAAAAACCAAACCCGAACCCAATTCGTTTATTTAACGGGTCATACGACACGACCCGTTAACCCGTTAATTTTGAAAAAAAAAATTCATTAAACTTAAAAAGTATCTCTTTTCTAAATCATGGAGTCATACTTTATGTTTGGAGGCTAGGCCCATTTTCTAAGTTACTATTGTATCTCTTCTGATTAAGTAAATCTTCCACTGAACAAAAGTTGTTTTACCCACTTTTGATTTGTTGCAAGGTAATGTAATGCACACTTGGTAGCATGGCTTTTTGGCGGGTTGTATCGGGTCATAATGGGTTATCGGGTTTATTCGTTAACGACCCATTAATTTAACGGGTTAACGGGTCTGACCCATTAATGACCCAAACCCATTAAGGGGTCACCCAAACCCGTTAATATTGTGTGGGTTCGTGTCGTGTTAACGGGTCGTGTGACATTTTGACAGCCCTAACACTTATTGTATATTTACAACTGCAACTCTATATTTTATAAAAGTTACAAAGACCGATCCTTCTCTGTTATTTCCAAATACATCTCTCTTTTTGTAATTACATGAAACTCCTTTCTCTAGAAAATTTGCAAATACATCGCTCTCATTTTGGCAACTCGGCTTGAGAAATTTACCAAACCCGCCCCTGATTTAATTGGGAAATTTACAAATACACCCCTCTCTTTTTCATAATTACAAGGAACTCCTTTATTAGAAAGTTGACAATTACACCCCTCTTTTCCGTAATACAAATCACTCCTCTATGATAAATTTACTAATACACACCACTATGTTAAAATACATAGACACCACTTCTAAAAATTTGCAAGTACATATATTATTTTTTTATAATTTCAACACCACTCTTTTATGTAAAATTAATAAAACACCCTTGTCTTTCCTAACAATGAAAGACTTATTTTTTTATAATTTCAACACCACTCTTTTATGTAAAATTAATAAAACACCCTTGTCTTTCCTAACAATGAAAGACACCCCAACAATGTTATAACCAGTTTAGAAGATATGCATCTACTCTTTCAAATTTAGAAAGAACCTTGTGGTACCAATTAGCCTTGTGCACAAATCTACATTGTGAGGAAGTGTTGAACGAATCAAACAGATTAAACGACTGCATTTTTGCAATTCTCAGTTTTCCTGTTGGTTTTCCGGGGATTATCAAGCTTGAGAGAGTAGGGGCTTCCCCTTTATTCTTTCATAGATTGTATCTATTTGTCTTCTTCCGAATATACATACATAGATCATTTTTTCTTCTCAAATTTAACTTTATCTAGAGACAACAATGACAAGTCTATTTTTTATCTTTATTCCCCTGCATGTAGCATGGGCTTGCATGTAAGCGAGACATTGTCTCTTTCTCTTTCCCTATCTACAAAATATTGAATCATTCTACAAGTGACCAATTTTATTGGGTTGTTCATTCTATTTAGCTTTTTATTTTACTGGTGTAATAGTCTCTGAGATTAAGGACATAAAGTTGTATTGAATATTATTTAAGTAGGTTATCCCACCAAATAAAATACACAACACACAAATTATTTAAAATGGTATCCACAAGAAATTTACAAATAAATATCACTAGTTTTCTTAAAGTTACATATATATATATATATATATATATCATTTATGAGAAATTGACAAATAATGGTTAAATTTGCGTATCAAATAATGTATATGCATACCACAGTATATTTATCCTACACTGTTAAATGACTCAGCATCCATTCCCATCATATTTCACTTCCCATCCTCTAACAAATCAATGTCAATGGGATTCTCTCCATAGATGAAAAAGAAAAAAGATCTTCCACTGTATCATTCCACGCAACGACATATCTAGATCAATGTTGTCATCAATCTAACAACTTGTGGTCCATCAACTTGAAAATATGGTTCGTTAAAAGAGCTATTCGCATTTCAATTCATGGAGTTCTCTTAAGCGGTGCCACGGTGTTATACTCCGACCCGAACTAATCGTGATTAAGGCTAATTAATTGAGATTAGTGCTAATTAAGCATGGATAATTGGATTAACTAAGGTCAATGACCAAAGAGGGACAAATCAATCTCAAATGATGTATTAAGCATAATGAAATGGGTTTGAATGAAATTGAATGGATTAAAATGAGTTTAAACTCAAACAAGGTAAGCTAAGGACTTTTTCGTAAATACGGATTTTCACGTATTTCGTCAAATACGGAAATTCTTTGTACCAACGTGTGTATCTCAAAGAGTACGTCAACTTTCATAATAAACATGATTCCATTTGACCCCAAATAGACCTAATGAAGAGTCATTTGACTCTATATGTAAATAGAATAAATGTAAGGGGGTTTTGGTGTGAGAAGTGGTTATATTAGAATGAAATGAAGGAACAAGCCATTTCTCCATTTGCATTTCAAGAGAAAACCCTAGAGCATTCTCCATTCCTCTTTTCTCTTCCATTCCTTCATTAAGTGTGAGATTAGGAATGATTGAGTGATTTTGAAGAGGGAAAACATCAACTTCATCTTCTTCCCCAAGCAAATCCACCATTGTTGAAGAGAAAAGCTTGAGAGGGATCTCAAGAATCATTTCCTTTGAGCTACAAGTAGGATTTCCCTTGTGATTTCCAAGTTCTATAGAGTGCTTTGTAGTAATTTCTAGCACAAATGACTCATGGGAGTTCATTTGTTTGTTTTTATGATTAGGGTTTGAAATTGGAAGATTTGTGTCCAAGCCCAAGCTAGAAAAGAGGGCTTTGAGTTCATTAGCTCAAGAGAGGCAAGTATAAACAACCCTTGTGATTAGTGTTAATTATTAGAAGCTCATTGAGTTTCTATGTGTTTTATGGATTTTTCATTGAGTTTTGAGATTATTATGAATGCTTAATGAAGTGGTTAAGGAATGATTAGAAGTGTGATTATGAATGAATGTGAATGGATGATGTATGAGGGGGAACAGGAGGTTCCATTTTACCTTGCAGGTTATAGAAATGTGATTAAGAAAGGAGAGGAGAAGAAGAAAGAATTGAACAGAATTCGGAGTGAAATTCTGGACAGTTCGCTCTAGCGAACTAGGGGTTCGCTCGAGCGACCTAGTTTCTGTCTGAACGAAATGAGGTTCTGAAGAGTTCGCTCGAGCGAACATTTAGTCCGCTTGAGCGAACATTGTTCTGTGTGGGTTCGCTCGAGCGACCAACGTTCTGCCTGGGTCCGCTCGAGCGAACAGTGGGTCCGCTCGAGCGAACCTGATACTGACCCAGTGATGTTAGTTAGTGAAAATTTAGGCTAATCGATCGGACCTAATGGTCCGACCGATTAGGGGTTTTGAGTTTTGGATTTTTACGAGAATTTGGAGTACGACTCTTAAGTATAAATGCATTCCCGATTAGTTTTTAAGACTAATCATGGGTTAAACTAAATATTGAGAATTAATGGTTTTTTAAGAAGGTTCCTTGGACGAACCATAATCGATAATGGCCTAAGCTCCATGGGTGATAATTACGGGGACTAGAAATGCACATATCAAATGTATAAATGTGATGCATTTGGAAACTAACGGTTACACCCGAATGGTTGATTAGGATTGAGATAGGATTGAGTAAAACCATAAGTGGTTAATATCATTCTCATTGTGGCATTGTGATCAATCTAATAAGATTGATATTATTGTCATTCCTTTCTTTTGTCATAAAAGGAATCATTGAGTTGAATTAGATCCATAAAAAGGATTTCTTACTGAATGTATTGATCATTGAGTCTGGCACTACCTAGCTATTGTATTAGAACTCTGAGTCAGTTCAATGAGTAATGAATGATTAATCATACTACAGCAGATGGATATTGGGGTGTTCCGGAGCTCTGTGGTGATGCTAGTTGTCCCTGGCCCGGACACTAGTAAGTCCCACCAAATTCCGATCGTATCTTCGGATATTGATTGATGCCTTCCATTGGAAGATGAATCCTCCCTTTGAGGGGAGATGGTAAGTGAAAATAAATCCTTCCTTTGAGGGAAGATGAAAATGAATTGAAATACAATGCAATGAATGCTATGGTAGTTGCCTTTCGTGCATGTATATTGACTGTCATTGTCTCTTATTGATATTGTAGAATTGTTTAGATTTCTCTAGTACGGAAAATGTTATTAATGCAATATGAATGTGTTCATATATTATTGCAAGAATTGTTTATACATTGTTGAACCGTCGTGTTCATTAGTGTTATTAATGGCATTACAGGCCCGATTGCCCCTGCCAGTATTGCAGTGCCCCCGGCGCCAGCGGAGGAGACCGCTACGGTTCCTCCCGGAGGATTGATAGAATGGAATCGGTGGGATACCATCTGATTTGGTATCCGAGTGCGAATTGGGAGTTGAAACATTTGATAAACGTTGGAGAAATGTTTTGAGTAACTGTTCATAAACTCATTTTGGAATGTAATTAGTATTTTGGAAATGTAATTAATGGTCATCTGCATAATGTTTTGAAAATGCAGGGTTGACAAATGTATATTGAAAACGATACATGTATAAGAACCTTCTTTTGTATACATGTAAATGATAAGTTGATATTGTCAAATATATGTTGTTTCCGCAAAAGTTTTGTATTTGACAGGTACTTGAGATTGATATCCCTTGTGGATCTCGTTTTAACTTCGGTTAATTCGGGGTTTACGGGAGTAAGTATGTGTCTCACGGCTCGGGGTTTGCCGGTTCTCGGGCCCAGGTCGTGACACATGGGCAAACTACACTTTCATAGTTATCTTCAGCGGTGCCTACCTAAAAACACAAGCCACTCAAAAGCATCATGTGATGCATTGTGTTAATTCATACCTAGCTCAAATAGTAGTTAGCCCCACTTTAAGATTGATCAATAGTAAAATATAAAATTTTACTTTGATTTTTGTTTTAACCGTGTTTTACATGTAATCAATTTAATTGTGGACACAAATAAATTAGTTCATTAAACTTGTCGGATTCAAACTTCAAATCAAACTAAAAATGAACCTAGCCAATCAAATCTTCTTATCACGCTAAGTATCAAATTACGAATTGCAAACTTAAATCCAAACTAATTGAAAATTGTGAACTAGGTAACTATGGCACACCCAAATTGCACGGTTAGTTGTGCTCCCCAGTCCCCATGTTCAGCTTCTTTGACAGTTCCACTGATCATGCAGATCGATGGTTACAAAATCTCTCCACTGTAGCCCATTTGATGGGCATCATCTGCCCAATGAGACCCACTAGTTGGAATTAACAACATTCATCCACGTCCAATCAGATAATCCATCTTGGCCATCCAATTGGTACCAACCAAGTCAATGGAATTCATTTATTGTTTCTCCGAAGATTGAGCAACCGAACTCTACCTAAATCATTATCCCATGGGCGTGTGATGCATCAATGATACCCAATGTTGTCTGAGAGCTGTTCATTCAACCATATCATCATCCATAGCCAACCACTGAGTCATCATGCTCAGCAGTTGGCAAATTGATCATTGCCTTTTGGTTGACATCCTATATGTACAAGCCCAAAAAAAGAAATCAAAATCTCAAGTATAGATTTTCTGTTCTTTTCTCTCTCTCTTTTCCATATGACAAGAAAAGGAAAAAGAGAATTGGCCCTTCGTTAATGTGCACCTTTGGGATAAAAGAACCATCATATTTGAAGGAAGTATTACAGCTTCAGCCATTGATCTCCATCTATGAAATCCTTGTCTAGAAAGGGCTTTGCTTCTTCATAGCTGAGTGACTTGGCCCATGGCACTCGCCCTATGGAACTGGCCCCCTTTCCTCCGCACTTGAATTCACCGAACCAAACTGTCCTGCAAATTTCACCTTATCAAAATTTCTCCAACAGAAGTATTCAGAAAAATACTTACGGATGGCAAAGTCAATTAAAATCTCTCTCTCTCTCTCTCTCTCTCTCTCTCTCTAAGTGTAAAAAGAACTAGAATTGGGAAATATGAAATATGGATTGGCCTGCTCATATGCCTCATGTATGGTGGATTAGTCACTTCAAAGTTTTGTTGTGTTGATAACATGCATTGTAGTGTCCCCTTTAGAGAAGGGAAGAGGTTCGTTGGATCCATTACCATAAGTAAGGCTCATTCCGTTGTAATCCAAACCACCAATCTGATAATCCTTACTATGATTGGGTGATAAGACATATTCCGAGGGCTGATAGAATATTCTATGTTAAGAAGGTTTGGTCGTTATGATGATACTGATTAAGTATTATAAGATTAGGAGTAGATTTGATTTGATTTATAACGTGATTAGGCTCATCAAGATCCATAGCTGGTAATTGAGGTGTCTTTTGTTCCTACTAAATGATATGTTCATTCGAAACTGTATAGCCAACAGCTTTCATATGAAGGGTAAGGGTTTTCAGAGAGAGAGAGAGATTACTTTCTTCTTGATGGGTCTCCCCAGTCATTCCACCCTCCAGGGATCACAATTCCATCCAAATTACAGAAGGAATAGACAACCCTTGCATATCTACCCCAAGCTCTTCCCAAGTATATGATCCCTGAACCAGTCACTCTACAATTAAGGAAAGAGAACCCTGAGTTTTCAGATGTCGAGTTCCTCTTAGAAGCAGCAATGGCTCCATAACTAGCTGCAGTAGTATGAAGTGTACAGCCCTGATTCAAGACACCCATTACCGGTGTTAGAATCAAAATCTTATTTAATCTGAGAAAAATAGAACATCCATGTCAGTCTTTGGATCAAATATCAATGGAAATCACCATAGTTCACCAATAAGTACATATTGAATGCCTACTCTATCATGTGTCTCTGCTCAATGACTCCCTGCTTCATAAATGTGCACCATTGTTTGGTGTTAAAATCCAGACCCAAAAGAAGTATGCCCCGCCTTTGTCTACTATGGCCATTGGATGTCAGGAACCCAATGATTGCCTCAGGCAACCCCTCTTACCATCATAATCAGATGCTCTAAATACTTCATCAAGAGCTTAAAAACTGATTCAAGACCATTCTTTATATAGATACAAGTCATTTTCCAGTTTCTCTACTGCACATTTTGTGGGTGCAGTTCAATGGCCATTAACATTGAATCACTGTGATAGGTGGGGTGCCTTGTGAAAACCAGGATTACCTTCTAAACTGTTGTACAAGTGCATTTGCGGTGGGGCCTACTTCTATTAACTAAAGTTATTTCATATGAAATTATGATCAATATGTTTGTGTGTGGATCAGATAGAGTGAGAGAGGGAGAGAAATCATAATGCAGTAATGTATGAAAGAGTGTAGAAATTCCTGATGCAAGATCATTTAACTTGATACAAAGATCGTCCATTGCCAAAGATGAAATCGATGGATCCTTGAATGTAACATTTGTGGAAGTAATGCCTCCCTCGCTGATCGAACAGAGTATCTTGGGAGCCCAAAATTCTGCATCTGAAGAACACGGCTTTATCGCCTGATACTCTCAATGCTACAGCTTGCATTCCAGTTGCTCCAGGCTGAGGGCTTGGAGCTGTATTCTGTTACCCATCACAAACAGTTAGTTTTTTAATTCGCTTTCATTAGAACAAATAAAATACCCTCATATTCAAATTGATTGTCTTTTGGTGCATATCAAATTGGAAGTGATTAAATAATCCTGAAGGAAGATAGTTAAGTTTTTCAGTTCTTTCTTGTGATCGATTGAAAATCAGGGCCAATGTTCTAAACATTGATATCACGCAAGTGGTTGAAATTGCACAAAGAGTGGATCATAGGCTTCAATGGGCGGGGTGCAACTCTCATGAATCCACATTTAACAATTAAATAAGTAATAAATTATAATATAAGAAACAGGAGCAAATGCTTCTAAAAACAGATTAGGACCCTACCAAAAGGTTTGTTTTTTAAGCATTAATCATGGATATCAAATTGGGTCAAAAAACTTAGAGAAACAGAGTCCTCTAAAAAATAAAAATAGAAGTTGTTTCTCATTTCAGTGTTTCCATGGGGAAATCTTAAATTCACTCTTGAGATTTATACAACTTGCAGGAAACTCATTTTAAGAATGTTTTATCACAAATCTCTCGGAAAAAATTAAAAGAAAATGTTAAATTTTACCTCGAAAGTGACCCCTCTTGCACAAAAGTAATCAGATTCAATGGCAACAGAAGCAGAAGACAAAGTCCCAACAAACTGACCATTTGGACCTCTATCAGAAGCTCTAGAATTCCAAGAAATCATGGTTTCGGAGCTTTCGTTTCCAACAAATGAAACATAAGGCTTGTTGAGCGGAACAATTACCTTCTCCCTGCAATTCTTCACCAATCAAAGCATTATACCACGCAACATTACAATACTAAAAGGTCCAAGAGATGACTGAAAGTTCGTACTCATATGTGGAAGTTCTTTATTTTAAAAAAATCTCAAACCATGATGGACTCAAACAATTTCCATTAGAAGCCACTTCTCTGACAGATGGAATGAGAAATCTTTGAAACCATGCAGATAACAAGTCAAGAACCTTCGCTACAGACAAGATTATAAAATTCAAAATCAAAGAGAAAATAAGCTAAGATTCCCTTCATCTGCAAAAGCCCACCATACTAATCATAATAATTTACATTAAGAACCCAACCACAAATTAACAAAAGCAAAGGAATAAGTCCCAAAGAAGAGAATTTGCTTATACTTTTGTAAAAGCCCACAAACCAGACAACCATTACTACTACAAAACCGGACTTCTCATGATTTTGCTAAACTGAACACAGCAAATCATGCGATACTTAATCTGAAAATTTGTTGTTTCCAGTAAGGATCAGATCCATTCAGTTGCACATCAGGGACCATATAAACGTTGGAAATGTCTAACCATGCCACCCCATTTAGGGTGGTCAGGAATCAAGATATTGGAGTTAAATTAAGTCAGATACTAATTTTTCTGAACTTCTCATCCCTGTTTTTGTAATGATACGAGGGCAGAAAATGATGATGCAACTGTATTAAATTAGTTAGGCAGAATCTTTCAATTCCACAATTAACATGTACAGAGGAACAGATAATCATCTGATTACCCAGAATATTCGAACAACTTGAAGTTCATGTCATGTCATGAATTAGATTTTGTCCCAAAAGAAAGAAGAGATACTGTCTACTGCTTTTTTTGTCCACCCAGTTACCGACCTGTAAACCCCTGGAAGTATGATGATCTTCACTCTCTCTTTGCTCCACAATGGAACCAAATCAACTGCTCCTTGAACTGTTTTGGAATCACCCTTCCCGTCCTTTGACACCACAATGACTCGACCCTGGTCCGTCTCATTAGAACCCGACTTCCCCAAGTACTTTTCAATACTCAAATCTTCCCAAGATATGAGATTCCTGTCGGTGTTACATACTCCTATCTGCCTAGTGAAAATCACAAACAATAGCATAGAAAGGCTGAAAACAGAGAACTCCATGGCCTTTTGTCTTGTGACAACTAGAGATTGGAGTTAAAATATGCTATTGTGACAACTTTTTTTCTTGTGATCTCCTCTACCCTGAAATGGCACAACGAGAAGCCAAGGAGAGAGAGAGAGAGATTCACATATGTAACTGGAATTTGAAGAGGTGAGTGGGTGATGAGTCGTTAAGCCAAACGGTTATGTTTCAGCTCAAGCCGAAACAGAAACTGAATTTTAAATTGGTGAGCACCAAATGACTAAAATGACCTCGGAGTTTTCATTCTCCATTTCAGATGAACATAAAGCATCAAAACCTTTCATTCTTTTTTCACCTCGGAAGCCTATGATTGGAGTGTTCATGGGCCAGGCAGGCCAGGCCAGCCCCTCATTGGGCTGGTTTTGGCCTTTGTTTTTCAGCTGGTGAGCTCTATGATTCCTACTTTCTGGCCAGGCCCGGTCCTGAATTGTTTCCGTGGGTCGGATTCTAGCCTGAATCTAAAGCCCAATAACCACCTTTCATTGGGTCATAGGGCTCCTTCGTCCATACTCCACCATACGTATGCTGCTTGTTGTTATCGGCCACAGGATAACTCCACGTGATGGTGACATGAAAGTGTGACACAAATAATAATAATAACAATAATAATAATGACTATATGGCAAATATACCAGGAAAATGGATCAAAGTCGCCTCATGGGGCCACCGACCAGTCCATCCGAGCAGACCATCCAAACCTACCCTCATATTTACATAAGTCCTACCTGGATTTTGATAGATCCAAAAAGAGTGAACCGTTGGATGAAGGGTCAAAACCCATATGGTATATAATCATATAAGACTAAAGAATTTGAACAATTTAATGGTGATATTAACAAAATGGCAGTTTTGCATGCATGGGTATTGAATTAATTGCTTGTTAATCAGGAAATCAAGGAAATCAGAATTGCAATCTACATTCTACTGCGAGTAGGAGAAATTATGGTAGGTTTTGATTCACCTTCTTAGAGGTGGAAGCGTTTGGGCGATTTGATGGAAGAATCTATTTGCATTTATTCTATCATGCACACTTCTGCGTTCAGATAAACCTCAGGTAGGCACATCTAACAGAAATTTGTAATGAGCCATGAGGAACCAGGAGACCCTTCATTTCCCGAGTCCTGGCCTGGCTCATTTTCTCCTTACAAATATGGCCCACCCATTGGATCAGATAAATCATTGTGATCAGATTAAGATAAGACTCTCGGATTGAACAAAATCGGTTTGACTTAAATTGTTACCCGCACTTAAATTGTTACCCACACTGAAATTATTCGAATGGTTACGAAGTCCAGCAATGAGCCAGAGGTCCCTCCGAGCCCCACTCAATGTTAACGTACCCGTGTAGATTGGTGCTGCAGCAAACTTCGATTCATCTGAGTCAAGTCCAAAATCAAAATCTGATTGATAATGTTCAATCTGATTGTAGTCCTGACTCCAAGCATCCATGCACCAGTAGACAGATTGAATCTCATAAGTGGGGTCCGCTGAAGGATTTTTGGGATTGGCACCAGGGAAGCTTCAAATGATAACTAGCAAAACATGCCCTCGCTTAGCACGGGCAATATAATTTATAATATAAAAAATATATAAGATTTAAATAATATTTAGTCTAAATTATATCAAGATAGTAAAAACTACAATCAAAATTAAAACGTATAATAATAATAATAATAATATTTAGCTTTCTAGGGACAAATAAGATTTGCCTACGACATTTGATTAAGAGGATATAAATATGCATTGATTAATTAGAGACTGCAGAAGATTGGACTCTTTAAAAGGAAACTCCTTTTATATTGGACTTTTTATTTAAATAACTAAAATTGGAAATCTCTCTCCATCAATATAAATATATCTTTGATATAAATCAATTGAGTATTTTGCTTCAAACATTCTTTTTAAATCATAAGATTAAACCCATAAAAAAATAGAAGTGATAAAAACACCATAAAAATAGAACATGAAAACAGAAGTTCATAGGCAATCCAACAATAAAAATAACTTAAAATAAAAAAATAAATCCAAAGAAATCGAATGCCTAAAAACCAAAAATTAAAACAAGAAAACGTCATCAGATAAGATTTGCTTAGCCATGGCATTAGATAAAATTTGCTTACCTATAGCATTAGATAAGAAAATCTAAATATGCAGCAGCAGGGATATAAAAATAAAAGAAAGAAATTGATTGACACTTATATGTGAAACGATTAACCGCAAGACTACAGTGTCATCAAGTAGTAAATGACTAAAGAGTCCGAATTATCGATCCCACGAAGAGAGGATAGAACAAGCAATGAATCCAATTAAATTGAGAGTTGAACTAAGATATAGCTAATATAGGCAAATGAAGTGAAAAAAAATGAAACTAATAAACTATGCAATGTAAACAACTAATTAACGATCTAAAATATGAATTTAATAAGATCTAAGTTAATCTAACAAACTACACTAAACTAGTGGATGAATGGTAGTGAACATGAAAGATTTAAGGTGAAGATGTGATGTGAAATGTGTAGGAGTTTAAAACAAGTTGTGTGAAGTGTAGATCTAACAATCTATAAGTGAAAATAACAAATCAAACAAAGATTTAAATTAACATGAATAAAAATAAGAGATTAAGCAATCCAAAATCCACTAAGTATGTAATTAATTCAAACAATGCATGTTCTAATTCAACTCTCAAATTTACAATCCAATTAGCAATCTCTTGCCTAATTGGATTAGATGATATAACAATGAAGATCAAAGTAGAAGAAAATCAAAGGCCAAGATCCTAGATCATCATATAGCTATCCTAACAATAAATCATCAAAATCAAGCTACAAAAGATCAAAGATAAGGGCTCTAGAGCATGCTATGTGAGAAAACTTAATCAAACTACAAAGCATCAATTGAGATTATCCGAGCATCAACTGTAGAGATAGGGCATGAGAAATAAGAGAGATTAGCACAATTAAATCTAAAATCTACTAATCAATCAAAGCACAAGTAGAGAATTTAAACTAAAACATGCATGTAATTAAACTAATCACATTACTTATATTCAAAAGGAGAGCCTAATCATAGAGCTTTAGCTACTAAACATAAAGAAAGAGCTTCAAATCTTCATTAATAATCTTCAATTACACGATCTCTCTCTAGATTAGTTACAAAGAATTGCTCCTAATTACAATCTAAAAGTATAAAGAAGGTAAAATAAAATTGCTAAAAGACTAACTTGCCAAAAGATTTTTTTTCCCTCTATAAATACATTCTAATTTATAGAAACATTGAGGACATTTAATTGGCTCATTTCCTTTCACAAGTATTGCTTCCATTTGATTGGTTGCAACTTGAGGACTTTTTATTGGCTCATTTGCTTCCACATGGATTGCTTCAATTTGATTAGTTGCAACAAACTTTCCTTCCAAAAACTAAAATTAGAAACATTAAGGACATTTGATTGGCTCATTTCCTTTCACAAGGATTGCTTCATACCCACCCAAGTTCTAACCAATACACAAATTACTCCTTTCTGTTAGAAATATACTTCTTTTATCCTTAAAGTCTTCTCCTCTTATTTTGGAATTCTTTAAATATTCCTAAGATTTCTTCAATATAAATTCTTTATTGAAATCTCTTCTTGATGCCTTGGGACACTAGCCGGAATGTTTGGGTAGTCGCGGGATCTACCTACACAAGAGAAATTAACTAAAAATGAGCTATAAATAATCGGATTTATGCATGATTATCCGATAATCCGTTAATGTGATAGAAGGATAAAATCTCCGTGTTAAGCAAATGTTATGCATAAGAGACGCTGATAAAACTCGGACTAATGAGGAGTAAAATATACAATATTTAACACTCATAAGAAATAATGGAAGATGAAGAAAGGGCGGGACCCACATACCTGATCCAACTGTTGAGCTCCCTTTTTCCTCCTCCTTTTTCTCCTGCCTTCACTCTCCCCTGCCTCACATGAAGCAACAAGAAAGAAAGAAATGAAAGAGTTGATCAGTTGCTCCAGAAATGAATTCTCTAACTCAGAGGAGGCCATGAGAGAGAGGAAGAGAGGGAGAGAAAAGGGGTAGAGGGGCGGGGGCTGTCAGTGGCGAGCGAGAAAGATAGAGAGAGGGAGATGGGTCGGCGGCAGGGTTGGGCGGAGGTGGCCAGAGCAGGGAGCAGGGAGTAGGGAGAGAGAGGGAAGGAGAGAGATAGGGGTAGTTTAGGGATTTTTTTATTATTTTTTTTTTAAAATGTAGTGTGTGGAGAGTTGTTTGTTGTGTGTAGGTAGCAACACTCTAAGAATAAGGATGAGTGTATTTAGGATAGTTTGGGTGTATTGACTAAAGTGCCCATGCACGGTAGTTTGATTAGTGAAGGGACCTAGGGGTACTTAGAGGGCTATTTTGGGTTTAGTTGCATAATTCTCCACAGGAAAACCCCTTCCTAAACTTGGTAATTATAACTAGGGGCTTCTAATAAACTAACTAATTCTAGGGAGTCCAACTAGACCCCTAATGAATTTATAAACCTCAAAAGGATCCTAATCCTATAAACTAGGCTTAATTGATAGGAAATTACTCAACTACCCTTGCTAATCCCCAATTTAATAGGATAATTAGGGATGATTACCTATAATTGGATCCCACTAAGATAAGTAAAGAAGCAGGGCCTCACACTTACTCTCTCATTGCTAAATTTATATCCATAATAGTTATTCTTGTTATTATAGCTTACTTTGATTTAGAACTATTCCAATCAAACATAAAAACTACTTTTTTAAATGGAGAGCTCAATGATGATATATATATGAAACATCGAGAAGGTCTCATAATTAAAGGACAAGAAAATAAAGTATATAAGTTAAAAAGGTCCTTATATGTTTTGAAGCAATCATCATGTCAATGGTATAGAACTTTTCATTTAGCAATGATTGAATTTGGTTTTGTAGTAAAAAGATTAGATCATTGTGTGTATATTATCAAAAGTAGGAGTAACTTTACCATTCTGTCTTTGTATGTTGATGATGAATTATTAGCTAGTAATGATTTAAATATGATACAAAGTATAAAGTCATGGCTAAATTCTAAATTTGAAATGAAAGACATGGGAGAATCATTATATGTACTAGCAACAAATGCCCGTGCTAAGCTCGGGTAATATGTGTGTGTGTTTTTCTTTACAATACAAGTTGATAAAACAGTTTAAAATAAATACATATATTGTTAGCTAAAAAGGCCTAGTCTAAGCTCGGGCCTACAACTAAACCCCCACCACCTACTTAAGAAAAAACAAATGAAGTAAAAGAGATTAATTATGAAATTAGTTTGAGATTGGATCGTAATATTATGCCAAACTAATCTCCTTCTTGTAGATTAATTTCATGTAATAAGGCCTTCGTCATCGTGCAATTGATTAGGGGTTTGTGGCGATAGTCACCGTAGTAGAAAAAAGGGAAAACAGGAAAAAAAAAAGACCGTATAGAAGTTCTCATGTAATTAGTCAAGTGTTTGCCTAAAAGTGCTTATCGTCTTGAGTATATCAATTACACTAGACTCTAGCCAATGCATATGTAGTTCAATGTTGTTGGTGCAAATATATCATAATTATCAATATCGTTTCAGCCTTCATTTTGGTATGGCCTCCAAAATAAAGTATAAATTATTGTAGATTTTTAATCTAGCAAAAAAAGGCCCATGCAAAGCCCGTGACTAAAAATAAAATTTATATTCAGATTTAGGCTTTTCTCTAAAATATTATTGTAAAAAAAAGTCAATAAAAATAACAAGATGCAACAAATGATATAGATAATTGATGTTGAAATATCAAATTTCTAACTTTCTTTGAGATTAATAAACTTTTTCAAATTGAGTTGACTAAATCGTATAGATAATTGATATTGAAATATCAAGGGGATTTTACCGAAAAAGTGTCCCAAAACATGTATTATACGTTTTTAATCATAAATACATATAAACATCCGTATTGGTGTTCGTACACTCGATTTGGACGATTTTACCCCTCTTGTATCGAGCCTTTGCCTACTATTGCATTCAGTTATGAAATTATAACCCAGACACCTCAATGGAACGATTTCCTTCTCTTTTTCTTCTCCAAATTTCTCCTCTCCAGCTTTTTCTCTCTTTCTCCTCCGCTCCCTCCTCTCTCTTTCCCTCATCCTTTCTTTCTTTCCCTCTCCCTCTCCGGTCGCTGCGTTCTCCTTCCCTCTCTCTCTCTCCGCTCACTGCGCGCGGGAAACTCTGTTATCTATCTCCTGGAGATTGCATACCCATCTGCTGTTGCTGCTTCTGCTTCAGTTCTTCACCATCAAAGCCCATGTTTTCTCTGGCGTAAATTTTTGGGCAACGCAACTAACTGATTCGTGGTCGAAAGAGGAAGTCAAAAAAGATGGAGTTGGAGGTCAGGGTCGTTGGAGGAATCGAGAGCTACTTCGTCTCTCTCCCTCTCTCTTTCATCCAAACCCTTCAATCCACCCATCTAGGGTTTCTTCCTCCCGTTCTCGCTCTCGAGATCCGATTTCACCGAACTGGAGAATGCTGGCATCTGGCCTGGTCAGGCTTTGCTTAGAGATCTCCCGCCATCGAGGTAATTCCAATCGTTCTTCTTCTGTTTTTGGTAGATTTAAGCGCAGTTTGGATGTAAAAATGATTTGCAAAGCGTTTGAATGCTCAGAGAAATCCATTTCCTATGGCATGGAGTAGGAATCGCTTGGATGTAAAACGACTTGCAAATCGTTTGAATGCTCATTCAGCCATGTATCTGTTTTTTTTTTTTTTTTTTTTGATGATAAAGTTGATTTGGATGGTGAATTATGCGGGGAATTGTTTTGGATGCCCCCCTTTAAGCTAACTGAAGCTTTTCGGCTTTTGATCTTTTTGGTCATTTAACAGTGAGACGGTGAGTGGGAAATCCTAGAAATTCAAGAAAAGATTAGGATAGGTTTATGCAACGGTGATGATTCCTCGGTTGGAAGGGGAAAGCATTCAATTTTTCTGTGCTGTTATTGTTTTTTTTTTACACCGTTGGGTGGGGCACTTTTTTGTGGAAAAAAAAAACCATTTTATATGGCAAGGAGTGGGAAGTGAGAATCACTTCCCAGGTACTGAGGGAAAGGATTCTGCAGAATTGCAAGGATTTTACCTAATTGTGTTTTTTTTTTTTTTCATTTTGCAGTGTTCCTACACTTCCCATAGGAAGTTGAAATCCTCTCTATCGAGGAAATGGTTTCGTTTTTTATTCTTTTACACGTGGAAGAAGTGTCACACAAAACTAAGGAAGAGTGAGCTAGAGGAAAAATCTGAACAATTTTCTTGTCTCGTAATCCTCCAGGTGCACAAGCACACTTTAAAAGGCACATTTGTATAATGAGGATTCCACTATCTGCGGAATTCCTTTTTTCATGCTGGTGGAGAATCCCACTGTGCAACCCACCATTGGATTTTGTTTTCCTCTCGATTGAAAAAAAATTAGGCCAGACTGTCTTTTCTTGGCAAAGTATCATTGCACCAAACTGTGGAAAATTGAGTTGCAGGGATAACCAAAGTCGTTTTCTCTATTTTGGAACTCTCGAGTTATGCAAATGTGCCTTTTCTATTGGATTCTTAGCTACTTCTAGTGAAATGGGTTATAAAGAAGGATTACTATTATAAAGTTGCAGAGTGAAAGATATAAGGTGGAGGTTTAGTTGGGACACTCATTTTCCTATTACTGATTTACTAGGGCAATCTAGAAAAGGGGAGGTTATTTGATGGCCCTTCGTGGATATTTATTCACCCCTTTACTTCTTCAAGTTATCCTATTTGATAAATAAGATGTTGCTTAGAAAGTAGAATCCCTAAAAATTCATTGGCCTGTTTCCACCCAAAAACACAATGTAATTACACCAAAAACGAACACTTTGAAAAGTTCACCCAAAACCGTCAGTTCACCTGATTAGACCTTACGTCGGTCCCACCTTTCCATGAAATCAAATCCTTTCTGCACTGCATCACCACCATTAGATCTGTACTCCCTCACACTTGGCCCGAGCTGAAAAGAAAACATTTATTATGGCGAAACCCCAAGGTTTGAACCCTCGTTGCCATGGTTCGAACCTTCCATCTTGTGCATTTCTGGGCCAAAGGCCAGAAAGGATAAAGGTTCGAACCCTCGTTGGCATGGTTCGAACCTTCCATCTTGTGCATTTCTGGGCCAAAAATCAGAAAGGATGAAGGTTCGAACCCTCGCTTCCAGGGTTCAAACCTTCCATTTTGTGCATTTCTGGGCCAGATTCCAGATAGCACCCAAGGTTCGAACCCACTTCACTGCCTTTCTAGGCCAAAAACCAGAAAAGGAAGAAAATAAAAATAAAAACTCTAAAATTGTATAATGCACTTAGATTATGAATCTTCCTACTTGAAATCTCATTGTGCATCCCTAATAAGGACAATTAAATATGGCAAAAGAGAGCTGATTTGAGAAACATTATTTAAATTGTATAATGTGTGATGATTATTTATCAGAACTGAACAATGGAACTATTTTGATTTCATCATGGTTTAAATGTTATCTAGGCAAAGAGAGCTGGTTCAACGCTTAGGTATTGAATAGTTGCAGCTAAGTGGTGTCAAATAATTGAACAAATGGAAAATGCAATTCTGAGCCAAGTCCGTGAGCCTTTCTCATTATTTATGCACCCCATTATAAAGTCATTATCATTTTGTTGTTGGAGACAAAAAATGGGGGAAGAACCTATAAAAAAATTGTAACGATATCGTTATCAGAAGATTTTTAAAACTAGAATTTGAGTGAAATCGTGAGTCGTTCTTATTGTTTATGCATCTCAATATAAAGTCACAATTATTTTCTTGTTAGACATAAAGAATGGATGAAGAAACTATAAATGATGGTAACGATACCGTTTTCAAAAAAAAAATGTCGGGCACCAAATTCAGGTTCGTATGAGTAGGAATTCAAGTTTTTAAAGATTCCCCCCTTAAAAACCATCTATAGATCATCCCATCGACAATTATAAAATGTTTTTTCTTATGTTTGTTGCTATTCTTAACCTTACTTATGGGATCTATGAATTGATCATCTTCATCGTTAATGTTGCACTGCTAAAATGTTTTTATGTTTGTTGCACCCATCATGTCTTTGTAATTTTGTACTGTAATGCTCCACCTTTTTTAACTAATCCGAAAGCCTAGAATTATGTGTGGGGTACTTGATTGATAGTGTTTTAACATTTTTCGTATAGTAGTGACTTTTATTCAGACATGACTGTTACGATTAGTCTATGTGGACTATCTTTGATACATTTTTTTTTTGTTATTTAAAGTCTCTCACACATCCATTATGCTCTCTTACCACAGCTACTTCTATCTAGTCCTGGACTAGTGGTGATCCATAAGCTGCATGCATCAAAGTTTGCAGGCTTTGAGAGACCATGACAAGATCTTTCTTATGATTGGAGACGTTATCATGACATTGGTCGACAAAGAGTAAGGTGGAAGAAGTATGAAGAATATCAAAATCAAGACACCTCCTAGAAAAGAAGAATACAGCACGTGATGGGAGATGGTGGAAACCAGAGCATTGGAGCCAATGTCAATGCCTTTTTGATTTGTAAGGGTTTGGTTTATAATTTCTTGTGGCAGGCGTTGTTGTACATACAAGAATTTCCTATAGATATGGGCTGCGCAATATTTTGTGTAAAATTGAGTGATGCTAGCTACACTCATATTTTGAGTGTCTGAATGTAAATTGTATGGATTTTATTCTATCAATATATAATGACGTATGTCGAGCTGTTGTATAGTTCATTTATCAAACGTTCACATGCTATTTGTATTATTCATAAAAGACAGAAGTATGATTTTTTATTGCATAAAGTTTTGAATACAAAAGCAATGCATATGAAGTGCAGGAAGGTTGGGAGAAAGGGAGCACTTACACAATTACTAAGACAACATGCAAGATGTGTTCCACTTTTTATTGTTGGAATATTTGCAATTTAGTATTCTTGGTAACCTCTGTAAGTCTTTTTCATTGTTTATGTATTTCAATATATAGTCAGGGTCAATCTCGTTGATGGGAGCGAAAAAATGAACAAAAAAATCTCTAAAGATCGTAACGATATCGTTATCAAAAACTTTACAGGAAAAAGCCGAGCCATTTTCCAGAACGCCCAAAGGTTCAAACCCTCGCTTTTGAGGGTTCGAACCTTCTCTTGCTGCCCTTCCAGAGCCATTTTCCAGAGGCCACAAAGGTTCGAACCCTCAAAGAAAATAAAAAAAAATGAGTGTAAATGGAATGAAATCATGAAATGTTACATTACAGGAGCCCATAACATGGAAAAGGGATGGGAAAGGTTACATTACAGGAGCCCATACCATGGAAAAAAGATGGGCTTTTCCTCTATTATAATTACCCTTGTAGGTGCTTTCCTGCTTGTCACGTCCTTCAACATGGGTCTAATTTCTTCATTGCACACGATCAATTCGATAATGGGAAAATAGCTCTGGATGGGAAATAATTAAAGGTTCGAACCTTTAAAGAGTGGGTTCTAACCTTCGGGCTCTTTGAAATTTGGTCTAGGAAGTGCAAAAAATAAAGGTTCGAAGGTTCGGGCTCTTTGGAATTTGGCCCAGGAAGGCAGTGAAGTGAAGGTTCGAACCCTCAAAACGAGGGTTCGAACTTCGGACTCTCTGGAATTTGGCCAGGAAGGCAGTGAAGTGAAGGTTCGAACCCTCAAAATGAGGGTTTCGAACCTTCATGCTCTACTGGAATTTAGCCCAGGAAGGCAGTGAAGTGAAGGTTCGAACCCTCGAAACGAGGGTTTCGAACCTTCGGACTCTCTGGAATTTGGCCCCAGGAAGGCAGTGAAGTGAAGGTTCGAACCCTCAAAATGAGGTTCGAACCTTCATGCTCTCTGGAATTTGGCCCAGGAAGGCAGTGAGTGAAGGTTCGAACCTCAAAACGAGGGGTTCGAACCTTCGGACTCTTTGGAATTTGGCCCAGGAAGGCAGTGAAGTGAAGGTTCGAACCCCAAAATGAGGGTTCGAACCTTCATGCTCTCTGGAATTTAGCCCAGGAAGGCAGTGAAGTGAAGGTTCGAACCCTCAAAACGAGGGTTCGAACCTTCGGACTCTCTGGAATTTGGCCCAGGAAGGTAGTGAAGTGAAGGTTCGAACCCTCAAAATGAGGGTCGAACCTTTCATGCTCTCTGGAATTTGGCCCAGGAAGGCAGTGAAGTGAAGATTCGAACCCTTAAAACGAGGGTTCGAACCTTCGGACTCTTTGGAATTTGGCCCAGGAAGGCAGTGAAGTGAAGGTTCGAACCCTCAAAATGAGGGTTCGAACCTTCATGCTCTCTGGAATTTGGCCCAGGAAGGCAGTGAAGTGAAGGTTCGAACCCTCAAAACGAGGGTTCGAACCTTCATGCTCTCTAGGAAAAGAGAGCTGGTTCTACGCTGAAAAATCGAACAGTTGCAGCTATGTGGTGTCAAATAAATTGAACAAATGGAAACCCAAGTTGCAGCCATTCTTCAAGAAGAAAGGTAAATCTGTGTCTTCTGTGTGAGGTTTGCTTGCATCCTTTATTCTTTTCTTCTTAACAAATACATCTCTAGAAAAATGTGAAAAAATAAAAAACCATCCATTGAATTGGGCCCAACATTGAAGTCCATTGGTGAATGAGGAATTTTGCATCTAGTCTATTCATTGTAAGAGCTGCCTCTTGACATGTTTCAAATCCTCTAAGACTTAAAGACTTCTTTCAAATTGACTCAGCATATCATACATGTTACACGACATGGAAAACCGTTTTGAAATATCATGAATATACTGACATATCAATCTGAGCAGCATCCAAGAGTCTTTCTCATTATTTAAAAATAAATTTGAGAGTGAAAACTCTAAAGGACGATAACGATTTCGTTATTTGAATATAACCTCCATGAGTCTTTTTACTAGTTTATGTATCTCAATAAATAGTCAAGGCCAATCTCGATGCTGAACGGGAAAAAGTGAAACAAAAAAGGCTAAAGGTTTGTTAACGATATCGTTATCAAAAAAAAATTTAGAAACCACTTAATCTCTGCAACACAATTGCTCCACAAACATCAATTTCAGTTCAAAGGCATTGAAAAACTGATTCGGGATAAAGAACAAAACCAGAACAAGCTTTTCTACGTGACAAATGGGTTGGAAACATGAGTTGAAGAGGGTAAACTCAAATGGTCGTTATTTCATTTCAAATTGTTAGATAATATGCTTACAAAATTATGAAATGTTTGGAACCCAATAATTATTCTAGCACACAAAAGTCATACACCCTTTACAAGTTGATTGGCTCCATATGTCGCCTCCAGTGGAAGTAGATTTACAAGTTCCAAACATGAATGAATCTCTGAGTCCAAACTAACTTGTTGTGCTCTTGCTTCACTAGGAACTAATCCAGGAGCTGACCTGCTCATGGCTTTCACAAAGTGGAACAAAGAGAACATGACAGTGTCTTGCACTTCATATGCAACTTACTAGTTCTACTATAACACACTTCAGGTTTCCTCATTCTACCATGTGGCACCAGACTAAAAGGTAAAATGACACTGCTAATCAGTACTAATCAGAGACATTCATATCCCGAGGAGGACTTTGCCACAAAGGGAGCTCCTGCACATAAAAGCAAAATAACCCATATGAGAATTCAGTGAAAGAAGAACATAACCAACACTAAATCTTCCACTATGTTTCAAAAATAGGAAAGAGGTTCTTCAATTGTGCATATGAGTGCGCGTCTACTATATATATATAGTCATTATTTCATGTTGCCATCCCTAATTGTCACTAGTCACATACTCGTATCAACAATGAGTCCAATGAGAGGGCCATAAAAGGATTGCTACAATTTATTAACCTTTCTGTTGCTATTGAATAGACTCCAAAGTCCTAGCCAGTTTTACATGAAGAGTCCTAACATTCAATAAAGCTATCCAAAGGACCAAATTGATGAATGAATATGATATCAAATAGTATTGAATTCAATTTGTTTCAGGAAAACCAATAGAAATGCAATTCAATATAAGATCGAACAAGCACCATTTCTACAAGAAAAAAAAGGAGATTATGCAATATAGTAATGTTACCATTTCTACAATAAAAAAAAATCAACTTAAATAATCAATAGCTTACATAACTTGTTGATAACAGAACCTCTAAATACCACTAATATAAAATGAATGGAAGCTCTAATGTATACCGGATTTAGATGATGGCATGAAGTCCATTGATCATAGCCTAATAGCATCAACCCAGTCACTTGTAGTTTGACAATGGCGAATCCATGATGGGGCCCAAGTACATCTTTATAATTCCAATCAGCGGACATCAACTAGCCCTTTATCACCAAATGAAGAAACATCAGGCATATTAAAAGTCACTTTACTGAAGCCATGGGACAAAATTAAGGCATTATAAGAAAATCTTAAATATCAATGATGATGGCAAGATCCTATTGGACTTTATAAGATATATCTTCTTCATTAGCACTTCAACAATGCTTCAGTTCTAGTAGAGCTCTACAACATTTCATCATACATGCAAAACGAAAGGTTAGAACAGTTAGTGCAATGGTCTTTTTAGCTATCATCAGTCATCAGCAAATTGGGAAATTGTTTGCCCATGTAGAATCCATAGCATGCCCTTCTTTTCCTACTCAAAGGTATAACACATCATATAATATCTCCTTGTATTACAATGCATGTGGTTCTTGTTGGCTTCTGGTACATACTAATTTTACAGAAAATGTAAATCTCAGGCCAGGGGTTTCAAAACTCAGTTTTCCATTGCAACTCACTAAAAAAGATCTAAATCATTACAACTTGTTCCACTGGGTCCCATTCAAGCCTTTCTTTTCTTTTCTAAAGACACAAGGTTCATATTGTAGATGTGACAGAGAATTCCACGTAAAAGGGTGTGATTATCATGGGTAATAATAGTTATTTACAGAGTACAAAATGGATAAAGCAAAAAATGAAAAATGATGATCTTGGATATAGCAACATGGTGAGCACAATCTAATCTAATATTATTCAACTAATCCTAACAAACAAAGCCATCAAAAAAAAAAAAAAAACCCCTTATCATAATATCTTATATTATCGTAAGATAAGATCATTCATTATTATCCTACACAACACTACTCAAACTAAAGATGGTATGAGTCTTAAGTTTGCATAGTACAACAGAATACAATGGTTTAACTGTGATTGGTTGCTGATGCATATGGAAGATTACAGATGAGCAAAAGGTTACATAGAAGATGATTCCATCTAACTGAGAATATCGACATAGCATTTTTCTAGATCAGGTAGAAACCAATGTGATTCCAACTACACTCAACAATCCAGAAAACAATTATTCAAATTCCCAAATGTCCAATCAAGTATATAAACTGAATTTCAAGCCAAACAAGTAGAAGAAGAACTCAAGTTCCACAACAACAGAAAAATAAAACTAATTCAAGAACCAAGAATCAACTGACAGATTGAGATAGATAGATATATATGTTTACAATTAGAACAATAATACAACCGACACTTACCTAAGATCATATCTCACCATGTCCCTACTCTTCGCCCACAGAACGGGAAACCGATACCCAATCGGGAGAGGAACCAAGCATCTACGACTCGGATTCGGGCAATGCCACTCCCGATGCTCCATTCTCTTCCGAGATTTAAGCTCCTTGATCGCCCTCCAATTATCCAAGCAAGGAATGTAATCAACGGCTCCAACGAACTTGCAAAACTTCCAATCGATCAGATCCGTGGGAGCTGGGATCGAATCATCCCTCCGATCTTGATTCCTGATCTCATCTGTAACAGATGGAGCAGAAGATTTAGGAATTCTTGAGGAGATTTGTTGAGATCTTTCCAGATCTGAGAGGGAGAGGGAAGAGAATCGATTGGCGAAGACGAGGATAGAGCCGCAGAGAAGAAGAACGAAGAGAGCCAAGAAGAACAGGTTCTTTTCTCTCGAAATTAGGGTTTTGAAAGATGATGCCATTTCCTTTCTTTCTCGAGCTGTAAGAAGAAGAAGAAGATAAAAAAAGGTGTAGAGTAGAGAGGGAGAGGGAAAGAGAGAGCTGGGAGTGGAGGGGGAAAGGGAAATAGAGGGAAGCGAGTGGAGAGGGAGAGGAGAGGGAGAGGGAAAGAGAGAGTAGGGGAGAGCAAGAGCAAGAGCAACAGAGGGAAGAGAGAATGGGCGGGAGAGGTTCAGTTTTGGGAGAAGAACGGGAGAACCAAATCAATTGACATGACGATTTCGTTCGCACAACAAGGGGTAAAAGCGTCCAAAAACGCTGTACGAACACCAAAATGGATATATCGATGTATTTTTGTTTAAAATGGGTGTATACATGTCTAGCACCATTTATTTCGTAAAATTCCCAAATATCAAATGTATGGCTTTCTTTGATATGTTAAATGGAAGAGAAGAAGTGAAAATAAATAAAAAATATTTATTAGATCATTCTTAAATTCTAAATATCAAATTATTCAAAATGAAAAGGTGTAGTAGAGTTATACATGAACTACAAATGAAAGTTAAAACTATCACAGCTACAGAAATTAAGAGATACTAATATTTAATAATATAAAATCAGATGAAATATAATTAAAGTTACAAAGTATTTGGGGGATATTAAAATTTAACCATAAACAAATATATCAAATAAATGTTTATAAAACTCTTAAATATCCCCATCTAATTTATACCAGCCATATGTGATGACAATAATTAATAAACCATTGTAATCTGAACTCAAGAATGAGAGACATGCCAAGTAGTCACAAACACCTCACCTCACCCAAGATTTATGTGCCATAGGATGGTTTTACAATATCCTATCATGTAATGGCCCAAAAAAAAAAAAAAGGAAAAAAAAAAGAGAGAAAAGAAAAGAAAAACACAAGCACCTACTGCTCTGCCATCATCATCAAAAATTTTGCTTTGACACACGACATCCATTTGTTAATTTCATTTTCAGCTTAAACGGCATATGAGCATGATATCCAAAAGAATCAACAGGTGGAAAGTAAATCATTTATCTAAAACCAAACCATTCATTAGCAGTCGAGCCCTGCATATATATGTCATTTGAAGCATTGACTACATTATTTTCATTCGTGTCGCCCTTTAGAGCATTGGTGGCCCTCCTATGACCAAATTAAGCATCTAGGCAATGGCTCCCACCTTAATAATTTTCCTTATTTTTCCTATTATTAGTGAGTCTCAAATATGGCATCAACCTTAAGGTGAGTGAGAGTAAAAAAGAGAAAGAAGAAATTTGGTAAGTGTGGTCTTCCTCTACTGCATTAATTGGCTGCCATTAGAAAAGTGGATTTACGTTCTATTTTAATTTGAACTTCAAAAACAATTTCTCATCGTAAACCCCATTATAATAAAATAGAGGGGGTAGAAAGGGTGGGATCAATATTTGTGAAATTTAAATGTAATACGACATATATGTATCTGCATGCATGTGGCATACATACATATGTATCCACACAACCTCTCTGTTAAACATACCATGACTATTTGAAATCCTACTACGCAATAGAAAGTTTTAAAAAATAACAATGAAAAATGAAAAATCTAACTCCACACATATATAAGTTTGTAGAAAAATAAATGAACACAATTGACAATATCCTTCATATCACTTCAGGTCAAGAATATTCAAGTTTCTACATAATTAAAATGCTAAAAAAACCCTAAAGAGAAATTAGAAAAAAAAAAAAAACCCTTGCTACCTTCATTCGTGAAATCACAGTAGCAGCAAACACCAAGTAAAAAACCCACCTCTAATATAGATTCTACACACACACACACACACACACACCCAAAAAAAAAAAAAAGAAGGAAGAAGAAAAAAAGCAAACACCATGGCAACGACAACTACAAAAACAACAAAACCCAGAATCAAAAAAGGAAAATTGGAAAATGGGATGATTAGCAAATGCCAGGTATCTGGGGCCATTGAGATCTTCAGAAAAGAGGTAATGGTGGAAGTCTTTCAAGGCTAAGAATATGCTTGCTCAGATGCCGCTGTTGCCGGATCTGCTCGATGTCGACCTCGGCATCGGCAATGGTGGCGCTAGCATCTCCCTAAAAGTCAACCAGGAAGCGTAGGAGCTGTTCCACGACATCTGGTTGGATCCTTCCGCGGATGTATCTGGAGGAAGAGAGGAGTAAATAGTTATGAGAAAGATCCACTCGAATATGGGTTGGTGGAGGAAGAGAGAGAGATGGGGGGCCGTGGAGCCTAAATGCTAACCCATCCCATATCTGTTTTAGAATTAACATTAATGGACTTAATTGTAATTAAGTTACCATTAACATTTAGAAAACTAAACCGGAATCAGGGTGGTGGGGTGATGGTGGATAAAGCGGAGATGCATGGTTTAATATCAGGATGGTCTATGCAATTGGAACTAACTGGAGCCGCGTTAATGAGGAGAGGAGTTATAGTTTTTCACAATAATAATAGGGAAAATTCTTATTCAAGAGCTGACCATCAATATAATAATAAGATGGTCAAAATCAATTTGAGCTAATTGAAGCTGATTTCAATTTGAAACCAATTCGATTCAAATATTATAATTGAAAATTAAGATAACAAGAGATAAATAAATGTAGAAAATTATGTTTAGATCAAGAAAAAAAAATCTTGACACCATTCTCAAACGTTTTACAATGGGAGACTACAAACCAATTTCTACTATTGTTGAATAAGGACTAAAATTGTCTAAAAGAGATTGTCTAAGAGATTATCTAGATAAATTAGAAGCCCCTTTATACTCAAGCTATTGGTAGTCTTATGTATGCAATGTTATATACCAGGCTTGGCATTAGTTATTCAGTTGGCATAGTTAGTTGATACCAAAATAATCCATGTATCAAACACTAGCAAGCAGTGAAAAGAATATTTAGATATATCAAGGGGGCAAAACACTTAAAATTGTGTTATCAAGTTGATAGGCTTGAAATTATAGGCTTTTCAAATTTAGATTTTGCTGGTGATAGGGATGATTGTAAATCCACCTCAAGGCATGTTTTCATCTTTGGAGGTGCAGCCATTTCTTAGTCAAGTAAGAAACAGAGTTGTGTTACCCTCTGTACTCAAGAAGCAGAGTATGTAACATGTAGTATTAAAACAACCTTTGTCGGTTAGATAAAATGCTTTATAAAAGATTTGAAGCTTGATCTAACCAACATGCCTATCACATATATTATGATAATCAGTCCACAATTAGATTAATAAAAAGTGGGGCCAACAGTTCGAAGCGCAAACACGTAGATGTGGACTACTATTATATTCAAGATATTGTTGAAAGAAATGAAGTCACAGTAAGTTTAAGTGAATAAGTGCAGAATGCTTTACAAGGCATATAAGCCTTATAGGACTTAGGGATGCTTAAGTCATAAAAATTTCCTAAAGTATATCATGAGTAATATATCAGCTAAAGGTAGGGCTGGCAAATGGGCAGGGTCGGGTCATATATGGATCTGCTCTTTGGAACCCCCAACCTGTGATCGACCCATTTTTTAAACGGGTTGCAGGTTTGCAGCCCACACACATTATACTTCGGGTCGGGCTAACCGCCTAATAAATATGGGTTAGGTCAGGCCGGGCTGACCTGACCCGAGTCGCTCATCTTTTAACCAGTTTTGAGCATTGTAAAAAAGTGAAGGATGACGAGATTCGAACTCAAGACCCATTTTCTTTCAAATGAAGGAGGTGCGACCATTTCTTAGTCAAGTAAGAAACAGAGTTGTGTTACCTGCTATACTCAAGAAGCAGAGTATGTAACATATATTATTGCAACAACCTTTGTCGGTTAGATAAAATGCTTCATCAAAGATTTGAAGCTTGATCTAGCCAACAGGCCTATCACATATATTATGATAATCAGTCCACAATTAGATTAATAAAAAGTGGGGCCAACAGTTCGAAGCGCAAACACATAGATGTGGACTACTATTATATTCAAGATATTGTTGAAAGAAATGAAGTCACAGTAAGTTTAAGTGAATTAGTGCAGAATGCTTTACAAGGCATATAAGCCTTATAGGACTTAGGGATGCTTAAGTCATAAGATTTCCTAAAGTTTATCATGAGTAATATATCAGCTAAAGGTAGGGCTGGCAAATGGGCCGGGTCGGGTCATATATGGATATGCGCTTTGGACCCCCAACCTGTGACCGACCCGTTTTTTAAACGGGTTGCAGGTTTGCAGCCCACACCCATTATACTTCGGGTCTGGCTAAACCGCCTAACCCACAATAAATGTGGGTTAGGCCAGGCCAAGCTGACCTGACCCGAGTCGCTCATCTTTTAACTAGTTTTGAGCATTGTAAAAAAGTGAAGGATGACGAGATTCGAACTCAAGACCCATTTTCTTTCAAATGAAGGAGGTGCGGCCATTTCTTAGTCAAGTAAGAAACAGAGTTATGTTACCCGCTGTACTAAAGAAGCAGAGTATGTAACATATAGTATTGCAACAACCTTCGTCGGTTAGATAAAATGCTTCATAAAAGATTTGAAGCTTGATCTAGCCAACAGGCCTATCACATATATTATGATAATCAGTCCGCAATTCGATTAATAAAAAGTGGGGCCAGTAGTTCGAAACGCAAAAACATAGATGTGGACTACTATTATATTCAAGATAGTGTTGAAAGAAATGAAGTCACAGTAAGTTTAAGTGAATAAGTGCAGAATTCTTTACAAGGAATATAAGCCTTATAGGACTTAGGGATGCTTAAGTCATAAGATTTCCTAAAGTTTATCATGAGTAATATATCAGCTACAGGTAGGGCTGGCAAATTGGGCCGGGTCGGGTCATATCTGGATCTGCTCTTTGGACCCCCAACCTGTCAACGACCCGGTTTTTAAACAGGTTGCAGGTTTGCAACCCACACCCATTACACTTCGGGTTGGGCTAACCCGCAATAAATATGGGTTAAGTCAGGCCGGGCTGACCTGACCCGAGTCGCTCATCTTTTAACTAGTTTTGAGCATTGTAAAAAAGTGAAGGATGACGAGATTCGAACTCAAGACCCATTTTCTTTCAAATGAAGAAGATGCGTCCATTTCTTAGTCAAGTAAGAAACAGAGTTGTGTTGCCCGCTATACTCAAGAAGCAGAGTATGTAACATATGTTATTGCAACAACCTTTGTCGGTTAGATAAAATGCTTCGTAAAGATTTGAAGCTTGATCTAGCCAACAAGCCTGTCACATATATTTTGATAATCAGTCCACAATTAGATTAATAAGAAGTGGGGCCAACAGTTCGAAGCGCAAACACATAGATGTGGACTACTATTATATTCAAGATATTGTTGAAAGAAATGAAGTCACTGTAAGTTTAAGTGAATACGTGCAGAATGCTTTACAAGGCATATAAGCCTTATAGGACTTAGGGATGCTTCAGTCATAAGATTTCCTAAAGTTTATCATGAGTAATATATCAGCTAAAGGTAGGGCTGACAAATGGGCCGGGTCGGGTCATATATGGATCTGCTCTTTGGACCCTCAACCTATGACCGACTCATTTTTTAAACGTGCAGGTTTGCAGACCACGCCCATTATACTTCGGGTTGGGCTAGCCCGCAATAAATATGGGTTAGGTCGGGCTGGGCTGACCTGACCCGAGTCGCTCATCTTTTAAATAGTTTTGAGCATTGTAAAAAAGTGAAGGATGACGAGATTCGAGCTCAAGACCCATTTTCTTTCAAATGAAGGAGGTGCGGCCATTTCTTAGTCAAGTAAGAAATAGATTTGTGTTACCCACTGTACTCAAGAAGTAGATTATGTGACATATAGTATTGCAACAACTTAGATAAAATGCTTCATAAAAGACTTGAAGTTTGATCTAGCCAACTGGCCTATCGCATATATTATGATAATCTGTCCACAATTAGATTAATAAAAAGTGGGGCCAACAATTCGAAGCGCAAACACATAGATGTGGACTACTATTATATTCAAGATATTGTTGAAAGAAATGAAGTTACAGTAAGTTTAAGTGAATAAGTGCAGAATGCTTTACAAGGCATATAAGCCTTATAGGACTTAGGGATGCTTAAGTCATAAGATTTCCTAAAGTTTATCATGAGTAATATATTAGCTAAAGGTAGGGCTGACAAATGGGCCGGGTCGGGTCATATGTGGATCTGCTCTTTGGACCCCTAACCTATGACCGACCCGTTTTTTAAACGTGCAGGTTGCAGACCACACCCATTATACTTCGGGTTGGGCTAAACCACAATAAATAGGGGTTAGGTCAAGCCGGGCTGACTTGACCCAAGTCGCTCATATTTTAACTAGTTTTGAGCATTGGAAAAAAGTGAAGGATAACGAGATTCAAACTCAAGACCCATTTTCTTTCAAATGACAACTAAACCACTACAACTCCTCACTACTCCGTGCATTGTTTTATCTAAAAAAGAATAAATAGAAAAAGGAAGGACGCTAGCCATCAAATTTTTTTCAAACATTGACAGGCATTTAGACTTTGTGTTGTGTCTAGAAAAGTAATATAATATTGAATCCTACAAAATAGGAAATTGGAACGTCATTAGGATTGCATATCTTTCTTGATCTCTTTTTGGCTATGATCAAGGAAAGTCATTAAGATTTGAAATGGAAAAACTCCACATATTTCTCAAGTCAGCAAGAGGCTAAGAGTTAAGTTAAGGGGAAATTAGCGATACATCCCTGATTATTGGGCTATAAAGTCTCTAGTCCAGCGTACAATTGTTTAATGCCTAAGGTCCCTTGCGCATTGGAATAACTCGGGTGGAGGTCCCAATCGTGACACGTCATACTTTTTTATGACTGATTTGCCCTTCTAACTGTTTGTATAGTTGTCATGCAATCTCATCCTAGTTTATAGCTCGAGCTCATCATTTTGGATCAAATTTCAAATCTTGAATTGGAGGCATTGAGAATTGATTGAAGTTGGCATAGAATTTATCGGTTTCTAGAGCAGGTCGTTTGTAGTGCGTGAGGATCCCTTTTCTTCTTCTTCTTCTTCTTTTTCTTCTTCTTCTTGTTTTCTCGTTGCTAGAAAGCACAGTTCTTCTGAATCTGAGTTTATAGATCTGATTCACAGCAAACTCAGAATTCATCACATCAATGAAATTCTTGAGGTATGGATTAATGTTTTGATTTGAATTTTAGTGTAAATACTTCTTTTAATCTTGCTTTCTGAAAGTATTTGTTCTTCTGTTCTCATTATTTCTGTTTAGATCTGAATAGAAGCAGATTCGGATTTTATCATCTCAGTTAATTTCTTGAGGTAAGAATGAATGTTTTGATCTATTTTAGTTTAAGAAGATCTTTAAATCTTTTTTTTTCTGGAATGATTTCTTCTTACATTATTAGTAGTTCGTTGTAGATGTGAATGGAATCAAACTCTGATGAATTCATACCAATTACAGTTAAAGTAAGACCAAATTCAGATGCATTGATGCAAAAGTGATATAGATTCACTTCAAATGCAGTTTCATCGATTCTGTAATCAGATAAAATCATGTCAAAATTGGCTAAATTTATATGTATTATATTAGATAAATTTGTATTAGGTAACTTCAAATCAAACACAGATAAAATGATGAGAAAGTTAGATAAATTCACTTTATTAGCAGTTTCTATAAATAGATAAATTCATGTCAAAATTAGATAAATTCATCTGTGTTAGATAAATTCGTATCAGATAAATTCATATCAAATACAGATAAAATGACGCGAAAGTGACACAGAGTCATGTGATAGTAATAGAGTACTTCAGTTACAAATGTTGAGGTGTTTTTATTTTATCTTTGTTTTTTGTATGCAGTGTCTAAAATGGCAAAACCGAGTATGCTTCTTTGCAAGTTTGGTATGTTTACCAATGTTGTTATTTTCACTGATAGTATGAGATTGGATGATTTGGTTAAATAAATTTGTTGCAAATGGAAGACTTTGTTGCCCAATAATGTCTGTTTCACATATGCATTGCCTGGGCACCCGAAGTGTATGCTTGACAATGACAGAGACTTGTTGAACTTGTCTATGTTGGCAATTTCATTGGGAATGGATCGAGTTGATGTCTTTGTATCAAAATTATCTGAATATGGTAATGAGGACAATGAGGATAATTTCGATTGTGAAGACGGAAATGGCAGTAGTGAGTATGAGGCTACAGATGTAGAGACAGATTTGCTTCCACAATTTTGTTCACACAGGGAGAAGTTTCTTTTTTCTTCGGATTGGGTGAATGGTATCAGTCATGTTGGACAGAGGTTTGAGGGTGGGGCTTCTGAATTTAGGAATGTGCTGTGCAAATATTCGATTGAGGTTGGGTTTGAGTTTGTGTATGTCAAGAATGACAAACTAAGGATCACAGCTATATGCTCTCGTCGTAAAACCCAGGATTGCATGTGGCGTATTCATGCATCACTTGAGAAGTCTACTGGTTTTTTTTTTGTAAGGTCATTTGACTATGAGCATACTTGTGGAGCAGTAGTTCGTACATCTAAGAGTAGTCGGATTAGCTCTGAGATTGTTGCTGATTTAATGATTGATCATATTCGAGAGAAGCCAATGACCAGACCCATTGATGTTGTGCATTATTTCCATGCAAATTATGGGCTGACCATTACATACCATCATGCATGGTGGGGGGTTGAAAGGGCCAAGAATAAGTTGTATGGTGATGCATCACTTTCTTTTGACCATCTTCGTTGGTACATTAATGTTGCTATGGAGACAAATCCAGGCAGTCTGTTTGTATTAGATTACGATGAATCCACAATGTGCTTCAAGCGTTTGTTTGTTTCATTCAATGCGATGATTCATGGATTTAATTATGTTCGTCCGCTGCTGTTTTTAGATGGGACATTTTTGAAAGGTAGGTACAAGGGAAATTTGTTGGCAGCAACAAGGAAGGATGGTAATCAAGGTAAAGTGTGATGTTGCAGATTTTTATTTATTTTTTAATAATGTTGATACTATCTATTTCTATTTCAGTGTTTACTTAACCTTGCTGCTTAATTGATAATAAATGATTTCATGAATGTGGTAGGTCTGTTTCCGCTTGCTTTTGCCGTGGTAGACTCAGAGACTGAGGATAATTGGAAATGGTTCTTGCTAAACTTTAGGAAAGTAGTTGGATATGACCGCTCTTTGACCTTTGTTTCTGATAGGAATCCTGGTCTTGTGGATGGTGTTGCACATGTTTTTCCATTTGCTCATCATGCTTTCTGCCTACAACATTTGAAAGCAAATTTGAGAGATAAGTTCTCAGGAGGGTACACAAATGAATTTAGAGAAAGGATGGTTTTGTTGCTACGTGAATGTGCCTATGCCCCTACTGTACCTTTATTCCATGCGAAGCTGCAGGCATTTAGACATGAAGGTGGTTCGAACGTGGACAGATTTCTGTCTAGACTCTCTCATAATAGGTGGAGCAATGCTTATTTTAAGGGTCATCGGTATGGTGAGATGTGTTCGAATGCTTCAGAGTCTTTCAACTCTTGGATTAGAGAAGCACGACACCTACCAATTACAAAGTTGGTTGACATGATAAGGTTCAGATAATGGAGCAGATGACCAATAGGAGGGAAATGTCTAGGTTATGGAAGGGAGTCATTTGTCCTGGCATGGATAAGAGGTTGGAGGCTTCTATTAAGGTTGGTAGGCCGTGGATTGTTCGGCGGTCAAGTGACTCTGTTTTTGATGTTCATTCATACCCGTCGGTCACTGTTGATATTTGCAATCGCATATGTTCCTGTTATCAGTGGCAGATTAATGGTTTCCCGTGTGCCCATGCATGTGCTGCTATTCAAAAGAGTGGAAAGGATCTAACCCTTTATGTGGATCAGCATTTTCACATAGAGACATACAGTCATGCATACTCTGAATCTATAATTCCCATCCCAACTGTAGGAAAACCAGAGACAACGATTGCAGAATCTGTGATTCAGCCCCCTATGATGAGGCGTCAACCTGGAAGGCCAAAAAAGAAGAGGATCTTGTCAAGAGGTGAGATGACGAGGCAGATAAAATGCGGATGATGTGGGAAGATTGAGAGTCATAATAAAAAGTCCTGCAAGGAGCCTATTGAGTTGCCATTGACATTAGGTTGAATTTGTCATCTTTTGTAATTTTGTGATGATAATGTGATTGTCGACATGTATACAGATCAATTTGGATCTTTTTCTATTGAATAAAATTGCAAAGTATCAGTGTTGGTTCGAAATATTGATGTTATCTTTCCTTTTTGTAATGGATTTTAGTCTACTTACAATACAATAGCAGATAAATTTATCAAACTTTCATTTAAAACTCAGATAAATTTCACTGATTTTTATTTGAACTTAGATAAAGATATCTGAGTTTTTTTGAAAAGACAGATAGATTTAGCTATATGAAAATTCCAGCTACACGTATGTAATCTGAATCCATAACAAAGATAAAGCAATGACAACATGTAAGAAAATGAATTCAATTCTGCAATTGATAAGCGTATTCACATTTACAAACGTCTTTCTAACATATTACATTTGTATCCAAAAAACAAAAAAGATCCCCCTGCTTCTTGTTTGTCAGTTTTCCTTCCAACATCTTCATTTTTCGATGTGAACCAAAAAACAAAAAAACAAAGAAAAAACCATTGTTGTTTGTCAGTGTTCCTTTAATGCTGCTTCCAACTTCTTATAGTTATCAATGTGACCAAAAAAAAAAAAAATCCATGATGTTTGTCTTGTCAGTCTTCCTTATAGGATGCAAACTTTTTGGCTTCAAAGTCTGCTTTTGTCCAGCTACGGGGCTCGTCATGCAAGAACTTGACTGCTAATTCTGCTCTAAAACTGTCGATTACGCTTTGTGTCAAGTGCTTGTCAACTGGTTTGCAACAAGAGATTTGAGTCATGAGGTAGCACACGATGATGCCACAATCAAGCCTGCAATGTGACATGGTGTTGTCAGCTATTCATATTATTTGGTTGTCTATGGTTTTATTTGTATAATCTGGGTTCCTGCTACAATACTTACGATCCCTGTTTTTGTTGTGGTGCTCCTTCCATGCTGATCAATGATGTACGAATTTCCCGCAAGTATACGGTTGTCTCAAGTAATATAGACTATGGAAGTCCGAATATCGTTCCCACGAGGATCGTTACAAGGAAAATAATAATTATCAATGAAAAAGAGTATCAACTCAAATATAGCTAACAAATGCAAATGGAAATAACAAAAATAATAAAAACAATAAACAAAATAACAACTAGGGAAATAAAAAAAAATGCAAACTAAAAGAAAACAAGAAACTAGATAACAAAGAGATGCTAATAGAAATGGAAGAACTAAAGTGAAAATAAGGTTAGTAACAAGTTAGTAACAAAGTTAATGACAAAAGAAAAATAACAAGACCAAATGAACAATGTTAGATATATCAAATGAGTAAGTGTGTGAAAATAAGTGAAAGATCAAGATAGAAAGAAACTAAAAACATACATGAAAGCTAACTAATAAAGAGAACAAGATAGAAAATAAGAAATGTGCTAAAAGTGTGAAATCAAAGGTGCATGGTGGAAGATGGTGTGAATAGAGAAATGGAGTGTGAGAATTAAAACAAGTGAATAAGTGTGTGAGAATGTGAATAGAATCAAACTAAAGTAAGTAAAGCAACAATTAATACTAATGGATAGATTGGACCATCTAGAATCCACTAAGTAACACTAATCCAACACTAATGCTCTTCTCTTTTCCGAAATAAACACAAATCTAATGACAAATCAATGTATAGATTTGGAAAATATAACTTTAAAGCTCTAAAAATTAACAATCTAATAGCTAAGATTTTCTTCCCTTCATAAAAGAAAAGATTCCTAATGACTATCTATCAAAAGTAAGCATAAACCATCAAAAGATATTAACTCCTAAGCATGATTTATCAAACCTAAACATAGATAGTAAAAAGAATGCTAAAATAAAAACTAAGCATGGAAGATAGCATAATGCAATGAAGAAAAATCTATTCTAGCATGTTAAGCACATAAACAAAGAGAATTAAGAGCATAAGCAAAAGGAATAAGTATTAACTTAGCTTCATCTAGAAGATCCAATCAAAGTGATTAGCCACCCATTGGAGAAGACAAAGCTTTCATTATAAATCTTCATTTTTTACAAAGCTTTCCTCACTTTCTCTCTACAATTGCTCTCAATTACATGAATAGCTTAAGTAAAGAGGAGGAGGCTCTCCTTGCTTGTTTGTTAAATGCCTAGAGTTCCCTTCCTTATATAGAAACATTTGCTTGCTCTCTTTTGGTTTCTTTCCAATGTGGGACTTTACAAGAATGGAAATATAAACATATGAATGTAATTCCCGTATTAGAAAACAGTTCCCACACTAATGTGTGATTTTGACCCTCGAAACGTCTGAATTGGGAGAAATGTTGTGAAATATGATTTGTAGGTCTTAGAACAAGCTTTCCAATGCTTCTAAGATCACCTCAATCGGACACCCGAGTAAAAAGATATGGTCAAAATACAAACCCAGGTCTTTCATTTTTCTTCTTATTGTTGGCTTATCTTTGTCATTTCTTCATCCAATTGTCTTCCAAACTAATCAATACTCTCTTTAACTCTTGAATCTCAACTTTAATCTTCAAATTAGTCTTCAATTAACACCTACAAAGAGAAATTAACATAATTGAGAGTATTTTTTTAACATATTTTGTATGAAAGCTATTGGAACTCATATAAATGCATACAAATGGCCATCTATAATGAAAAGATATGAGCAAAGCATGAGTTGGAGGAACTTTATGATTTTTATGCTAAAAATGGTGCTTTGAGTTCTTTTATCTATGAAAACTCATAAAATAATGCTATGAAAGTATATCTTTTGTGAACTTATCAATCAATGGCTTGTTATATGGCTGTGTTTCCTCAATGTTGGCATAGTTATAATTTTCTACATACTGTTTCTGTGATCAAATCATTTTCATTAGCCACACATATATTAACTTGTGTCAACCATGATTTAGAGGAAGTTAAAGTGAATGACATGTACCGGCATTTGAGCATCTTTGAAGTAGTGATCAATTGCATTTTTCTCCCTTGGCCTCATGGAGTTGTAGTGCATCCACTGTTCTTGTTTTCGATCAAGTAGTAACAGAGTCCAATGGAATGGTGTTGCATCTTTGTTCTTTCCATTAGAGTTCATTGGAAAGTGGACGTATCTATGATTCTGTATTTTATATGGTGAGATCTGATGATTGAGGATGGTTTCTCTCATATTTTTGTTTTCAGCAGTGAGCATTGTCTGTATAAATATAAAATTTAAGAGTATTAATGTCATCTAATGAAATCCATTGGAGACATGGCAAAATAGTTATTTGTATTACCCAGCAAAGGCTACTGATGAAATATGATTTGTCGTCCTCATCCAGTCCCTCCTTTCCAAGTTTCTTGAGATCATTTTCAAGGTCTATTTGCTCGTTGTACAGCATCTGTGTATAGCAATCAATAACCTGATGGATTGCAGATACATAGATAACTTTAATTTAAAGTCAGATAACTTCATGCCAAAATTAGATAACATATACAAAAACTCAGATAAATTTTTGTAGCAAGCTCAGAAAAACAACAAATTTATCTGATTTTTCTCAAACTTATCTTAACCTCTTGCAAAACTCAGACAAATTTATCTGACTTTTGAACAACTTATCTGAGTCTGGAGCAACACAAATTTATCTAAGCAGTTAAATTAACAGCAAGCTCAGAAAAACTGCAATATTATCTAAGCATTCAATAAATACATGATATTGTTGTAGTAGGTTACTTACACTGCTTGATATATCAGCACCAGATAGGAGTGCAATTATGTCCTCATACAACACATTGTTTTCACTTTCTCCCCCCCAAACCGTTGCGTTGCAATTGATTATGTGAAAATGTTATTAGTTTGTTTAATTGACGAAATTCCAGAGTAATACATGATGTCTCAACTTACTTATATCCTTCTGTGTCATATATGAGCTTTAACTTCTTCTTGTCAGCTTCATTCAAGAGTTTGGTTATTGAGTTTTTGGGGAGCTTAAATGGTTTCTTCTTCTCTGATTTACTGGTAGCTTTAAGCTTCATTTGCTCTTTTATGTCAATAAAGTCATCTGACTGAGCAACCATTTTACCTTTTGCTACATTCTTTTGCTTCTTAGTATTTTTCTGTTCTGGCTTTGGAATATTGCTTGAAGCTGCTTCTCGTCGCTTCTTTACTCTTTTCACCATTGATTATTGTTCTGGCACCTTTTTAACCTGTACCATCTAGTAATATGTAATGCTCCATTTAAATATAGGATTGAAGTGCAATCATACAATAGTCAGATAAATTTTTATGAAACACACCCAAAAGTTCATAGAAAATTCAGATAAATTGATTACCAAACTCAGATAAATTTAAATATGAGCCACAAATTCGTATCAATCTCAGATAAATTCATATGAAAATTAAAAAAAAATCTTATCAGACATATAAAAAATCATTTAAGATTCAGATAAATTCATTTGAAAAGTCAGAAATACCTTTTCAATTTTACTTTTGTTTGTTGGTTGTGGAGGCTACTCTTCCATTATTTGTTTTGTTGTTGGATGATAAATTTCTTCGAAACTCTTTTCAACCAAATTTATCTCTGTGCCTGCACGAAGAAGTTTAGCTTCATTTAACATGCTTTCTAACTCAAAATTTGATGCGTCAGCTATTGCAAGTTTATATTTCAGTTCTTTTAATTCCTCTTCTGCATGTGCAGCTCTTGAAGAATTTCGCTCCGATAGCTGCTGTAATTGCTTTAGCTGTTCTTGAAGGGAGCTGACCACAAGAGATGAATTTTCAATTTTGCTTTTCAGGTCATTGTTCTCTTTTTCTAGCTGAGCATTTTCACTCTTGACCTTCTCGTTTAATGAAACCAGATCATCTCTTTCTTTGGTCAAGATGTTTGGCCTTCTTCCCAATTCCATGCTTTCAATCTGTAGATGACAATTTTCTTCTTTTGATGTATTCAATTCTATCATGATTTTGTCAAGCTGAGCTTGGGAGTCTTGTTTCTCTCTGTTCAGCTGATGAATGAGCGAAATTGCCCTTTCTCTTTCTTCAATTACTTCTTTGAGTTCTGTGTTTTCCATTGTTGTAGGTGGTTGACTTTTCTCAGACATTTTCTTGATGTTGTCTCCTTCAAATTCAGCTAACTTTGTTGGTGTTATTCCAATCAATGATTCACCACTTGTGCTTCCAATTACGTCACTTATGACATTATCTACAACTGTATCTGTTTGTTGCTTTGTTTGTTCATATTGTTCCAACTCTGAAGGAAATGTAAGAAATTCAATTCTTTGTTCAGTCCCAGCTGTTTCTTCTTGCTGTTCATTCTCTCTTTGTTCTTCTAATTCAGATATTGACAATGTTTCTGTTGTTTGGGCCAGTTGAAATTGGCCGGGCTCATGTTCCTTTGATTTTGATTGTTCAATGGCTTTATTATTCTCAACATCATCTATAAGGTCAACATTATACTGCATGTGTCCTTCTTCTACTCCTTCAACAATTTCTTTGTTGATTGTTTCAGCTTCCTCATTAGTTGTTTGATTATTATCAGCGCCGCTCCTATTCACATACATCAGGAAGCATTTTTCTTCATGCAGTGTTCTCTCCAATTTACCAATGATTACCTGAAGTGTGAGACACTATTTATTAATAACAGCAAGGCATATAAAATTCAGATAAATGTATCTATGCTATCTGTTATATATATTACCTGTTCAGAAAAATTCAGACAACTTACCAATATATTAATTAACATCATTAATGTTCAATTCAGATAAAATTACCTGTTTAGTATGTAATGTATTCAGTGGATTTTTCTGCAATGTGTTGTTTAAGCTCTTGAGATCCCACTTTATCATTCTGGGGAATTCACTAGGTTTGATCGGCTCCAACAACGATGTGTGTTCACATAACCAATACTGTTTCAATTGAGACAGAATAACATAGTCAAGCTTATCATACAAATTTATTGGTAAGTTGTAAAATTTCAAATGTAAAAAAGGCTGTTTTTTTATCTTACTGGTAATGCAATTAGACAGCCAATTACTTTATCTGAACCGTCATTTCTTGTGTGAATTGATTGCATGAGAAACTTTGTTATCTCCTCTATCCATGCATAATCTTTCATTTCATCATAATTCTCAACATAACTGACGTATGGCCATCCTATTGAATTGCCATGTGTTGAAAAAAATAATGTCACAAGGATGTACAGGCATATTAGTCTGGACACATCAGCCACATCAACTTCAGTTGCTCCATTGAGTGCAAGATCTAATTGTTCCTTTATTTTTGGAGCTGATACTCTTGTAATGTTTGAGAATCTTCTTGTTATGAATTCTGATTGTTTCTTCTTTGCATATTTCAAATCTAAGGTCCTTGATCCATGCGGTATTCCAAATATTAGAGAGATGTCTTCTGATGTGAATGACACATACTGGCTTCCAAGTTTGAATTTTCCTTCCGCGCTGTTGTATGTGTCTAGAATTTGCATGATATCTTTATCATATTTTCTGCATTTACTCTCTGTAATTTTTTGATTCAATATGGAATTTATTAGAAACCAGAAAGGTGTCTTCTTCAGCTCAACTTTATGCGCAATGGTTACCCTTCTTTTGATGCTGTGAAACAGTTTAACTATTGATACCATATTTGATCTAAATTGCGAATATGGCTTTGCCTGATTCCTCCTTTTTGTGTACTTCCTTGTAATTTGTTTGCTCTCAGCTGTTGGTGTACATGTACAACTCAGATAAAATAATATGTAACTCATCCCAGTCCATAAGTAGTGTTAGATAAAACCATAACAAAGTCAGATAAATTCACAATATACATAGATAATTTCATACCAGAATCATATAAACCAATCGAAATCTATTCAAATCAAATATAATTTATTCAGATAATTTTACATCAAATGCAGAAAACATCCATATAGATGGTACAAAACCTCCTTTTTTTTTTTTTTTTTTGAACTGGTAATCATTTCAAACACAGATAAATTCATATAAATTCACATCAAAGTTAAAAAAAAAAGTGCAGATCAATTAATATATATGTACAACAAGCTTAGATAAATTATTCTCAAATTCAGATAAATTGAAGTCACACTGTGATTACTTGACAGCAAGCAGAGATTAATTAACATAAAAGACAGATAAATTCATATAAATACAGAGATAACTTTAGTCTATAGTCAGATAACTTCATGCCAAAATTAGATAACATATATGAAAACTCGGATAAATTAACTTCAAACTGAGAAAAACAATAGATTTGTCTGAGTTTTCAGAAAACTTATGTTAACCTCTGGCAAAACTCAAACAAATTTGTCTGAGTCTTGAACAATATTTCCGAACTGCGAACAAATTTATCTGCGTCTGGACCAAGACAAATTTATCAAAGCAGATAAATTAACTTCAAACTCAGAAAAACAGGAAATTTATCTGAGTTTTCAGAAAACTTATCATAACCTCTGGCAAAAGTCAGACAAATTTGTCTGAGTCTTGAACAATATTTTCGAGCTGTGAACAAATTTATCTGAGTCTGGACCAACTCAAATTTATCTAAGGAGATAAATTAACTTCAAAGTCAGAAAACTCAGATAAATTTGTCTAAGTTTTCAGAAAACTTATCATAACCTCTGGCAAAGCTCAGATAAATTTGTTTGATTCTTGAACACCATTTTCGATCTATGAACAAATTTATCTGAGTCTGGACCAACTCAAATTTATTCGAGCAGATAAATTAACTTCAAAGTCAGAAAAATAGGAAATTTATAAGAGTTTTCAGAAAACTTATGTTAACCTCTGGCAAAGCTCAGATAAGTTTGTCTGAGTCTTGAACACTATTTCCGAGCTGCAAACAAATTTATCTGCGTCTGGACCAACACAAATTTATCTGAGGAGATAAATTAACTTCAAACTCAGAAAACTCAGATAAATTTGTCTGAGTTTTCAGAAAACTTATCATAACCTCTGGGAAAGCTCAGATAAATTTATCTGAGTCTAGAACGAGTAAATTTATGTGAATGTAGACCGAGTTTGAAAGAAATAAACTGATTTAAAGTCCTTTTTGTTCGATAGATTTGAAAGTCAGATAAAATAATGTAAACCTTAGAAAACCCTATCTGTTTCTTGATTGACCTTGCTCTTTCTTTGGTTGCACTTTCGCTAACGTTTTCCCTTGGCTTGAGGAAAGCGAGGACTTTGTTCTAGCCATTGTCTACATAGATTTGAACATAAAGAACATATATAATCAGATCAGAACGTAATGAAATTAGGTTTTTAGTGTTGTTCAGAAGAAATTGTATCGTACATCTTCTATTTAGGAATGGAAGAAGCAGTTTTTCTAACCTTAAAGTGCAGACGATTTAGATGATGGTTGAAGTCAATTGGTTGAGATTTCTTCTAGGGTTTGTAGTTTGATTTGGTATCGTCTTTTGCCTCTGCGATTCAGTTGAGCGTGAGTTTTGGTTCTCTGAAATGGTTTTGAGCGGTTTTAGGCGGTGCCTTTTTTATGAAGAGAACAGGGGCATTTTGGTCTTTATTACTGTGTCATTTTCAAGAAAGGACTGCCGCCGTTACGAAAAGAATTCGTGGACCTTTGCCTTTAAAGCGGAATGATGAGGGACCTCCGCCCAAAATCCCCTTAAGTTAAACGGGTCAACCGGGTTAGGCGGGCCAACCCTAACCCGACCCGTTTCTATACGGGTCACCAAATCCTAACCCGTGGCCGACCCATATATGTGGCGGGTCGGGTTTGGCGGGCCAAAAACGGGTCGGGTTAGCGTCGGGTCATCAGGTCAGGCCACATTTTGCCGACCCGAGCCAAAGGTGTGAAAAATCTCATGATAATTATATGTTGATAAAGGAGAAAAACCATAACATAATGGGAATAAAACCTTATGACATATATGATGATCGTCAATGGTGAAATGACATTGACTTGGTTTTGGCTCTATGCTCAATAGTCAATGGTAAAATAACCTCGACATATTTTTTGGACTTTATGGTCAGGTGGGAGATATTGGACCGTGTGGACCTAACCCGTTTTACCCACTAAGCCTCAACGGTTTTTTCACACAGTCAACCCAATTCCTTGATTTGCTCACTCGTTTTGCATTATGGGAGAGGCATTTCCCGAGCTTTGAAGGATAAAATCCGATCTCCAAGACTCTTATATGTATGGATGTTGAGATCCATGAAAATACGGGCAAGAAAGGAAAACCAAATTCAAGAGAGATCTAGAGAAAAACCTCTACCAGCAATCACCAGCCTCACGACATTCTTTTCGATCGTACGGACGCTAGTTCCCTCAAAATCAAGCTTAACAAAATAACAACCATCCAATGAAATTGCAACACACAAAATTCCTAACAAGTCATGTGTTCTGAAGTCATGTTTTGTCATGAAATGTCTTAATTGTTAATTTGAATGTGTATTAATTTTGTTTGGTGTATCTCCTTTCGAGTTTTATTTGTTTTAAAGTTTCTTTTTTCCCCAGTTACAATGGGGAAGAAGCCGCTATTCACCCTAGTGCAAATAAGCTAAAAGGTATCCCCTCCTCCCAAAAAAAAAAAAAAGAAGATGGGAGGGAACGTTGGAAAGTGGGAGTAGACATATAAAATTCACTAAGATCAAGGAATGAAAGAGTCTTATCATGTCTCCTCTTTTGCCAGAAAGGGAAGGTATATTCATTTTTAGATCATCCGAATCTTTAATTTTTAATATCTTTTTCCTTTATTTCTAAATTGGTTTAATTATTTATAGATACCTCTACAAAGATAAAGGTATCAATTGGTATAAGCAAGCAAATTATGGAGAGATAAGCTACCTTATGAGATTAAAGACCAGGTGATCAAAATGGAGTTCATAGATTTTTTGTTGCTCAAGCCCTCGTCATGTACAAGGGCTTGAGCAGTGCCTTTAGAAAGCTATCATACATATAGACTTGGGACCACACAATGAGGATTTTTCCAAAAAAAAAAAAAAGAAAAAAAAAAAGCAACCTCCTTTCTCCACTAAATGACAAAAAAAAAAAAAAAAATCATCTTTTTACACAAAAATTAAATAAGACTCTCTATCAATCCACTAAAAATAAAAGACCATCATTACCCCCTATATTTTATTCTCTCTTGATTTTTCTGTATTGTATAACTGTTAAGATTTTTATTGTGCTGGCTAATTCATGGGTTGGACAAAACTTTGGGTCCATTGAATTATATTTTCTATTTATTTTAGAATGGACTATGGTTGTGTCGCCGGAAGAGCTAAAGAGAAAACAGTGAAGAAATCAGGAGAAGTCTGGGTGAACCCACGAGGCCCAATCAATCGGACAGAGGTCGGATTAATTGGATGTGTTGAGCCTCTTAGTTAACTGTGTTGAAACAAAAAATCTGGGAGAACAGGCGAGGACTGATCAATCAGATCATCTATCCGATCAATCGAATGGCAGGAACTTTCCAAAATGGGCTACGGCCTTTTGAGACTAGTGTTTCCCACTTTAAGTCCTATTTTTATCTAACACTAAGGCACGAATTTGGGGCTATATAAAGGGTGTTGCTTTCAACCCTAGGTGTGCATATTGAAAATCAAAGACACATCAAGTAATTCTCTCATTGTTCTGAAGTGAGAAAATCCTAGGAGATATTCTTTGATTCTCTAGAGCTTCTGAAAGGTTGTGCTGAAGATCTGCTCTACAAGGTTTATTGCTTCTACTCTTTTATAGAAGATTGTTCATATTGGTTGACAATGTGCTATTTGATCAAGTACGAGGAACGGTGCATGGCGGGAAAGTAGTGGCAACAGGAAAGTCAAGCGAGAACAACTACAGTCCTTAGGTCGACATACTGATTGGGAAAGGGAGTTGTGAGTATATTTTGTAATTGTTCAATAGTTCTTGATCTCAGGTCATGGTTTTTCTCACTGGATAGGGTTTCCACATAAAAGATTGTGTCTGCCCTTCTTGTGGTGATTGTATGGTAGATAGTTTTGCTAGCTCTATTTTATTTGGTTACTTCCACTGTGCATTGGTTTGTTGGAACTAGTAGCCATTCTTGCAAATGCACTTTCAATAACATATGCGGGCATTGCATGTGTGCCGCATGAGCAAGTATGTTCAATTTCCATTAAGGGGTTGTTTGCCTTTTATACATGGGATATTAAAATGGCTTTTAGATATGCAAAACACATTACCACTTTTTTTTTTTTTCAAAATTACTATTTTTAAGAGAAAATTTTTTTATTGGTGGGAATTTTCACAAGTAAATGAGTAGTATAAGGTTTTTAGATGTGTTTAGATTTTCTGGACACTTTTTACAAATTTCTCAAAATACATGAAGGTTTAAGTTATCAAACTAAATCTTCATGTATTTTTGAACTAATACATGCCAAAAAGCTTCATCACTCTTTGGGCCTCTAACTCATGATCTAAACTTTTCATTATTCTCATAGAACTAATAAACCCAGATACATAAAGTTTCATATCCTATCTTATATCCAATAAGGGGATCCCGCAATACAAAGAAAACTTGTTTTGAGTTTTTATGCAACCCACTTTTTCAATAGGGGGATTCGGCGACGAGTCCCTGAACATTTCACTTTATTGCCTTAGATCCACAATCTTTTCTTATAGTGTGATAGGTTCTTTTTTCCAAATTTAAAAATCTAAAATGTCTAATTTACCCTTTCTTCAAATCATATCCCATGATTAGTGCGATAAGCCATTAATAATAGTCAACAACCATTAAATTAGTCACGATTAATAAAATTCCATTAATGAGATTTTCAAATCAATTTAAAAAAAACACAAATAAGTTTCAAAAAACAGGAAACAAATCTCAAATAAATTTCTAACAATAAAATAAATTTAAAAAACGCAAATAAAATTCAAAAGAATGCAAATAAATTTCAAAAAATGAAATGAATTTTAAAAACACAAATAAATTCCAAAAGAAAGCAAATAAATTTCAAAAAACAAAATAAATTTCAAAAAACACAATAAATTTTAAAAAAATCAATAAATTCAAAAGAACGCAGATAAATTTAAAAAGACACAAATAAATTTTAAAAAATATAAATAAATTTCAAAAGATGAAAATCAATTTCAAATGATCCAAATAAATTTCAAAAGATCCAAATAAATCTCAAAAAAATATAAATAAATTTCAAAAGACTCAAATAAATTTCAAAAGAAGTAAATAAAATTAAAAAATGGAAATAAATTTAAAAAAACGAAAATACATTTGCCAAAACTAAGATAACTCAATTTTCCAAATTAGCGAACAATGTGGCAAAAAACTCAAGTATTTTTTTCAAAAACTCAGTTAAATTTATTTCAAAAAATACAAATCAATTTCAAAAAGACACAAATAAAAGTCAAAAACACAAAAAAATTTGCCAAAAACTCATATAGAACTCGGATAGATTTGTCCAGAACTCAGATAAATTTGTCTAGAAGTCAGATAAATAGCCAGAAACTCAGACAAATTTGTCCAAAACTAAGATAAATTTATACAGAACTCAGATAAATTTGTTCCAGAACTCAGATAAATAGCCAAAAACTCAGATAGATTTTTTCCAAAACACAGATAAATTTGACAAAAAATACAAAACTAAAAAAAATTTAACTTTGACTGGAATGGGAATGGACTTCTGGAACGGGTCAGGTTGAACCTGACCTAGAACCAACCCGGAACTGCTGCAGATCCTAGGGCCACTTTCTTCTTCTTCTTCGTTCTGGAATCAGAAACACAAGAGCCATCCTCCATTCGCCTTCTTCCTCGATTCCGGGGATGGCATGGCGCGGCGTCCGGTGGCGATCCTCCTTCTCCGGCAACACGACCTTTCCCCAAATCCCCATCTAATCCATTCGCCTCATAAAATACCCACTTCCTCGAACCATCAATCGCGTCAAAAAACCCCATCTTCGCGCACATAATTTGTCACGACACCGGGCTTCAAAAGAAGGCATGGTTTGTTTCCCTGACTCAAACTCCATCTTCGCCCAATTTCCCACGATTCAGAAGAAGGCACGGAATCATGTGGGTGACTCATAAAGGCGAGGATTATTAAATTGATCTTCGCCATGACAGACCCAAATTTGGATTTTGAATCTGTGGTACTCGTGCACTCTTTATTTATTTATTTATTATGAACTAAAGACAAAAAGAAATCTTGTCTTGTTTTGACAGGTGGATGGATGGTTAGAAATTGAGCTTGGTTACAAAGTGCATAAACAAACAGGGATTTCGATACTTGTTGCCGCCCCAAATCAGAGTTCCAGACACCACGTGCAGCCGTGGAAGAGTACCCGATCCTCAACACTGCTGCCGCCGCCGGACAAGCGCCCCAGACGCTACGTGGTGTTGCTCGTCACTATTGTAGAAACCAGAAACAGAGAAGTGGTTCCTTTGGTAGGATAGATTTAAAAGAGGGAGAAATGAAGATTTGAAAATTTAAAATTCAGGATTAGATGCCTAAATAGTTGAAAGAGGGCAAATTAGTCATATAAAATATATCTAGAGACCTTTGACTGCAAACAGTCTAGTTGCTTGGACCAAAGCCCTTAAAAAGAATTTGCTTGGACTGGAGGCTGGATAGATTCAATTCTAGGGACCTTTCGCTAATTATCTATTTTCAATATTTGCCTTGACCCTTTTGGTGCATTTATATGATAAGAGGATTTCGTGATTATGAGAAACCGGTTTTGGTTTCCTATTTAGCCCATTGTTTAGTTGATTGATGCAATAATTTGACTCCCAAAAAAGAGAAAAATAATCTAATTTTCTTAGAAAAAAGACTTTTTTCTCATAAAAGCGGTAGGAATTTACCAGCACTCTCTTTTGTGGAAATAAAAATCATCAAAACACTAAATCCTCTTATTGCACTAAGAAGCCATTCTCTCCAAAAACATCCCTTTGTTGCACAAACATGCCAAAGTGGGAAATGATATATCCACTGCACATTCACATTTCATAATGTCACCACATGAGTAAGAAATTTCACCATATATTGGGATGAGGTACATGAATTCTACTTATTTACACTGATTTTTTTCTAGCCAAGTAGGATTTTTTTTTTTTTTTTTGGGAAAACTATGGGAAAAAGCCCCATAGTGAGCCATGAGTAGGTGGATGACCCGGTAGAATTTTAGAGACAGAAGGGGCCCAGAGGGCCTCTTCTGTTTTTTTTAGATGATTATAAAAGTTGTCGATATCGACAATAATGCGGTTATATTAAAACCGAAAGAAGGGCCTCTTCTATTTTTTTTTAGATGTTTATAAAAGTTGTCGATATCGACAATAATGCGGTTATACTAAAACCGCAAGAAACCCCCTTCTTCTCCATTACGTTGCCTTCCTTTTTCCCTTATCTCTTCCACAATCCCTATCCCTGTCGACACCTCTCCTTTTCTTTGGTCCCAGTAGTCTCAAGCATCATTTGGCGCCTTCTTTCAAAACCTATACACAGTTGGCAAGCACATGGAGGTATGTATTTTAATTATTTTCTCTTGTTTGCATTAGGTTTTAATGGAGCTTTCGGTGTTTTCCATTGGATCGAGACTGCAAGTTCGTTTTTTTGCGATTATTCTTAAACATGAAACCCAATCCCTAGAATAAACGAACTCATAGTGATTTTGTCTGATTAATTTTGTTGATTGGGTTTTTTGAAGAAAAAAGGGGTCGTCTGGCATTGTTACCCACTCTCAATGCACAGAAACGTTGACAATGACAAATTTTTGCTAAATATAGGTTTCACACCTTTATTGGCATAGAGATATTTTGGATCGGTGATACATTTACATACATATAGAGAGAGATTAAAAAGTCCATGTACAGATTGTTGATTAAAAAAAGATTTAGAGAGAGATTAGAGAGTCCATGTACAGATTGTTGATTAAAAAAGATTTAGATCACAAACTTTTTGTGCATTATATGACTATCTATGTTTACATATTTAGGGTCTTGTTTTTCTCTGTTCTCATGCTATTATTATTCATGGTCTGTACTTGTTATGAGAAGAGACATTTGTTTGGGGAAATAAGAAAGTGGAATTTGAAGATCATGATGTTTTGAATATGCCTTTGTTAATGTTATCTTACTTCAAGATGTTATCTTTCAATGATCCAATTGGATGTAGGGCATAAGTGTAGATGATCTATGTTTTTCATTATCCTTGACTATATGAGTGTTGAGTATGTGGTTTTGGATTTATATCCAATAACTACTTGTCAAGCCATGATCTTTCTCCATTCACATGCCTGATGCTAACTGAAGGGTAGTGGTCCTAATGGATCAAGCTTGGCCCAAGCTAGAGTTTTAATCATTTATGTAATATATCCCTGGTGCCAAAGCTAGTTGATTTAGAGGAAATCCTTAATTTTGAGGATCTTTAGAATGGAGTTTTTACATATTCATCTAAACATTCATTATAAAGATTATTTTAGTTACTAAGCATAGCCAGGCAGAGGAGACCGCCAAACCGGCGGAACCCACCATCCCAATTAAGCATGTATGGCTCAAATCACTCCATTAAGTTACTACACGAAACAATATTTTACGTATTTTTTTCTCCTATTAAAACATTTGCTTTGCTGGTATGATATGATAAATTAATATTGGGTGCATTTCGTTTTCAGGCGGAAGATCTGGTGGCTCGTTTAGAGCGCTCCTGTGATAGAGCGGGCGCCGGAAAGTGCCTATTGAGAAGCTCGCCACATCAATCCGGAAAAAAATGACAAAGTTTAAGGGTACCTTTGGGACAACATTTGAGGACTTTTCTAAGGATGAGTGTAGTAGCTCGTACTCCGATGAAGAGGACGTTAAGAAGAAGATTACAATAACGTTTGACCGACTTGAGTGACTTCCCATGATGGCTTTGATGGTGATTTCCAACAAAGAGCGGAGCGCATGAAATTTATTCTGTTTTGTTTTGAAAAATGTTTGTTGGATATTGCTTACAGGGCAGGTGTTTTTGTTATACTTTTTTGTTGGAAATTGCAACATTGTCTTTCATTTGTCTATTAGGTTGATAGACTTATATTTTGCATCCTAACTGACCATTGTGCAGAATGAATTATACTTGTATATAGAAAACTTTTGTTGGAGTATGTATACTTTGTCTCATACTGTTTTTTTTTTTTTTTTTTTCTTTACTGTTAGCAGATTGTTAATAGAATGGTTGAATGCATGTTAGGGTTCCACATGTTTAATGAATGCATCTAATGGGATTCCACTTGGTATACTGCTTGATGTTCTCTGAGTTGAGAGCATCCTGTACATTTTCATTAATGGCATTTGTGTGATTGTTATGAATCTGCAGGTAATAGTAACTGCTTGAAAAAGAACATGAAATTTGTATGACAGCAACTGAGATTGAAATGGGGAGAGTTGTTTTGGGTTGAGAAGAAGGGATGGTGGTGGGTTTGTTGCTATGTTAGGGGTGGGTTGATAAAGGAGTTGTTTACTTTTTTTTGCAGGAAAGTTCATGATGTTGTTGCTGTCATTGCCACAGGCTTTCTTGAAGTATTGTGGGCTGATAACTCAGTAGGTGATGGAATGGAAAAAAGTTGTCGATATTGATAGATTAAAGTTGTCGGTATCGACTAGTTTCGTCAGTGGGATTAATTAAAAGTTATAAGTCAGTGGGTGCTGCAATGGATAAAAGTTGTCGATATCGACATATTTTAGTTGTCGATACCGACTAGTTACATCAGTGGGTTAAATTAAAAGTTGTAACTCAGTAGGTGCTGGAATGGATAAAAGTTGTCAATATCGACATATTTTAGTTGTCGCTATCGACTAGTTTCGTCAGTGGCTTGAATTAAAAGTTGTAACTCATTAGGTGCTGGTATGGATAATAGTTGTCGATATCGACAACTATATCGATAGCTTAAATTTATTGAACTCTCAAAATTTTGCATGGTCATGTTTAAATTAAGTGTGAACCCAAACGTATAGTGAAAGGAAATACTTAAGCACAATACCATGGAGCAACTGAATACAACAATCTAAATTTATATAAAACTCATTTATATCACCATTCACAATCCAACATTCATACAGTTGTCGAATACTTTAAAAAAGTAGCAAAGCACTCCAAAAAAAGGGGAAATCTGCAGTGTTCAAAGCCTTGAACAACCTATTTACATCAACACATTTACTTTACCAACCAGCCCATTTACATCAGCAGCCAACCCAAAAAATCACTGCACTGTTCAAGCTTTGAACAACCCATTTACATCACCAACCAGACCAAAAAATAGCTGCAATCTTCAAGCATACATGGAACCCATTTACATCAGCATCCAACCCAAAAAAATCACTGCACTGTTCAAGCCTTGAACAACCCATTTACATCACCAAACATACCAAAAAATAACTGCAATCTTCAAGCCTACATGGAACCCATTTACATCAACAGCCAATCCAAAAAAACACTGCACCGTTCAAGCCTTGAACAACCCATTTACATCACCAACCGGACAAAAAAATAGCTAGAATCTTCAAGCATACATGGAACCCATTTACATCAACATCCAACTCAAAAAAGCACTGCACTGTTCAAGCCTTGAATAACCCATTTACTTCACCAACCGGACCAAAAAATAACTGCAATCTTCAAGCATACATGGAACCCCTTTTCAAATAGCGCTTACAAAAAAGAAACCCCTTTTCAAACCCTAAAAACCCAAAACGAAAATGATATCAACCAAGTCCAAAACAAAATTGATATTTACTACACAAATGGTAATATTTAAGCAAAGCTACATATAGATATGCATTTACACAATTGGTACAGTCTTAAAATGGCTCCTTTTAGGGTTCAGACCACAGTTCTAGGACAGTGAAAGAAATCGTTACTGAAAAGGAATGAAACTGATAACATTTTAGGGTAGATGATGCAATATAAGAAGGTGTTTATTGTGTGTACCAACCTCTTAATGGAATCCAACCACCACTTAGAATAGTTTTTGAAGTGTTTTCTAAGAAGGAAATTCACCAGAGAACATGCTACAGTCGATGAAAAAGCTCCAACAAAGAAATGCAAACACTGGGCGATGTATAAAGGATTTACGCATAATGGTCGATATCGACAATTATAAAAAAAAAATACAGAAACCCACCCAAAAGACCCCTCCCGTCTCTAAAACTCTTGCTGGGTCCTCTCCTTACTTAAGGCTTACTATGAGGATTTTTTCCGTAGTTTTCCCCTTTTTTTTTTTTTTTTTTTTTTTTAATGGGGCTCTGGCTAGAAATATCGCGAGATTTTGAGACACACTATACGAGGCTTATGATTTTTAACCCACTCCCTCCTCCTCATATATAAATTCTCGTTCGGATAGAAAGAGAGGGCTCCCACAAGATCTCCGAGACCATATACACCATTCTTTTGAAGTTTTTGAGAGAGCTGCTTTTGCCTTTGCCGTTACTTCTAATGGCGATTTCTTCCTTATCTACAACTCTTCCCATGCTACCCGTCCGCAATTCCTCTCTATCTTCAAAACACAGTTCTCCTTTCCTCTCCTTCTGCTGCCCCTCAAATGCCCAAAAGCCCCATCAAAATCTAAAATCTACCTTTTCCGTCTCTTTGAATTCTCGTCATTTCAGGGCTTTTGCTTCTCCGGAGCTTTTAGATTCCAACCAAACAACAGAATCTGCTCCTGAAGCCCTAGATGTGCCCGATTCCATTGTACTCGAGGTCAGTATAATATAAGAGTTCCTCTTCTCTTTTTTCGTAGAATTGATTTATGTTGCATATGGTTTCATGAAATGTAAGTAGTTTCTTCTAATGTATTTTTTTTATTTGTTTTTAGGATGGGGGATCTGAATTTCGTGGGTCTACTCAGATTGACTTGGGTGCTGATGCTAGCGCGGTGATTTTCTTCTTTCTTTCTTTTCTTTTGTTATTTGGTTACATATGCTATCTTCTTCTTCATTTCTAAATATATGGTTCATTTGGTTGTGCCCCAGATGGTGTTTTGGGATAAATCTAAAGTCTGCACACTCCTGTGTTACATTTGTCATTCCTTCATTTTGGAAGAGTTTACACATAATGCATGTTATATGATTTAGGGGTTATTTTTGTAGAACATGATCTTATTCTTTCTTCTTCTTCTTTTTAACTTAACTGAAGTTTATTCAAATGAAGTATGCACTTATTACAATACCAACAACAGCTTTCCATGGGAGAGAATGATGAAATCACTGGGCTTGTTAGCACCAAATAGCTCAGGTCAATTGGAAGGAAAGGGGCTTTACATTTCCAAACATAAATCCGGAATGCAATCTTTCTCTGGAAAATAGGATTCACCAGGAGCTCCTCTGAGGACATGCACAAAAGATGAAGTCTGGCCCTGCAGCTAGTCTGTGAACTTGTCAAAGAGGCCTGGCAACCTCATGCGCCTTATCACCATATCCGATACCCCCATGTCATCGATCATCCAGCTACCAGCCAACCCTGAGAAGCAATGCAAGACCACCCTCCTAGAATCACGGTTCGCACGTTAGAATTCAGCTTGATGATACCGATTGAGTGAGGTGCCCATTTTGAGTAATAGCCTCCAAGGCTCAACGGTTGTCAATTACCTAGATCCAACAAATCTCTTGGAGTGCTACGAAGTGTGAACGCCCGTGAGAAGTATGTCTATGCCACTGCCCATGAGACCACTTGAATTCTTTTCAACTAAGAGCAATGAATACACATTATTTCATAGTCGAGCATATTGCCTCCACAAAGAATAACCTTCAAAGGGTCTTCCATCTTGCATTGTGGAAGTCATATCATGCCTGAAAATGAAGATTAACATCCCCATGTTGGAATTATTTTATTAAAAAACCACGAGAAAAGTTGCATTTCATATATCTCAGCCTATACATTACAATGAAAGAAAGGGACACCCATTTACAATTATTCCTTGCCTACTACGTAGATGATCCATCATTAAGATACCTTTGTAGAGTGCAACCCAGCTAAAGTCTGAAATTTTTGTGTTCTATACTTATATTATGCGAAAGCAGTCTTCTTCGATAATGAGATACCCGTTACAATAATTCTTTGCCTATTGTTATTTTTAAATGATTCTTTACCTACTACGCGGAAGCCAATGGAGCCTGTTTGAGATCATAAAGAGATCGCTCCAATTGACAAACCAACTCAAGATGAGAATTCTGTAAATGGGCGTGGAAGATGTATGCAGACTGTTTCTTTCAAATCACCATGTTACGTCCATTTAACATATTGGCCAAAATTTAGATGCACCAACTCTAAGGATTTATTGCCTACTGGGATTAAGTTTCACAAGGTATACTCATTTACAACCAAATGGGCTCACTTTAGATGATAGGGGATTATGTCCCAAGTTCGATGAACGATTAATGCTTGAAATTCTTTGTTCATAACCTTTTACTGAAAAGTGTGTTAGCCTATCAAAAGAGTGAGGAACTAAAGTAGTATTGAGAAAATCAAACAAATATGTTTTGGGAAAACTAAACTTGTCAGGGTCAATATTTTTTACTGAACCTACAGAGCTATGGAAGACAAGGTGATGGTTGTGAAGATTATTGTATCGCATTGTTCCAAAACTATGGAGGCATCATCAAATAGAGGCTTAGGATTAGTTCTTTGGTTTTTGAAATGGTACACCATTCCTTCTTTACAATAGGGAGAAACAGATAGCAGCGAATCAATAAAAATAGTTGACAAATTGAAGAATATCTCCCATAGGGTTCTTGTTGATGGTAGAACTGTTTTTCTAAAGGGGACAATTTTCTGAGAGTTCTGCTTGCGATATAAGGATGGGTCATGATGCGAAATATTTTTGTCAAAGAGCATATCTGAAGAACACCCGACTTGAAACTTGGAGATAAAAAAATTTCCTCTCATGAGGTGGAAGATTAATAAAATAGTTCCTCTCAAAAGTGTGAAGAAGCTCATAATTTGTATATCTTCTAAAGAGTTGGAAGGATGGAGTTCATTACCCGACTTTGTAGAGATTTGGAGATGACCTTAGAGACTATATACCATTTTCTTTTATGTTTTGAAAATTTTGTGACATATAATCCCCCTAGAATCGTTAAAAAAGTGCTTTCTTTTAATCATCACATTGATAGAAAATAAGTTATCAACCAAAGCTTGGAATTGTTTTGATGCATTATACACTTTAAACTTGGTGGGTAAGAATATACCATGTAAATCGACCATAATATCAATGAAGGTAACAAAGTATTTATAACATGAGTTGGACACCAGTAGTGCAAAACTCTAAACAACCATCAGAAATTAATCCAGAATAAACAGATGACAACCAGTATACACTATACAGAGGCTAGGCAAAGTTCTAATTTCCCCTCTTGCAACAATTGTCAGAATAAAAGGTAACATCAGCAAAGACAAAAACATATTAAAATATACTAGAGTTCATTGTAGATAATAACTTTTGAATATTAGGATGTTTATAGTCTTAATGCCATCAATTGCATAAATCTGTTTTGGAGTTTGAAGAAAGGGAAAGAGAAGGAGGACAGATTAAAAGATGGTTTTTGTAATTTTCATGGTTAAATAAAAAAGTCAACCATTCCTTAGCTCGTATCTGATGAGCTTCCTAGTTGCTTGGTATTGTATGACAACCATGTGAAGAGATCAATAGAATCAATTATTCAATGGAGAGTAAAGGGGAAAAGAAAAATATCTTGAGATCAAAGTATTGCTTGATGATGTAAGATTGACATTACCAAGACCAGTGGTTTCAATTTTCTCCTCATTTGCTATGTGAAGTTTAGATCACCGGTATATTTATCAAAGAGGAGAAATTTTGTGAAGCCAAAAATGTGATTGGATGTCCTTGAATCCACTTAGCCAATGGATGGTTCTGATATATATTATTTTCCTATTAAAACCTCATAGAAAAGAGGGCTACTGCTATCCATTTTTGAACAATCTTGGAGAGAGCATAACTGTGACTTAACTTCATATGAATGCAGCATGGAAAGAGCTGCCTGTCGCATAAATGTACTCAGGCAGAAAACCAACTAAAATGCCATTAACAATAATCATGAATGATCCTATGTGATTTCAAATCAAAGTCATTTGTTACTATTTTTGGCAATGAGCGTTACTGTTCCCTGACTCGAGAGTGTTCCCTTTTTTATTTTTTTTTTTTTTATTTTTTTCTTTTTGCTGATGAACCTCTTTACAGTTGATTTTAGAATTTTTTGTGACTCTATTTTCTCAATCGGCATATCATTTTTAACCAATGTTTTATTAGAATCTAAAGCATTATGCTATCACATGATTTTCTCCTCCGCATCGGTGCCGTTCGTCCTGCGGGACCCAACAAAATTCAGGGGGTTCCTGCCTTTGATGACATTCTGGATGCATGCTCCTGCAGGAGCACACATATAGGAGAAGGTTTTCCTTGTACAGTCTCTATTCTTATGTGTCGCACTGTACTTCTTGGAGATTAAAGGGACAGTACAGTTGTTGGGAGTTCCATTCTCACCCAACCACCGAGAGTTCAATCTTTGAGGCAAGTGCAGGTGGTCTTCTCTCCTGCATGTGCATGTGCTGGGGTTCACTCCTGCCAGGGGCGGACCTGCTTGTATCATATTGGGGGCTGAAGCCCCCACTAAGATTGAAAAAAGCTCATTAGGCCCTAAGGGAAGTATGGCCCAGCCCCCACTTAATTCCATAGCCCCCACCTCCCTTTCCTCAACTCAAAATACTCCCCATCTCCCTTTCCCTCTAAAAAAAATAAATAAATAAATAAATAAATAAAATCTCAAATCGGCAAACCTTCCATCTCCTTCCCTGACATCGGTGCACCCCTGTTATTCCTCCCTCCTACACTTATGCATCTCTTCTCTCCCTCTCTCTCAATCCATATTTCTCTCAGTCTACCTATCTCAATCTATCAGTCTATCAGTCTATATCTCTCTCAACTCAATCGATCTCTCTTACTATCTCAGTCTATCTCTCTTGTTGAATCGCTTAATCGCTCTCTCAATCTCCATCTCCATCTCTATAAATTTTTTTTTACCCTTTTCCAATAGGAGTATTACACTATCTTCAACTGGTGGATTTATATGGATCTCTACAAATCAATCTTAACTAAACCTAACAAAAAAAATTCGTCCCCATATCGAACTTAGCTTGACAACCCAAATCTATTTTTTTCTGTGTTTTTTCAAGTATGAAAATATGTTTGGTTTTGATAAAGAAAATGGTGTAGTTGGATTAAATGTATATGAATACATTGAGTGGCTTAAATGTATTTGGATTAACCACATCAACAACATCATCTGCAATGCATTAAGCACATCAACGCCTTCTCCAAAATATATGATGGATCAGCTACATGAATTCCATTTTGCAGTTTCAATATATCTTGGGGATTATCCTAAGAAAGACATTAACCACACAAAATTCTATGAAACACAATTGGTATGATCCGAGCCATCACCCACCGGTCATAAGCGCCCCTCAAACGAAAATCCTGGGTCTGCCACTGACTCCCACGTCAGCGGAGTAAAAAAGAAAGCATCTGAAGCCCAAACAGTTTGATTATGATAGAAAATTAAGGAAAGGATAAAGCCGTTAAAGAGACAACTGAAGAAGTGACCAATCTGTTGCATCCAGAAGCAAAAGATCCAAAGACGAAGATCGATTAGATCATCTCAGAAGCACCCATTAGAGATATCAAAAGATAGATAATTGATGATGATGCTCCCGTTGATATATCTCACCATTTAGTTGTGTCAAATTGACTTTGTGTTTGGAGATCAATGGTGGAAACCTGCAAAATGATTCTTTGACGGACAAGTTTAACTCTTTCATGGATCCAATGGGTAGATTTAAATCCTTTCTTGATCTAACAATCAGATGGCAACAAGTCTATTTATACCCAAAAAAAAAAAAAAAAAAGTAAAGAAAAAAACTTCTGTTCTAATTCTAGATGCAGAAGACCATCTGTATCACCAAAGTGGCAACAGAAGCATATGGATCAGATGACAAATCAGAAGATGATATGGCTAATCGTCAATCCAGGAGGACTCAATCTAAACTTGTCAAACTCAAGTTCTCGCAAGCCTGGAAGAACTGATGCCGCCTAACCGCATCAGAGGCCCAAGATTTACCCAACTGTCAGTCAGCCAATATGGCGTACCTTATAGTGGGTCAGCCCGTCAGGCTAAACATATTGGACCAGCCCCTTAGATGACTAATCCATTGGGCATATCGCATGGATAGCCAACAAATACCCAACTATGCTTTCTTTCTTTGTATGTAGCTTTCTAATAAAGTTTCCTACATCTAAGGTTCTTAGTTTAGAAAATCTCATCTTAAATCTAGTAAGATATTGATTGATATTTAATCAATAAAAGAAAACAAAGAAGATCCTATCAAACAAAAGAGATTACCATTTAATTAACTTCATGGAGGGAAAAGGGGAAATCCAACCTGGGTCCCTAACAGGGAGGATTGAAGGATTTACCTCTCCTCCTCTATAAATACCTTGTAATCTCTCATTTGTGAATCAATGAAAAATATTCTCTCTTTCCCTCTCATAATTGTGAGCAGTTGTTTTTCCCTTGAGAGCAAGAGCTTTTTGTTGTTGTTGTTGTTGTAACTGTTGATGTTATCATTGCTTTTCCAGTTATAGTTCCCTATTGTAGCCAGGCATTATTGATATCTATGCTCCACCTTGATGGGTAGTGTAGAGATATACTTTTGTGTTTTTAATTTTTATATCCGTCATAATTCTCTACCGCCTCCTTTTTCTTATAATATTCTCTTTTCCTTTTTTTTTTTCATTTGCTCTGCAGTAAATTCCTTTTTGGAATCTACCTGTTTAGACAATTACCAAGAGGCCAAATTGTGCAAAGACGAGCATAAATTGTAAATCTTATTTGATCCTGCCCTTGTTTTTAAATGCTCTGAGATTCAGGAAATTTCTAGCAGAGTTTGTTATTCCCTGGTCTTGTGCTTCTAATGCTATAGCAAGCCATATCAAATAGACCCGTGTGCCAACATATAGGTGTTTGGCTGTCCCTTCCCTGTTCTCAAGTTTTCCTTCCCAAATCACATGGTACTTGTTGAGCTTGTCACCCTCGCGAACTCGGGAGAAAGATACTTTGCTGCAGACAGCGGATTGAGATGTGGGGCGGACACGATGGAGATGGAAGATGGAGAGGGGTAGGTTAGGGAAACCCTGAAAATCTTGGCTTCACGCTAAACTCCCTATCACAAGCGAGGAGAAGAGAGAGCTTGGGGAACCCAAAAGCACTCCATTTTTTACATTAATCATAAATCTTCAGTTGAATAGCCAAGGAGTCTTTACGTCACTTAAATAGGAGAAAACATAAACCTAGAACTAATCTAGACCATCCAAACACATTGATGACCGGGATTACAACAACATCTAATATAAAAAAAGCTTAAAATATAGTTAAAACTCTAAATATGATAGAATGTGTGGGCCGTGCCCAAAATGATAGGTCGAGATGGATTGGTTGGGCCCATTGACCATTGACCCATTGGGACCATGGGTTTGTCCTGCATCATACTTGCAACCTTGAGGTGGATCCCTTATATGTGTGTATCGTGCACCCTTCCTTTAAGTGAAGGTGAGCCTACTTCATATTTAATTTCATTTCCGACCCCATTTCGGTTTGGCCTCAAAAATGAAATGTTTAGATTTAGGAACATTTGTATTACTGATTATGGTGATGGAATCTTTTCCATTTTCATTCGGTTCATATACTTTTACTTCAATCCAAATAAGAAAATTGTTTTCACGTTTGCAAACTCTTTTATTATTCTAGGGGGAATTTCCACAACGGGGGCATTCTTCTTAGCAAGAATTATAGCAGAAGGATAATGGCTAGGAGGATTTGAAAGGCATTATGGCATTAAGATTTCCAAAGTTTAGCCAAGGCTTAGCTCAGGAGCCCACTACTCGTCGTATCTGGTTTGGTATTGCTGCCACACTTGATTTTGAGAGTCATGATGGATATGATATTCATTGTGCATTTTGACCAATTGTATCTCCTCTTTGTGGATTCCCATAACAAAGCTTTTGTATCTGTGCCTTTGGTTATTCTTTTATCATTTCATCCAACAGGTGTAGTTGTTCTAATTCTATGAGTCTTTCTAGAATGTTCTTTTCTTGAATATCGTGCAAAAAAGTTTCGGATTGTCCAGTATTCCACCAATTAGTAACTCCGATTCGAAATTTCGGTGAAACATTTCAGAGTAATGTTTCAGAAAAATAAATAAAATTAAATTCTACATATATGCTAAAAAAATAAAGAACAAAATATAGAATATAATTTATTCATTTAATTCATTATGATAAAACGACATTAGAACATATTTAATTACATTCTTACCATAATAAAGTTTAAACACAATTTTCATAACCATAAAAGTTAACAACCTTTAAAATTGAAGTTTTGAAACATTCTCCAAAACATATCTGTCGAAATCTATGTTTTCGGCTGAAATTAGCTGAAAGTCCAACCGAAAAGTTATGCCATGCATTTCACTTTTGCTTATGGCCGAAACGAAATTTTTTGGCCATTTCGGTTGAAACGAAATGAAATTGATAACTATGGTCCACTCCGGTCATTAGGTAGTCCAGTGCATGGCAAAAATGACTATTAAAAATGTTGGAAATGATCCACATTTAGATCATGTACGGATGTCAGCTTCAGCTGATGATTTTGTGGCCTTGTCAAGGGCCAGAATGCATATATGATGGCCCAGTTAATTGATGTTTAAGATTACACAAATGCGACTTTGTTGCGCACATGCGGCCAGTGGACCTACAGGTTCTCTCTGCTTCACCTCTCCTGAACCAATTTGTAAGAGTTTCTCCATCTTTTGTATTGATTGCATAGTTCCATGGTCTGAGAGTAATGTCTTCTCCATCCTGGTCCATGACTTTACGCATTTGCCTCTATTTTGGTCTGTCATTAGCATTTTCATTTTTTGCCTGAAAATTAATGTATATTTTGTTGTTGTTTTTCTGTCAGATGGCTCCAAAGCAGAAAATAAGAATAAAATTGAAGTCCTATTATGTGCGTTTCATAGAGGATGCAGCCAAGCAGATAATGGATGCTGCCCGGACAACCAATGCCAAGACTGTGGGCCCTGTTCCACTGCCAACCAAGAAGCGCATCTATTGTGTCCTGAAATCCCCGCATGTGCACAAAGATGCCCGGTTCCATTTTGAAATCCGGACCCACCAGCGCCTCATTGACATCCACTACCCAACTGCTCAAACCATAGATGCTTTGATGCAGCTTGATCTTCCTCCGGCAGTTGATGTTCAGGTCAAACTTTGATATTTATATTGACTGCTGTTTGGGTAAGAAAACAACCAATTATGCTTGATGTTACCATGCTGTTTCTGTTTTCTATCTAGAGACCATCATGTTTAGTTAAACCATAGAGAGAGAGAGAGAGAGAGAGAGAGAGAGAGAGAGAGAGAGAGAGAGAGCTTGTGAACTTATTGTCCATGATCTATGTAGTGCCTTCTGTTAATCGCACTCCCTTTTTTCGCTTAAGTCGGTAACTTATCTAATATTCTAATTCAATTTGGGTCTAACCATGGATTATCAGGGATCATATGATTTCCTTATATAATTTAGCATCCTCTTGGATTTAGGATCATATGATTCCTTCAGATGGAAAATTTCATATTGCTGGCTGCCTTATTGGTCCAAGTGATCATCATTTTTACATTGATTTGAGGTGGAATTATCTTTATCAAAGAAATTGGTCATTATCATATACATAGGAAAAGTTCATTACTTATGGGTTTAATCAGTACTTTAAAATATGACTTGTAAATTGGAACAAAGGTTAAAATCATATCATTACTAATTATCAACTATATCATTTAACTAAATGTGTTTTTTCCTGCTCCGTTTATTTTGCTGGAGTTGGGAAGAGATCATGTATCTTCTACTCTGCTGTGCTTTCATACATAAATTTATATATGCCTAATCTCAACAGATATATCACAGGTTTAATATTTGTGAACTTGCACAATAACATAACAATTATTTATATTAAAGCAAGTATATCAGTTGTGTTACCACACCTGAAAGTTTTGATGGTTTTATAATAAAACATTACATGGCTACTTGTCTTTTCTAATATTTACAGACAACCACCACGGTTTTTGGTATTTGCATACTACCTGTGACACATTTAGCAGCCACCTTGAGTCAATGATTTAAAGAGGTCCTTTTAATCACTTCCGATGAGTTCTCATTTGAAACGGATGAAAATAGTCTTTAACTAAACTAATCCCTAACACGTTATAACTACTGTGAAAATACTATGGTAATATGATGGATTTGGCTTAACCATAGCAAGGTAGTTCAGTAATATTGTTAGGGGAGTGTAGGCGGTTGTATATAAAAAGCAAAAATTAGAGTTGGGTGGGTGTTTGTTAATAATAGAAAAGACGCATGGTTATATGTAATTTCCTCAATGATTGGCATGAACTGGGTGGGACCCACAACTATGTTTGCATCTTTAAAAGATTACACTGTTTCATAGTCGAGTTTCCCTCGGCCATTATTTAAGGGGTTATTTGCATATACTCCCCTATTCTTTTTTTTTTTTTTTCCATGAACCTTACCTTTTCGCAAAATGTTCAAAAACCCTGTAGATTGCGGGCCAAACTATTTTCAACCGAGTTGACCCAAACCTGGCTTCCTCTCTCAAGGGAAAAGAAACCTAAGACACCCTTATGAAATTATTTTATATTATATTTTTGTTGCAGGGTGTATATATACATATATATATATATATGAGAGATGTTCCTATGAGAAATATCTCTCACCTTATATGAGAAATACGAGTGGAGGCCCTCACATTTAAGTTGTTGGCATTGGATATGGATGTGAGTGCTCTCACCCTATCTCTCATGGTAAGGTGGGAGCATCTCTCATAGGAGCATCTCCCTATATATATATATATTTGAAATGAAAGGTAGATTTTTTTTTAGCAAGGTAACACCCTTATGAACTTGTTGACACCAGCATACATCTATAACTGTCGATAGGTGATATTAATGGAAAGCATATTTCTTTACACATATAACATATTGGCACGAAAAGGTTATCATTTTATTTTTTGTTTTTGGAAATATCAACACAATATCATTTTAATTGCACAAAATAACATCTCTTCCTTGAAACATTAATTCTAAAGTTTTACTTTGACTTTTAGGATATGTTTTTAATTTATTTTATTTTTCTATCTACCTATTATACATATGTAATGTCTGTTTTTTTTTTTCAGGTTAGAAAATGCAATGTCATGTTAATGTCACAAGTTAGACTTAAAAAATGGGCTGCTAATTGAACCAAGTTCGAAGAAACCTTTGCCTTTACTTGATGACAGATCTTAGTTTGTAAAACATTGGGCATTGTGATGATATGAACTTTTATAGTCAAGTGAGGGATGTTGGGACTCATGATCTAACAGCCAAATATCATCATCATCAGCAGCATAATCATGAAAGTCTTATCTCAACCACGTTGGGTTGGCTACATGAATTTTGTATCTCCAATCTAACCTATCTTGAGCCAAATCTTCGGATAGATTGCACTTAGTCAATCATTTTTCTTTGATGGGCCATCAACTTGTATAGAAAAACTTTTTTGCTCAATGGTGTTGTTGTTGGCCATCTTGGACATATTCAAAATAATTCAAATAATTTCTCTTAATTTATCACCTATGGATGCTGCTCCTAAATGCTTTCGAAAGAGCTCTTTTTTTTTTCTCTTTGCTACTCTTACTATAGATTCATCTCAATGTTCCCATCTAACTACCAAGTATGATACTATTTTCTCTTTCCTAGTTTTACTATTCATTCATCCCAATGTTCCCATCTAACGGCCAAGTATGATACAAGCAATTTCCAAATATTAGAGCAATATTGGCAAACTTAATATGAGGACCACAATAGCATCAGTATATCTCGATGTCACTCCTAAACCCTCCAGTTTCATGACAATCCCTTCTCCATGATCTACAATTTTCTTACTTCATAATCATTATTTCTTGACTTATGTTAGAAACTTGGATTGCAAACATGTGAAAACCTTGATCTGATTTCACTTCTAGTCATCCAAAACATGCCTCTTAGTTACTGTTGTTGAAGATTTACTCGTGAGAAATTACATTTAACAACTAGATGAAGGTGTTCCTACAACACAAGTGCATGAGAACAAGCAGTTCCATGTGACTTCCTAACATCCAATCTGGAAAAGGAATAAACAAAAAAGGCCTAGTTCCAAAGCAGAGTTTTCTGAGTCACTGTTTATCCCTGTCCTTTAAATCAGGGTAGATACTCAAATTTGCATGAATTGTGACCTGTAATCCACATGAATGAGAGGGTTAGTTCATTTACATAATCAAAATTTGCATTAACAGGGACCTAGAATCAACATGAATAAGAGGATTTAATACCAATGTACAGCAAATGATGGTTATATGACGTTTGGGACATGTAAATGGTCAAATTCCATTGTGCCGAAACCAAATAGAATGGAAACTGTGACCCTCTCATTGATTGCCTATTTTTATTATTTCATGATCCTGATAGAAAAATATGTAGTTGCTTTGCTTTTAAATCCAATTTTCATTACCTGCAATGTGGCTAACCTATGGTAAATCTGTACCCACTTCCCCCACACATGCTAAGCCTTGTGAATTTTGGAAAAAAGCAGTTATGTAACTATTGAACTTTGAGAACTCGAAGATAAAGTGATAGGTTGATTTACTTGAAGTTTTTGCCTTTCTTTTAGGGCAGGTAAAAAGTCTTGAGCCCACAAGCTTCCAATCCTTTTATGATATCTTCTCTCACGGTACAACAGGTATAATAACATGTTACTAAAATATATGTAAAGTAGCTATAAATGGGCCGGGCGGGGCAGAGTGAGTAGGGTGGGCAAAACCGGAACTCATCCTAAATGGGACTCAGGTTTTGCTTTTGAATCTCCATAATATCCTCTATCATTGTACTATAGGTATAATAACATCATCATCATTAAAGTCTTGTCTGAATTATATTGGCGTCGGTTATGTGTTGCGTCAAATCCTTAGATAAGTTATACTTTTTTAAATATATTTTTACTACATTCGTCTACATTCTTTCCTACCTACAATTTTTTACAACCTGCATAGCGGGGCGGGGGGGTGGGGGGGTGTTGCATCCAACTGATATCAAAATCTAATTTTGATATATCAAACCGGGGGGCATCCAACTCATATATAAATTAAATTTTCATTTTTAAGCTTACAAAGGCTCCTGTTTTTTTTTTCCTTTAATTTTTTTTCCTCTCCCTCTCTCTCTCTTAGAAGTAGAAGCAAAATTTGGGACTAGGAGAAGTGCATCCTCAGGTTGACTTTCGTAACCTCTTGGGATTGTAAAATGAACATCCAGGACCTTAAAATAAAAACCCAAAACGATTGTGTGATGTATATTTCTTTTATCTTTATACTAAATAACGAAATCTTTATGTTTATACTAAATAACGAAATCTAACACACAGTAGTAGTAGGATCTTTGTTTTGCTATTACTCATTCAACCTATCGACCTTTGACCACTAAATTTGCACTCAATATCCAGTCTTATACCTACCAAGTTTTTAACTCATTTGACCGATTGCCTTTCTCCTGCTTTTCTACTTCTTATTCATTTGTTTTCTTATTTAGTCAATTAGCATCTGCAAACAATGTACACTACGCAATCTCATATTGAATTTCTGCCATTAAGTAGTCCATAATCTAGCGAATAAAAAGGGACCCTAAGGTGAGAGCAGTTACAATTGTTAAGGGTGGGCACAAGTAGACTCCAAAGCTGAAGGAAGTATCTGCGGCCTGGCCACCACAAATAGTTTCACTTGAGGTTATAACCCTTTTTCTTCTTTTGGTTTTATAGGTAAGTTATAAACCTATGTACCCCATGCAATAAGATTGGGACTCGATCCAAGGATCATGATTCAATTCGATCCAAACAAAATCAGATCCGGGGTCAGGTATAGCTAGACCCCCCCTTTTTAGATCTTTAATGTATAGAAGGTGAAGTAGAGGCGGAGTAGATATCTTACTTGGGTTGACTTCAGTGACAAAGGCAGCACCATTGAAATAGCAAGAGCCACCTTTGTGTTTGAGTCTCTGCCAGTAGCTGTTGAAGGCATAGGAGGCATGGTCCCTGACAGTGTTTGGGAAATAGCATGGCTGGTGCACTTGGATCTGTGAGCAATCTGCACCCCCTTTTCCACATGCCCAATCAAGAGCTGATTGTAGCACTTCATCAGTTGTCTGTTCATCAGCTATGCACCATTGTTCTGGTAGTTGCCCAACTAACAGATCATAATAGGAAAAAAAGGGATTATCATAAACATTAGAAGAAGATGTATAGCAGTGCACAGGGAAACAAAAAGATAATGGAAGAAAGATCTGCTCCACTGAACATTCCCAACCATCCAATATGTAATTTGACCATACACTGTTGGCTAACTAGGAGATGGTTACAGTTGTTTCTGGTGGGGAGCTCTTTGCTGCATCACCCATCCACAGTGGGCCAGCAAGATGAACTATCTACATTTTACTAAAAGATGGCCCCACCTGTATAGAATGCATTGGATGTTTCTAGCAAACAACTGCAAAATGTTGCGCTCCTCTCTGCAATTGCATTGGCTCAAAAGTCCTAATCTATGTCTAGAGAGTCCAAACATCTTACATGTAGACTTGTTGATCCTCTATATAAATGATAAGAGACTAAACCCATAACAGACCAAAGGGAAATATCCAAATGGGTTACTCCCATGAAGCCTAAATTTTTATAGGCCTATGGAACATTGAAAATGCATGACTATCCACACATTGATTCACATAATCATTTAATGAAATGCAGCATTTCTTATGTTTGAGAGGAAACCAAAGAACAAATCAAATCTGAAAATAAAATGGGTGTCATCTACTCATAAAAACATATGAAAAAAGAAGGTTGAAAAGGAGAAATTTTAATGAGTATTGGTTGTTCTACCTGATCTTCGTAGAATTATGAAAAGAAAGAAGGTAGCAAGCGGAATTCTCAGCAAGACAGAAGGCATCTTGAAGTTCCTAAGAATTTCACAGGACTGGTTGCTCTGTAACTAAAAGCTACACACCAAACATAGCATATACGCACAGATATATAAATTGGAGAGATAGAGAGAGAATCTTGATGACTCTGCTTTTATTAGAATTTCCTGAAATGCTTCAAAGATTCTCCTCTTTTGCACGTTGAATGCACAAGGTTTCAATATCAAGCTCTCTATGGTGTGGATAGAGAAGAGAAGGAGAAATTTACATGAAAAGCCCTTATCTTTCGTAAGAACTACCAAAAAGCCCATTTATTCTGACTAATTGAGAGAAAAACCACTGCCATCACAAAAAAGTTCTTTGAACAGATTTTCTTCTGTTTGTGGGATGAAGATATTGGATAATTGTGAGCAGAATATTCATACCATTGCTTTCGCCAATGATATTCTCGGTCCAACAGTTTGGATTAGTGATGCATGGGCCCCACCAGTACATGAAACCATTTATGGATGGATGGATAGTGGATTATGAACTCTGTCACTGTGTAGTTGATCAAACCATTTAGATATGACTGCTGGCAAACCTAGTTGAGGGTGACAAATGGCAGCATATGTGTTATATGGACAAGCTCGTTTGGTGGGCCCATGTGGAAAGGCCACAAATGAGATTCACTTCAGTGGGACATCCTAACCACTAAACTTTGCCTCTTTATATTAATTCATCAGTGGGTACATGTTTGTAATCCAAACTCCTGAAACCAACAGCCTCACCTTAATGACCACTGTATGTGATTTCACTCCAATTAGAGTTGTGTCTGCCCTCACAGTGCTCATATATTTAATCTGATGGTAAAGAGTGTATAATTTAAGCTATGTCTTGGATCTTGATTTCTCTTAGATCAGCCCACAAATGACACTAAGTGATGCCATCAGTAGGATTTTGATTAATAATGACCCATCCAACATATGGGTCATTGACAGAACAGTTGAGATCTTCACTGTGTATAGTCCTTTTTTTTCTTATCCCCCTACTTTTACAGGTAAATTTTTTTCTCACTAATCAAAGGTCATTTAATCTTGGAGTGGAAAAGATTAGCACCATATTGATTGTGTTTAAACTAATTAGAGAATCTAGGTGAAGTCTCACTGAAGAAAACTTAAGAAAAAGAAAATAAAGTAAATATTCTCCCATAATCCAACCACATTTCTTTTATACAGTTGCCGGGTGTACCCTTTTCCTTTACAGATTGGATATTCTCTTCTTTTCTCTGTGGGCAGAAGTTGAAGAAATTCCATATCCCACCCACTAATCAAGTGCCAGTCAAAGACAAGAACAGAAAATGGGGCCATCCATGGTGGTATACTCCAGATGACCAGTCTGAATCAAATGCATGTGATCACATTTATCCCAATAAAGACAAAAGAATGCAGATACTCTATTCTACTTAGACGTTGCCAAAAGTGCTAGCATGTGTACAAAAATGTAGGTAAATTAGAAAAGTGACTAAACATGTGATGCCTCTGTGTATTTAGAAATAATGGCATATGGGCCCCACTAATAGATCTATTAAACCGATAACAAACAACCTCCATTATGGGCTCTTTCATGAAATGATAATATCATTTCTAATGTTTGAAATAATATATTTGATGAACAGTGATAGGACCTTAAACAGACCGGGACAAGCTTAAGACTTGAATGAAACTGACCCAGAACTTAGCCAGTTTTGTTTGTCCACACATTTCCTCCCCACTTGTGATCTTCACCCTCTGACGTCTACTTCTTCCTTTTCTTCAACCTCACAGATTTTGGCCTTTTTTTCAACAAGAGAACATATGTTATGCTACAATTGACAAAAATCACATTGCAATCACCAGCACTGTTTACTGGATTTCCTCATCCAAAGATCAACTCTTCGTCAAAGTGCAGTGATAAACAAACCTAATCGTTTGATATCCTACTTACTCTCAGATATCAATAAGGGTGAGTTCTTATCGATCTGCATGTCCACTAATATTTGGCATGACTGTAAACCCTACAAAAGTAAGGGTCCATCTAATCTCAACCATATACTGTAAATCTCAGTGAATGAAACATCCATCCATGAACAAATCGTATGTTGCATCTCATTTTATCAAGACTTTATGGGTATTGAACTCAATACAAACAAGACAAGGGAGTGACTTCTTTGGTTCCATTGCATTTTACTGTGGACTTCTATGTATTCCTAAGACATTATAACAAGCTAAACAAGCAAATAACAGTACTTGCATGGGTGAAAGGGAGCCCTAGTTTCAGAATTTTCTTGTTAATTCTGTTAGAAAATAATCCATGCATAAAAAGACAAGCAAAATCAAAATATTCATTGCAATGTGCAACCGTGTCCTCTTCTTTGAAGCTTAAAACGAGAAGAAAAGAGAATCGTTTCTAATTGTGTACTGCCCCTTCTCAGAATTTACCAAACTAAGGATCCCGAGAAATAGTGATTTGAGTGGATTTCATAAGAAGTCAAGCAAGTCAATATCCAAGTAAAGGACACTTTCATCCTTTAAATCTCTTACTTCTTAAATAGGCAATTCATCTGTTGGAAATAGGTGGGCCTCATGGATAGGATTTAAAAAACTTTTGACTCACTTGACTCAGGGATCAAGTACCCGTAAGGCCATAAACCATATCCAGGATTCAATCCCTCATACTCATCTATCATGTACAGCAATAAAACAAGCAACACCATGCAACAAAATAATCTACAACAGATAGAAAAACAGATTATACCTTTGGAGCCTGGTTGTGCTCTAATGGAGAAGAAGATTTGCTAGTTGAAGAAACTCTTTCTTTGTAAGTAACTTAGGATCCCCAAGACCTCTTAGTCTTCCACACTATGTCCCGTATCAGATCTCTCTTTTCAAGAAGACTGGTGGAAACTTCAAGAGAAAAACTTTCAAGAAACTCAAAGAATTAGAAGAGAACTAGAAGAGATGTGCAACTCTTGCACAAAAGGGAGGGTTGGGCGTGAAATCCAAGAGTGTATGTCCCAGCCCCCTTGCTTCTCCTTTTATAGTTTTAAGCAACCTCCTTCTCTCCTCTTATACTAATTGAAATAGAAGTCTTACTTCCACACAAATTAGTAACCTTACTAATACCACTATTAGAAGTCTTACTTCAAATAGAAATAGTAACTTTCTAATTCCTTCATCTTAGAGTTCTAGTAGGATTAGTATCTTTTCAATAACTTGGGCTAGCGTGGGGACTACTAGGGATTCCATAGAAAGTTGGCTCCAACTGGGACACCGCGACCCTACATCTCATGTGCAATCCGAGCCCACAGTTAATTGCAAATAACACCACTATATAAATGCAATTGCACTCCAGTCCTATGAATAAATTACAATGAAGACCATAAACTTCCCGATTACCACAAGTAAGCCCCTCTATCAATATTCATGGATCAATTGGACTAAAACTGCCCTACCAATTTAAATCCACATCTTATTATTCTTAAGCCCCAATTAATCACAGTGATAATTAGTACCATCCAATCAACTCTTAATTGAGATGGGTGCGTACTTACTAATGACAAATCCATTAATTGGCACAAGGCGATAATATATATAGATTCCATCTTGATCATTGGATGTTCCCACAGTCCTACTACCACGTACGCAAGACACCGAGGTGTTGACTTACAGTTGACCTCACTCATTGGTGACTTAAAGCAAATGAATAGATAGAAACTTGAGTTCATCAATGTCTTAGGATTGAGAGCCTATTACTAGGTAATTATGAGAGCACACCTTAAACTCGATACAGTATTCCACAAGGTGCTTCTCATGGTCCTTCATACATCCAATGTACGGACACCGTGATCCAGAATCTTACATTCTGATGACTGAGACAAATCATACTATCTCATAGTGATCAAAGTGTTGCAACTTTATCAGATGATATGTTCAGTCTCATCATCGGTTGTGAAGATATTTAAGTATAAGATTTGTGACATATGTCTCTCGTGTGTGGATCTCATCTATATACATATATCACATCTAATATACTAATGGGACCAAGTTCATCTCATGAACCATTATGTCATATGTATTGGTCATGTGCATTAAGTAGTAAAACACCAATTTATCTCATGAAAGGAAAGCATGATATTATTGATAAATAAAGAAATTAATCAATTTATTACATCATCTGATGGATTGAGTCCATACAATCTAACATCATCATCATCATTAAAGTATTGTCCCAACTATTTTAGGGTTGGCTACATGAATTATGTTCTCTATTTCGATTTATCTTGAGCTAAATCCCCAGATAAATTGTACTTTTTCAAATCTATTTTCACTACCTCGATCCACATCCTTTTTTGCCAACTTCTTCGTCTTGATAGGACATCAACTTTCATAGTCAGACTTTTCTTTACTGGCGTCGTTGCCTGCCTATGTTGGACATGTCCAAACCATTTCAAACGGGTTTTTATAATTTTATTCCCTATTGATGATATCCTTAAATGCTCTTAAAAGTACTTTAAATGCTCTTAAAAGTACTCATTTCTAATTTTATCCTTCCTAATATTACCACACATCCACCTTAACATTATAATCTTTACTACATTCATTTTATATATATGTTGCTTCTTGATTGGTTAACTTTCTACTCTATAGGTCATAACTAGTCTAATCACTGTCATGTAAAATTCTTCATTCAATCTTCTTAGTATTTGTCGGTCATAAAGCACTTCAGAAGCAAGTCTCCACTTTAATCATCCTGTTTTTTTTCTATAATCGGCATCTTCATCAATCTTCACATCCTTACTAGTTAGAGCCAAGTTAGCAGAAAGAATCTCTGTGGTGTCTCACTATCTTCAATTCTCAAAGTAGTTTCAGCTTTTTTTTATAGGCCAACTGAAACAACAATCCATATATTCTATCTTTGCATAGCTTATTTTAAAGCCTTTGGATTCTAAAACCTCCCGTCATCTCTCAAGTCTTACATTCACACCACCTGTGAATTCATCTACCAATACTATATCATTTACAAATAATATACACTAAGGTACCTCTTCTTGAATATGATCAGTTAAATTATCCTTAATCAATGCAAAGAGATAAGGGCTTAACTCTAAAGGTCGACCCTTGATTCAAACCTATAGTCACTTGAAACTCACATATCTCTCCACAAGTAGTTCTCACGCTCATTATCGCTCTTTCGTACATGTCTTTAATAACTTCAAAAATAACCTCCTGGAATATTTTTTATTTAAAATCCATCAAATTAAATCTCTAGGTAACATGTTGTAGGCTTTTTCTAGATCAATGAAGACCATATGCAGATTTTTTTTCCTCTCTGCTCGATATTATTCTATTAATTGCCTAAGTGAAAAGATAGCTTTCATAATTGACCTCCCTGGCATAAACCCAAATTGATTTTCAGATATGTTGGTCTTTTGTCGTGTCTTCGCTCCATTACTTGTTGGAAAGATAATGGATCTATCCAGAATTACAAAACAACAGTATAGATCTATTGTAATTAATATTACAAATTGGTAAATCTAAATTAAGTGTACCTGATGCCATGAAGATGGAGTGGATCAGTGGTCTGGATTTTGATTAGATGCTTAATACTTTATAAGCCACAGTAGCTTTTGTCTCTATTTCTCTCGAGACCGGCGATGGAAACCTTTGTTTTTATTTTTTGCGTAAGGGGTTAGAGGCGGGGACCATAGGCTACCCTTTAAATGTGCTAGATGGATATCCTTTCCATCAAGGATACCCATAACCATAATGCTACCTTGAAACTGGGGAGAGGTTTATCCTCAAGTAACCAAAATACAAATATGGGGTCAATTAAAACTAAACCAAAGATAAGGATAAACTATTTTAAAATAAATGTACGTGATTGTTGGGTCCACTATGGTTGATCCCAACATTCTCCCACTTGGTCCAAACAACACCACTAGTACATATACATATACATATATATATATATATTATCTCTCTCTGTGTGTGTGTGAAAATACAGAGTTAAAAAGACATCCTTGGTTCAACTTTTTTTTTTTTTGATAAAAGCTTAAAACTTGATGAGTGGGACTCTAATTTAATAAAACATACCCATATTTCAATTTTGGTCAAGCTTTATTCTTATCAAATGAAATATCTATACATGGACAATGACGCTCACTAGCCATGCCACGGTAAAGATAATCTCATTTTTATACGTAGTTTTCTGTATGGACAAATATACCATATTGGTGACTTTAAATCTATCCAATGATCTACTTTACTTTAAATCTTACTTACATATGAATTTGCACAATTAAGTAGGAAACAGAAACAATTATTATAAAAGTCCATAGAAACTTTAAGCATTAATATAGAAAGAACATGATCTTTATACATATTTGGCGCCAATGCCTTGGTTAGTGGATCTGTAGTCAGCAATCTTGTATTAATGTTTTCCATGGACACATAATATTGTTTCTTTATGTTCTCCTTCAAATAGATACTTGACCTCTATGTGTTTGGAACCGCATGAACTTTTATTATTCTTGGAGGAGCGAAATTGCGAATGTATTAACGATAGATCTTCAGTGGTCTTGAAATGTTGTTTACGACCTGAAGTCCCTAAATGAGACTCCTTAACCATAATGCTTGTGATGTGACATCATAGCATGCCACAAACTCTGCTTCCATAAGGTGGAGGCCGTTGTAACAAGTGAATGTTTTGCACTCCTACATGAGATTGCCTCTCCGTTAGCAGAAAGATATACCTAGAAGTAGAGTTTCTACTATCAAGACATCCAGCAAAATCAGAGTTTGAGTAACCGATCGCTTCAAATTGGTCAATCTGTTTGTATGTGAGTATAAGATCTTTACTACCATAGAAATACCTCATAAATTTCTTAGTAGCTTTCTAATGAGTCAATCTTGGGTTGCTTTGATATCTGCCAAGCATGCTAATAGCAAAATTGATATCCAGATGGGTGCGAGTTTGAGTATAAATAATACTTCCTACAGCTGAAGCATATGGAATATCCTTCAATTGGTTGCGGTTGAATTCATTTTGTGGGCATTGTGGCCTGTTGAGTTTATCACCTTTAGTGATGGGGGCTCCAATTGGTTTGCAATCAAGCATCTGAAACCGTTCAAGAACCTTATTTATGTAGGCTCTTTGAGACAACCCCAAAATCCGACGTTTTCTGTCTTCATAAATCTCGATGCCAATAACAAAAGCAGCTTCACCCATGTCCTTCCTTCATTTCAAAGTGCCGAGTCAAGACTCTTGTAAAATATCAAAATTGTTACTGGCTGAAAGGATATCGTCCACATAAAGCACCAAGAAAATGACGCTACTCCCACGAGTCTTCAAGTATATACACTCGTTAACAATGTTTTCAGTAAAATCAAACTTCCAAATCACCATTAAGGGATGTTGTCTTTACATCTGTTTGGCGCAATTCAAAGCCAAAGTGAGTTGTAAGTGCCATAATGATTCTAAATGAATCCTTTTTAGAAACAGGTGAAAATGTCTCCTTATAGTCCACTTCTTCTCATTGTGTAAAGCCTTTTGAAACGAGCCTTGCTTTGTAGCGTTTCACTTTGCCTTTCAAATCTCGCTTCGTTTTGTATACCCATTTGCACTTTATTGGCTTGACCCCTTTAGGAAGTTGTACTAGATCCAAAACATGATTATGTTTCATGGATTCTAACCTATCAAGCATCATATCTTGCCAACATGATGAATTAACACTTTGTATAGCCTCTTGAAAGGATAAGGGATCTTCCTTAACACCCATGTCAAAATCAGACTCTTGAAGATACACAATTTATATAATCATCTTATATGGAATTCTTTTTCAATCTATGAGACCGTCTAAGTGGCTGAGGAGGGGGTCTCTCTATTGGCATGGTTTTAACAAAAAATTCTCTTGAATATGGGGCACCTCTTCTATTGGCTCATTCCGTACAAGAATGTGTGGAGACAAACACTCTTGGAGTGGAGGTGTTCCTGTAATAGGCTCAACACGTGTGGGTATTGGATGGTTCAAATAATTTATTTCTGATGGGATGGGGATTGGTCTTGAACCTCTTTGAATACTAGATTCCTTTCCTGTGTACTCACACTGAATTCATTGTCCTTTAAAAAGCTTGCATGAGAAGTTTCAACAATCCTCATATGATAGGAGGGACAGTAGAATCTGTAACCCTTTGATCTTTCTGGATTTTCAATTAAGAAGCATCTCACAATCCTTGGGTCAAGCTTTTTCTCATTAGGATTATAGACATTTGCTTCCACTACATAACCCCACACATGAAAATGCCTCAAACTGGGTTTTTTGCATGTCCGAAGTTCAAATAGGGTTTTTGAACTGCTTTGTTGGGTACCCGGTTTAGAATATATTTTGTTTTTTTTTATTGGCTTCACCCCAGCAATTTTCAAGTGGAGTGGAAAGATTCACCATGCTTTTTACCATGTCCAACAATGTGCGATTCCTTTTCTCGGCTACACCATTTTTCTCTGGAGTACCGGGAGTAGTGTATTGAGGTGTGATACCCTTTCTTTAGAAAATCTTAGCAAATGGTCCAAGCACTTTATTATGTCTATCATACCTGCCATAATATCTTCCTCCACGGTCGAATCTGACCACTTAATGGATTTTTCCAATTGTTTTTCCACTTTTGTTTTATAAATTTCAAAAACATCAGAAGCTTCATTTTTCTTTTTCAATAGATGGGCATGCCCATAGCTGCTATAATCATCAATGAATGTTATAAAACATTTATGCCCATTAATGGAAGGACATGGTAATTTTCCATATATATTGGTGTGGATAATTTCAAGCAATTCACTACTTCTAGCAGCATCCTTCCTTTTTGTTTTAGTGAATTTTTCCTTTTTTGCAATTCACACATGTACCAAAATCTAAGAAATCTTGTGGTTTGAGAATGCCTTCTCTAATTAATCTTTCCATCCTCCCTTTGGATATATGGCCCAAGCAGCTATACCATAGTGCCGCTGAATTTTCATTGATCAAACCACACTTTATGCTATTGACATTGTTCACACATGAGGAGAGTAAAGATTGAGAAAAAACAGAATCCAAATTCAAATTATATAATCCATCACTTAAAACAGCAAAATCAGGCAACTTTGAACCCATATACAAATAAAGGCTATTATTCCCAAACTTGAAAGAATAACCCATAAGGTCTAATCTCTAAATTGAAATAAGATTTCTTGACATGCTCGCAACAAAAAGAGCATTTTCCAAATCTAAAAGGTGTTGAGTGCCCAGAATTAGTCTCGTTGTCCCAACTGCATAAAACTTTAGCTCCAAGCCATTTTCCAACACCAACCTATTTTCTCCTTCACTTAGTCTCTTGTTCGACAGCATGCCATGCATCATGCATAGATTTACAAATGTGGACGGACGCACCTGTAAAGACAAAAGCAACCCAAACTGGTCAGTTCAACCTAAACCCAAACTAGTAGGCTCATATGACTTGGTCATTAGACAATTTATGTACAGCTAGCATTATTTGTAATCTTTAGATAGTTTCATATTATATCTGTAAATCACCCAAACCAATGGGTTCAAACTTACTGTAAATAAGCCTACAGAATATATTTAAAAGCAATCAATGATATCACAAAGATACATCAAATTCATTCTCAACACTATTATCTCTCTGCAATTTTGTAATATGGTATCAGAGATTTAGGCTGATCTTTCAATCTGTCAGACTTTGTAAGATTTTTTTCTCATCATCATAAGTCCATCATCTGACTGTGTAAGAAGATCAGTGCAAGTGGGATTTCTACTATGCATGTTCTAGAAATGTGTTAGACTATGTCAAACAACTCACTGTGATCAAGTATGGCCCACCTGGGATCATTTCAACCTCAACAACATACATTCTCTGGGTCACCTGAATATTCTGGGACTTCTGAAGAGTTTTTCAAGATTTTATATCCATCAGAGGTAGGCTATTGAATCTGATTTGTGGTTGTTCAATTTCTTGGTTGGGTTTTCATCAATTCCGTTGAAATCCTTGATTCCTATTTTTCTTGAGCATAATCAACTTAGGGAGGGTCAAATATTGTATGTTGAGATTTTAAGAGCTTTTCCAAATTTGATCATCTACAAGGCCCCAGGTGACCTGATTTTGCCTCAACACAAAGGTCACCCGACCTGTTTTTTTGGCCTCTCTTCAAATCTACACCATTTGTATTCCGATATGAACCATCTACTTCAATCTGAACCTCCTAGAAGTCATCTGGAATCTTCTTTCACACATATGTGCTATAGTAACGGTAATTTGGGACTCGACTTTCGAATCACACTCGGGTCTTCATTTCAGAGTAATTTAAAAGGGATGATCAAGGGATTTTTTTGGTTCAAACTTTTCCTTACAGTTTAACTTTTCTATAATGGCTTCTAAATGTGCTAATGAAATAAATGTTATGTTAGATGGGATTAATTATGCCTATTAGTCTCATCTTATGCAAAATATTCTGAAAAGCCAGAAACTTTGAAAATATATTGTCAGTAAAATAGCACAAACGGATCATAAAGAAAGCAAATATGAAGAATGGAAATCTACAGTTGGAAAGATTAATTCTTGGATTGATAACTCTGCCATCCCCTCTATTGGTAATCAATTAGTTAAATCTGATTACTCAAAAGAAGCTTGCGATTATTTAACAAAGCTCTACACTCAGACTAATGTTGCTCGTCACTATCAAATTGAATGGAAAATTTAAAAAACTAAGCAAGGGAATGACTCGATTCATGATTTCTATGTCAAAATGACGTCTTTATGGGATCAACTTGTTTTAATGGAGCCTCAATTCAAATCCACCGAGGATACTGCAACTTTCAATACATGTAGGGAAGAAATTCAGCTTGTTCAGTTTCTCATGGCTCTACGGTCTGATTTGAACATGTTTGCGGGTTATTGTTGCATAGATCCCCTCTTCTAGCAGTTGAAGCGGCATTATCTGAGTTGTTAGCATAAAAACAAACACAACGCTCTCTGACCAAAAAGAAACATGTAGACCCTGAATAGTTTTATTAGCACATGCAACTTCGTAGAGAGATGAGCGCTCTATTTCGCTGGATGTTTCCGATAGCTAGAATTACTGCAAAGAAAAGGGTCATTAGAAATATAACTATCATGTTTGCCCAAATAGCCTAAATAATAAGCACAACCAGCCTTCTCAGAAGCAAGACTTTTGGGGACCGTCTGCACCTCTTCAACGCATGCGCCCATCAAACCTGAATCTGTACCATAAGTCCAAACCATACACTGCTAATACAACAGATGCTAAAGGGGTCCTTTCCACCTCTCAAGTTTAGTCCATGATTGATGAGACTATGCAACAGCTATTTCTGATGTCCAATTCTACTACCTCTATGGCTACATCTCCTTCTGATCCAGGTTCTGCAATGACCATATATGGTGCATCGGGTAAAACAACTTGTCCTTGGATTTTTTTTTTTTTATTCTAAAGCCTCTTATCATATGACTTGTGATTCATCCTTATTATATGGTTATCATCCTCCTTTTAGAAGTCTGACAATTCATACAGTAGATGATACTCCTCTACCAATTATCATAATTGGTTTCATTTCCACTGAGAACCTATCTCTTAGTACTGTATTATGTGTTCCGAACCTATCTGTAAACTTGATATCTGCTAGTCAATTGACTTCATCTGGTTATCTTGTCTCATTTATCTCTACTAATTGTTACGTACAGGATACTTGCACTTGGAAGTAGATTGGGATAGGCCAAAGGTCCGGAGGTCTCCTGCTCTGGCTTCTATTGTAGGACCTTTTTCTTTAAGGCATTCTAGATTAGGAAATTTATCATTGAATAAATTAAAAATTCTGCATTTTGCTGGTTCTCTTGGAAATATTTCTATAATAGGCATTTTAGGTTGTTTTAGTTGTCGACTTGGTAAGCATCATGCTTTACCATATAAAAGTTCTTCAATTATTACCCATGCTCCATTTCAATTGATTCATTCTGACATCTAGGGACCTGCCTCTCAACCAACAAAAGGTGGTTCTTTAAATTATCTGTTGTTTATTGATGCTTTTACCCGTTTCACATGACTTTATCTAATGAAACGTAGGTCTGAATTATATTCTATTTATAATAATTTTCTATTATGATTTTAACACAATTTGACAAACAGGTAAAAATCTTTAAGTCAGATTCGGGGAGGATACATTATTCATAAATTCCAAAAAAAATTAGGCTCTCAAGGAACCAAAGCTCAGTTGTCATGTTTTGTCACTCCAAAACAGAATGGTGTCGTAGAAAGGAAACACTGTCATATCCTTGATATGGCTCAATCTGATCTACTCCTTCATGTCCCATTGTTGTTTTTGGAGGAAAGCTATTTCAACTTCAATTTATTTAATTAATCGAACTCCCTCCATAGTTTTAGGTGGGCTTTCACCCTATGAGGAATTGTCTTCTATAAAACCAGATTTGTCTCACCTCAAAGTATTTAATTCCATCTGTTTCGTCCTCCTTAATAACAATGAATGGACAAAGCTTTCACCCAAATCTACTGTATGTGTTTTCTTACGCTATGAGATTGACCAAAAAGGATATCAATGATATGATACTAAATCAAATTGATTGTGAATCTCTCACGATGTTACGTTTCTTGAACAAATTCATTTTTATATCTTACCTACTTCTGCTCCTGCCATAAATGCATTCTATCACCTTGATCCCTTTCCTGACTTGTTTATATCTGAACAGTCATCTTTGCAACCTCTGCCACCTTCGCCACCTCGACCACCAATCATAGTCTATTATCGTTGTCCGAAAGATGGCTCTTCTGTACCTGTCCCTAGATCCATTGTTCCCGTTGCAAGTTTTCCTCCTGATAGATCATACCTAGTTCGCACCCGAAGACTTGTCTCTCATTTTGGCTTTATTTGCACTGACCACCTATCTTCTTCCTATAAGTCTTTTCTTGCAGCCATACATTTATTGTCTAAACTACAGTCATACAAAGAAGCCATTACTACCCCAAAGTGGAGATCCACCTGAAACAAATGTTATTGGGTGTAAACGGGTCTTTAAGATCAAGACCAAGTCTGATGGTTCTATCGATCGGTATAAAGCATGCCTCAGTGCAAAAGGCTATAACCAGGAATATGGTATAGATTCCGAAGAAATATTTGCTCCTGTAGCCAAGATGACTACCGTTTGATCATTTATCTTAGTGGCAGCCATTAGACAATGGCTTCTATATCAACTTGATGTCAGAAATGCATTCTTAAATGGATTTCTTCATGAAGAAATTTAAATGATTGCTCCGCACGGTCTTGCTCGTCCACTACATCATGTCTGTCGACTTAAGCAAGCGCTTTATGGTCTTAAGCAAGCTCCACGTGCTTAGTTTGATCGACTCAGGAATTCTATTATTAGTATTCACTTATGTGAAAGTGCTTAAGATTCTGCACAGCTCTATTAACACGATATTCAAAAAAAGGTTGTTTCTTCATTTTACTCTATGTTGATGATATAATCACTTCCGGTGATGATTCTATGGGTATCACATCTCTTATACAATTTCTACATCAACGATTTGGAATGAAGGATCTGGGTCCTTTTCAATGTTTTTAGGAATTAAAATAGCTTATTGTCCGGATAGCTATCTTCTTTCTCAAACCAAGTACTGTAATGATATTATTCAACGAGCGTGCCTAATTGGACGTAAATATGTTTCCACTCCAATGGAGCATAATTCTAAACTCCGAACTACATATGGTGTTCCTCTTGTAGATGCTACTTGCTACCATGAGATTGTTGGCAATTTGGTATATCTGACCACAACCAGGCCTGATATTGTTTATTTTGTTCATATTATTGGTTTGTTCGTTGCTCATCCTACATCTATCCATTCGGATGATGTTAGTCTGATTCTACGCTATTTACAAAGGACCACAAATAGAGCACTATAGATGTCCTCCAGTTTAAGTCTTCACTTAAATGGTTTTATTGATTCTGATTGGGCTAGAGACTTGAATGGCCGGCACTCAAGAACTGGATTGCTATCTTTCTTGGTTCTTCATTGATTTCCTGGAAAAGCAATATGCAATTCTAAATCGTCATCAAAATCTGAATATCACGCTATTAGACACACCACTACTGAGGTCATCTAGCTTTAGTGGCTACTTCAAGATTAAGGAGTTTCTATTACAAAATCAACACCTCTTTATACTGATAGTGAAAGTACTAAGAGATTAGCCTTCAATGAGGTGTTTCATAGAAGAACAAAGCATGTTGAAGTTAACTGTCATTTCATTTGTCAACATGTTCGAGATGGTACAATCCAAGTCTCTTTCATCCATTCCACTGAGCAACTTGCAGATTTCTTCACCAAAACTCATACATCATCAGCGTTTCGACATTTGTCCTCAAGCTCTTGATGCTCTCACATATTTTCACATACTCACATACTCTCACAAATATTCTTGATGCTCTTCACCCAAATGGGTCGACTCAACCTATTTGGTCAGTCCAAACCCAAAACAATAGGCCCATATGATTTGGTCATTAGACAGTTTATGTACAGCTAGCATTACTTATAATCTTTAGATTAGCTTCCTATTATATCTGTAAATAACCCAAATTAATGGGTTAAACTTACTGTAAATAAGCTTACAGAATATACTTATAAAGATAATCGATGATATCACAAGGATGCATCGAATTCATTCTCAATACTCTTATCTCTTTGCAATTCTATAACAGCGCCAAAGTCCAACCACCAAGTATTAGTTGGCACATCAACTAAATTGGATTCATAACAGAGAAAGCAATTATTGTTACCTTTCTTTTGTCACTACTTTTTATATTTGAGGGAATCCTTCTTAAGATGTCCAAGTTTCTTACAAAAGAAACACATGTCCTCTGTTCTTGGCTTCATATCCTTTTTAGTCATATTTCCTAATTGTCGAGGTTTTTTCATATTTCTACCTTTTTGTCCCCCCTTAACACTTTTCTTCTTATTCACATTTTTATTTTGAACAGTTTGGTGTGCACTATCATTCTTTCACCTCTTTTGTCTATTCTCTTCTTCCTCACACATAGCCACTGATTTATTTGGGGTCCATTCTTCGTTCCTAGTGTTATAACTGATTTTAAAAGTCTCAAATGATTCTGGGAGAGAATTCATCACATTATGGACCAAAAGATTATTTGTAATGTTTATCTTCATTTCATTTAACTAATTTGTTATTTGCATCATCCTAGTGTTGTGCTCTCTTACACCACTAGAGCCATCATACCAAATTGAGTTCAACTCGGTTAGTAATGAGTTAACCACCACTCTAGGTGAGGCTTTAAACCGTTCCTCCAATAACTTCAAGTAGTCATTTACCTTATCAATGGATGAGATTGTCATCAAGGCTAACCAATTAGCCTTTTCCCACTTCTTGTAACACTCAACCACCTTTCCGAACTAGTATTTGTAGATTTAGGAGGCTCATCATCATAAATGTCTATTAACTATGTCCAAGCACCCTAAAGTAAGCATGACTTTATCCTTGCATTAGACGAAATTACGAGCAGTGAGTGGTAGAATTGAAGACAGTTGGGTGGCATCTGAGGCAAGGTTTCAAACTATAGAAGAAAATTATGCTATTGGATGTTTTATTATTTCGTTCCACCCCTATTCAATTACCAAATTAAACAAGTTCGGTCACTCAAGACCGAACAAGATTATTTTGTTCAGTCCTGAGCAACTGAACAAATATACTAGTGTTCGGCCATAAGTGGCCGAACAGATGTTTTATTGTCGGCCCTGAATATCCGAACAGTTTGGGATGAAACACTCCCAAAGGTGCAAAAGAAAAACTAAGCAGTGTCCCTTCGGGTTTAAAAAAAAAAAAACCCCATAAATCATCTCTTTTGGAGATGAATGCAAAGGGAATGGAAGGGAAAAGAGGAAGGAGAAGCATCGAACATAGTAGAAATGGAAGAGAGAGGCGAACGATGATGGAAGAGGAAGAGAGGGAGACAGAAAAATGGAGGGAAAATCTTTTTTTTTTTTTCATTGGTAGTGTACAGAGCAATTGTAAAACTTTAAAAACCTTTAGCGATGTCCAATTCCGTCATTTCATGAATGGCTAGGTTGGTCTTAAAAAAATTGGATCTGCAATGAGCGACTTCGGATGTGCAATTAACACCTCTACTTTTAAAGAGGGAATCTTTAAAAAGGCCCTTCTTCAAAAACACCCTTCTTTTGTTAAAAAAAAAAAAAAAAATTTAACTTGAGAAAAAAAAATCCTTTTTTCCACCCCTATTTTTAGGGCATAAGGCCTACCTTGACGTACACTACCTAATGCATTGGCAGAATTCCAAAATTGACACCAAGCAAACATAAACTTACCATTAGATTAAAATCATAAGAAAATGATGTCTCTAAAACTAAAACCATTAAACTTTATGGCATAGGTCCAAAGGGTTAGAATGCTCTCCCATTTTGCACCAGGTAGATCCCATTCGGATCTGTTCATCCAACTACCTTGCATGATTACCATGCATCTTTTTTCAAAACAAAAAAAAACAAAAAAAAAAAAAAAAAGGGCGTGCTTTCTGTAGTACTCCATTTTTTAAAACTTTCCATTTCCTCTAGAGAACGAACTCAAAGCGACCTGTTTCAAAGAGGAGAAAAGGAGGACGAGGACAAGTAGAGTAAATCATCCACCGTTCAAATTTGTTCTTTGATCTCCCATATGATATCAGAGGTTTTAGGTGCATAGGTCTTTTCGACACTAGCGCCTATCTCAACTCAAGATATTGGATCAATAGCTTAAAGACCGAATCAGAACCAACATACATAATGCAACAATGGATAGAAAGAAATGGCATTCTCAACTAAACCCAATGTCTTGACAACAAAAAGAATAAAATGTTCCATTACATCATCTAATTTCTAAACTAAACCCCCATCTGGAAATGCAATTGCAAAAACATTTCTCTAGAAAGAAGCTCTTTCCACCAATTAATCGCTCCAGACATCTTTTAAGCTATAATTCATTTCTGAGACCCAATTTCTACTGGCTCTACAACCTCAGCTTCCATGGTATCCAAGTTTCCAGTTCTCCCCTGCTCACTGGCTTCTGGAAGCTGTACATCGACAGATGTACCTGCCCATTTGCCAGAGAGGGCCATACCCATCATCTCATATATCTTTCCACCAAGTTCTGAAGGATTTTCAGGCTGCAACCACAAAAAGGCAAGATCAGAACCAACTTAGCAATGTAATATAATTATAGCAGCAGCAGTACAGAAGATACCAAGAAATCTAGTAGATCAACCACCAAGAGTTAAAACCACGGCGTGAGGAAACAAAGAATATAAGCAATCAATCACCAAAGTTCTTTTTTTTTTTTAATGTTTCACCAAAGATTTCTCTTTTTTAAAAATAACAATAAATTGTTTGCACTTCAAATCATCAGCAGAACAATCTCCGGCAATGACCATGACCTTATATGGGGGGCCTCCACTTCTTACTTTGACCAGTGCGACTGTCAATAATGAACTGTTAAGTCCAAGAAACAACTGAAAGGAGGGAAGGGGGGACAGGAAACAGGAACAGAGACTGTTTATTAAGGGATGCATTGATTAAGAAGACTGATATAGCCAAGAGATGTACTTGTGTGCGCACATTTAGAATGGATGGGATTTACTGAAAGATGACTTTGCTCTAGACCCATATTGATGGAATTTGACTATAAAACTACACCAAAGTGAAAGTTGATGAGTTGATGAAAGATTTTATGCAGGTGTCCGGAATTCCATACAATATGCAAATTAAGCATAGCATTAAACTCTACACTTAACATCATTCATGCCCAACTGTTAACTATCCAAAGAAGCCAAAAAAAATTCAGGTCCATCAGCTTAGTGGGATGTTGACGCAAAACGGACAAACCACAAGTGGGCCCCACCCACAATTAGTTTAGGAATATTTTATTTTTTATCAGTTTGTTTCTAATTTTTATTGAAAGATAGTACTTAGGATAGTTTTATTGATTTCCTAGTTTGGTTATGTTTCTTAGCCCCAAAGTTTACTCTTCATATATAAAATTCCGTAAGCTCATGCTTGTACCACCTGTGATGCACGGATACTTCAAAATGGGCAACGTATCGTGTCGTATCGTATCCGATACTTCACTTTTTACATGTAAAATCCGTGTCCTGCCATGTCTATGGCGTGTCCCTACCGTATCCGTGCCGTATCTGGGCATCATAGTGTACCACCCACCCCCTGCCCACCCGCTTGGGGCCTGTTTGGATGTATGGTGAAGTGAAGTATGGTGAGGTCAAGCATCAAATCAAGAGAGAATAAAATATAATGTGTTATAATGGTGTTTTGTTTTTAGTTGTTTAGTATGAAATCTTTTTGACTTCTTGTATAGAAAGTAGAGCTTTTTTGTCTTTTAGTGGAAAAAAGATGTTGCTTTCTTGAATTTTTTTGAAAAAGATGGAGGGAATTTTGAAATTGTGTATTTTTGATATGACCCATTGTCTTTTCTTGTCTGGATAATGGAGGCTTTACCTCACTTCACCACACATCCAAACACGCCCTTAGGTGCATCCAAATGGACCAACTCCCCCCCGAATTACACATGTCCACCAACTTTCAGTCATATCCAAATTTACTGGACCGTTGGATCGACTATGTACCAATCCAAATGAACTTTGGGGCCCAGATGGAGATGAAAGAAACCATGGTTGGGGCTGAATTTTTGCAAAGAGGGTCCCAGGGAGTCCTTGAAATCCCCCCCATCCCACACACTTGAGCTTACCTTATCCTAAGCTTTAGCTACACCGCGCGCAGGCATTTTTTTAGGAAAAAAAGCCCCTCCTAGTTGGGCCTGCTGGAACACAAGATGATCATGGAAGTCTATTGGATGGAAAGATCCATATGAGGCCTGCCTATATACAAAATCTTGTGTCCATAAGATCATCCTAACCTTTTGATCCTTGACACTTAAATTTAATGGTTTAGAGGCACCTTTTTATCATGATTCCAATCCAACAGTAAGGAAAAGTTGGAAGAGCGTCAAACTTGGACTGGTGACTATTTGTGTGTGTGTGTTGTGTTGTGTTGGGGGGGGGGGGGGGGACTAGATTGACTCAACATGGGCCCCATGACGAAAAAAAAAAAGAGGGGACGAAAAAAGGAGCATTTTTAAGGGGCGATTTTTAGAATTTCCCATCAATATATATATGCCAGCCCTCTCCCCAACTCGAGCTAATGGGTGAGGGTTGTCCTCTACCTAGGTAGAGCCCACCATTTCGCCCATCCAAATGGACCACACGCATGGGGGGGCCCTAAATTGCAATGTCCACAAAAATTTGGCCCCATCCGATTAAATAGGACCATTGGATCGAGTGACACCCATCCAAATGGACTATACACCTTTAAACTTTTGTGACCCAAATGGAGATGATAGAAATAAAGGATAGGGATGGTTTTTTTTTTTTTTTTTTTGTAGAGAGGAGGGCCCTTGTGTGTCCTTCAAATCCCCCCATCCCCATTCGCATGTGGGTCCCCAAGTGGGCCCCAAACCATTGAGCAGACACCCTTATATAAATATATATATATAACTTACTTTTCCTATTTATATTGCATTGCAGAAATTTATTTTCCAAACTTTTGATTAATAGAAATTGAGTTGGGTTAACCATCGAAGGTGCATCCTCATTTTTCGTCTATGCAGAGACCTATCAAAGTGTCTGCAGACACGTGCTTCGGCACCACCATCATGCTTCGGCACTTCCACACAAGCCCTAATCCTAAGGCCTGCGTCAAGTGAGTCCGACATACATGCCGAGTTACTTCCGCAATAGGTGACGATTATAAAGATACAGTCTGGTGTGATGTGCTACCAATAAATAGTATTTGATATCTTGTTGGATTGCCCATGGATATATGAAAAAAATGGAACTACTGGTACAAGCGACAACACTTACACGTTCATGCACAATTGAAAGCAAGCCACACTCCATCCAAAGAAGCCAGAACCACCAAAGAAAAGATAAAGATCAAGTGTCACAATAGAAACTCATCAAGTACACCATGTCTACAATGGCAACGTGCAAAAGACCCGAGTTCGAGGACGTACTATTCTTTCAACCTAGGGGAAAGGATGCAAAACAGATAGCCCAGAAGTAGGGCCACCCAAAATTAGTTTAGGAGTATTTTATTTTTTATTAGTAGGTTTCTAATTTTGATTGAAAGATTGTAATTAGGATAGCATTACTGCCTTCCCAGTTTGGTTAGGCCCAAAGTTTACTTTTCCTATTTATATTGCATTGTAGAAATTTATTTTCCAAACTTTTGATTAATAGAAATTGAGTTGGATTATCCATCGGAGGTGCATCCTCGTCTTTCATCTCTGCGGAGACCAATCAAAGTGTCTGCGGAGACATGCTTTGGCACCACCATCGTGCTTTGGCACTTTCACACAAGCCCTAACACTAGGGCCAGCGTCAGATGTGAAATTGTGAATGCAAGTTACAGTCAACGGTTTTAGCAAATCAAATGAAGGATTGATGATGCCTTGGATTAATGGACAAGCATCTGGAGAATTAATTATGAGGTAGGAAAATAACTTGGAAGATAAATCAGTGAATTTTTCTCAGGTCTCTTTTGCTATGCTTATTAATGGTTCTCCTTCCAGCTTACTCAGGAAACACCAGGGGCAGCAATATGACCCTTCATCTCCCCTCCAACTGACGTACACTGGTTGCAAAATGTTCTGGCAGATTCATAAAGAGAGCAAGAATGGATGATTATCACAGGCCAAGGAGCTGGAACATCATTTGATTTGTGATGCTTCATTACCAAGTAGAAAGGTACAGGTTCCAAAGCATTTTCGGGATTTAAGAATGAACACTGGCAAGCTTTGGTCTAAGTTCCTATGCAAGGGAGGACAGGGCCACTTAACTAATATAGAAATACTTTATGGAGGCAAAAGTCTCATGGAGGCTTGGGTGTTAAGCCCCTCAAGAAGATGAAATAGATGTTTAGGAAGAGGTTGGGATGCAACAAATATCATTTGAAAGGTCTGTAAAAACTAGTGCTAATGTCGAAAACAATATTGGTGTAGATGGTAGGGAGATTACCGAGGCCGCACTATGGTTTTTAGGATTTGAAGTCGTATAGCTCATTTAAATGATAATTTTGTTCAGTGAAGATGGAAGAAAAATATGATTTTAGACAGGGCCATGGTAAGTCATTTCCCAGCTCCCCACTAGTGCCAGATCTAGATTGAATCAAGATAAATCAACAAAAGGCTTCTTAAAATGACATGGCTTGATTGTCTTAATCATCTCCTTGAATTACCAGCTTAGTTGTCTCAATCATCTTAGTCACCTCCTTGGATTACCGGTTTGATTGTCTCAAACAACCAGATTACCACTTTGACTAGATAAAGGAGCACGTTGTATAAATCTTATTAATTGTGTATCACTATAAAATCTACAAAAATTCCATAAATTCACATCTCACGATTCCTTGTATGTGGCATCATCGGACTGCAGTCAAGCGCATCATGTGCTACCTGAAAAGCACCATTTATTATGGAATTATGCTGACAGCAAGCTCTACCATGGAACTTAATGCATTTTCTGACTCCAGTTGGGCCAATTGCCCTGATGATAGGCGCTCAATTAGTGGGCTCTGCATTTTCCTGAGCAACAACTTTATTTTATGAAGCACCAAGAACAGCCTACAGTGGCCCGTTCTAACATTGAGGTTGAGTACCAAATCACTAGCACACACCAATGTTGGTCTTGCATGGATCCGGATTTTAAAAGATCTTTTGTATTTATCTTCACTCACCACCAATCACTTGGTGTGATAACGTAAGGGCTATGGCATTGGCTGCTAACCTTGTATATCATGCACGAATAAACCATGTCAAGATCAACCATCATGTCATCAAAGAACGGGTCATTCGCAAGGATATATGTCCGGTCTATTACATTAGAGGCATGGTTCAAAATAGCGGCCATTACGCGCATTATTGGCCATGGCGGTTGAGGCCACTACGCTATTTTGAAAATAGCAGCGCTACAGCCTAAAACCTAGTAAAGCCAAGCAATTTTAATTTGAAACATTGTTTTTCCTATTTCTTCTCCTCAATAGCCTTTCCTAAATTTGTCGCTACCCTTATATAATTCCAAATCACTAAAAAAAACACAAGATTGGCCACTACACAAGATTCAAATATTTTTACCACTTAAAAAATTCACACTGCTATGCCGCTCCGTATCGACGCAACTACTACGTAGCATTTTGGCCACTGGCCACTATACCCTCCACAATAGCTATTTTGATCCTTGATTATAGGAATAGGTTGCTAACAATCAAAAGACTTCTTTGTCATTGCTTTCATACTCCCAGACACAAGCTAACTGTGACAAACTCCCATCTGGGTTGATGGGGTGTATTGGTGGCAGCTCTAGGTTGAATAAAGATAATCAATACACAAACTTTCCTAAAATGACATGGTTTGATTGTCTTAATCATCTCCTTGGATTACCAGCTTCATTCTCTCAGTCAACTTAATCAACTCCTTGGATTACTAGCTTGATTGTCTTAATCACCCAAATTGTGTACATTTATTAGCTAAAAGGAGACTGTTGCATAAATCTCATTATATAGTAGGTAGCTAAAAAATCACTAGAAAATTCTATAAATTCACACCTTACATACAATGTATGTTGTGAGAATAATTGAGATTTGAGCTTATTTACTCCTCTCTTGCACAGCAAGGAATTTACTCCTCTCTGCTGCATGGCCAGGATAGAGGAGATGTAGCAAAGCATTAGTTTGGAATGGGGACAGCATTTCTTGGGTTCCAAATTCTACAAGGAGCTTACACTATGAATACATGTACCAGGCTTAAATTTGGTTGTTTCTGCATGGAGTCATGTTCACGGTCTATAGGAGAGTTTGGACAGGTAGATCAAATGGTAAATTCTCAGTCAAGTGTTTCCACTGGTCGCTGTGTGGAACATTGTCAAACCAGCTGGTAATAGATCTATATGGTTTAAAAGGATTAGTTACTTCTGGCTGGACTGCTATCCAGAGAAATTATCCTGACTATAGCAATCAAAGGAGAGGAAAAATAATTATTCAATGGTGCCTCAAGAATCACGTTTCACTTGACTTGACTGTCATTCTCACAATTGCAAAATACAAGAACGGAACGAGAGTTCTTGGAAAACTGATTGTATTATGTTGTGTCTTCTCTTGGGGAATGATCACCAATATATAGGAATATACATGCCTTAATCAAGGCTCTTACATAGGAAACCAGCTAATTACACTAATCACTAATCTAAGTTAGGAAAGCAATCAATTACTAAAATATGTACAGTTGTCTCAACATTGACCAAATCAAATCCACGTAAGATATAACTTGCTGGACTGGATTGACTGATGGGCCTTGGGTTCCTTCATGGGTCATGGGCCAATCTTAACACCCTCCCTCAAATTGATGCGGGAGAATCAACGAGCATCTATTTGCCAACCAAGAATTGATGGCGTGGTCGGGGAAGACCCTTCGTAAGAATATCGGCAATCTGAAGCTCAGTGGAGACATGCGGAAGGCTGATGACATCACGTTTAAGCTCATCTCGTATGAAGTGACAATCAACCTCGATGTGTTTAGTGTGTTCATGAAAAATTGGATTTTCAGTAATCCGAATGGCACTGGTATTATCTGCATAGAGGGGTAGCTCCTTCTGCGGGAAATCCAATGTCAGAGAGTAGACTGCGGAGCCAAAGAATTTCGGAGCAAGTAGCAGATATAGCGCAGTACTCAGCCTCGGTAGAAGATTTGGAAACTGTCATGTTTATTGCATTTCCAAGAAATCAGACTATCACCCAAAAACATGCACCATCCTGTCGTCGATCTACAAGTATCGGGACAACCAGTCCAATCAACATCTGAATAAGCTTTGAGTGATAGAGGATTATTGGATGGAAAAAACAACCTACGAGTCGGTGTGCGAATAAGGTACCGAATGATGCGGCGAACAACAGCCATATGAAGATGACGAGGAGCAGTCATGAACTGATTCATTAGGTTGACCGCAAAGGAGATATCAGGACGGGTGATCGTGAGGTAGATCAAGCTACCCACTAACTGGCGATATGCGGTAGGATCGAGAAGAAGGTCACCTTCCTCTTTACTAAGCTTGACATTTAGTTCGATCGGCGTATCGACTAGTTCGATCGGCGTATCGACTGGAGCGGAAGCAGTAAGGCCAGCCAAGTCAATGAGATCAACTGCGTATTTGTGCTGATTGAGAACGATACCGGCAGGCGATTGATGAACTTCAAGACGAGGAAATAGTGTCAGGGGCCGAGATCCTTCATTTGAAACGACCGATGAAGAGAAGCTTGGAGTTCATGAATCATTTGTGCATTGGGACCAATAATGACAATGTCATCAACGTAGACCAGTAGCACAGTAATCCCGGAAGGAGCATGATGTAAGAACATAGAAGGATCATACTGGCTCGGATGAAAATTCAAGCGGAGAAGAGCAGCCTGAAATTTCTCAAACCATGCGCGAGGAGCTTGCTTCAGACCATAGAGAGCGACGGAGCTTAGCAACCATACCCTTCCCAAAGGAGGAACCCGGAGGCAGACGCATATAAACATCTTCTTTGAGATCACCATGAAAAAACGCATTTTTGACATCCATTTGATAGAGAGGCCAGGAGTGAGATGCAGCAATAGCAAGGATTATGCGTATGGTGGTCATCTTGACGACGGGAGCAAAAGTTTCATCATAATCAATGCCATATTCCTGCCGATTTTCGAGAGCAACAAGGCAAGCCTTATATCGATCTAGAGTGCCATCTAATTTTAACTTGAGAGAAAAGATCCACTTGCAGCCAATAGGTTTGACACCCACAGGAAAGGGGACAATATCCCACGTATGATTTTTCTCTAAAGAAACCAATTCATCGTTCATAGCCTGGTTCCAACATTTGTCCTGCACAGCCTGAGAATAGGATTGGGGAATGGAAGAAGAGGAAAAAGTGGCCATTAAGGAAGTATGGGAGAACCCATAGCAGTCGGGTGGTACCGAAATGCGAGTGGAGCGACGCAATGTAGGAAGTCCAGATGGACCAGATGCCAGAGGGAGACCGGATGCGGGAGGAAGATCTGGGGGGAAATCCCTAGGAGGCGCGGCTGTGTTCCGTCTGTGATACACAAAATTAGGATTAAATCGAACAATAGATGTGTCGTCAAAAAAACCAGGTAAGGAAACTAATGAGGAGTCATCTGGAGGATCAAGGTGTTTTTGAAAAAAATACTCGTTTTAAAAAAACACGACATTCCTAGAGGTACGGATGCGACGAATGTGGGGATCATAGCAAATGAACCCTTTCTGGAAGGGTGCATATCTTAAAAAACACACTGAGCGGATTGAGCTGTAAGTTTGGTCCATTCAGAAGGAGGCAAATGCACAAAGCAAACGGAACCAAAAACATGAAGATCATCATAATTCGGGGGTCTTGTAGAGACGATAATATGGGCTCTGATTTTCAAGCGAAGAGGATGGCATGCGATTAATAAGATGAGCTGCAGTAGCCAATGCCTCAACCCAAAAACAGGTAGGAACTGATGATTCAAGGAGAAGGGAACCAGTGACATCAAGGAAATGTCTATTTTTCCTTTCAGCGACTCCATTCTGCTGTGGAGTATAAGGACAAGTTCGTTAAGAAATAATACCTTTGGTTTGAAAAAACTGTTGAAAATCAGAGGACATATATATTCCCCGCCTGAATCAGATCGCAAGATTTTAATACAGGTAGAAAATTGATTTTCAACATAAGCCAGAAAAATTTTAAAAACATGAAAAACATCAGATTTGGAATGCAGAAAGTAAACCCATGTGAACCGACTGAAATCATCAATAAAAGTCACAAAGTATTTATAGCGAGCATGAGAAAGAGCTGGAGCAATTCCCCATACATCGCTATGAACCAAATCAAAACACTGAGTGCTATGTAAAGTGGAAATAGGAAAAGGAAGGGTTTTGCTTTTTCTCATTTTGCAAGTAGCACAATCAAAAGGCACACAAGAAGATAAACCAGTAGTTTTATTTAATAAACCATAATTGAACATAAGGGACAAAGCCTTTGAATTAGGATATCCAAGTCTTTTATACCACAATTGGCAGTTATCTCTAATGGAAAAACAAAACACATCATTGTCAAATTTATTCCTAAAAGTCTTTGAAAAATCCAGCGGAAACAAGCGTCCACACTTAGGCCCCCTCGCGATCTCCTTTCCGGATATCTGGTCTTGCACAACACAACCAGAAGAAGAAAAAGAGATATTACAATTATTTTCAACAAGCTGCACGACTGACAAAAGGTTGGAAGTTAAATTTGGACACAGATAAACATTTTTCAATGGAATGGGACCAGGGATGTCACCGACAGCAATAATGGGAACATGGCCCCCGTTAGCAGTTTGGATTTGAAGAGGGCCATTGTAGCTTTGCACGTTGGAGAGTGGTGCACAGGAAAGACGTCATATGATTAGACGCCCCGGAATCAAGGAACCAAGTAGAAGATGGAGAGGCTGTACCTGAGAGACCAAAAGCAGAGAGGGCATTGACAATCATCTGTTGAATCAATTCAGGAGTGAGAGAGGATGAGGGCCCAGGCTGTGAGGGTGCAGATGTAGGAGCAGGCATAACCGAAGAAGCAACATACGCATGCACAGGCTGATATTGTGGAGTCTGTGATGGACGTTGGGGGCGGCGGCGACATTCAGAGATGATATGTCCCGACTTTTTACAGCAACTGCAGACCTTCTATTTGCATTGAGTTGCAATGTGCCCAAATTTTTGACAACTGTATCATTGCATTTTGCTCAAGTCGCGCGGCGGAGGCTGAGAAGTTTTATTAGCCGAGAACGCAACTGAATAGGTCTCAGTCGTTTGTTGCGCTATATGAGCCGAGGTTGCAATGCGTTGTTCTTCGCGTAGGAGTTCATTGAAGCAGACATCCAAGGAAGGTAATGGCGTCCGATTCATCAGGGCAGATCGGACACTTTCATATTCATTTCGCAGTTTCATCAAAAACTGATCCCTTTGAGTAGAGGCTTGAAGATCGCGAACCACGATCAGAACGTTGACAGCCACATCTGCATACTTAATACTATCGTATTCCGACCATAGGGTTCGGAATCCTGAATAGTAGTCTTGGATTGACAATGTCCCTTGTGCATATTCAGCAATTGCACATTCAAGATGAAATTAACGTGCTGAGTTATCTTGATGGTACACTTGCTTCAGATATCTCCACATGTCTTTAGCGGTGGGATAAGGCTTGAGGTTCATTATCAGATGTGGTTCGACGGAACTCAGTATCCATGTTTTTATTTTTGCATCTTTAGTAAGCCAGGTGGATATCTTCTTCTCATCTTCCGTGGGTTTAGAGTCAGATCCAGAAATATAACCCCATAATTCCTTAGCCTCAAGGTAAATCTGGAATTGAAACGACCAGGCGGGATAAGTTTTTCCCGTGAATCGGATCAAGGTAACCTCAGATTTTTCCATCTTCAATCTTGATTGCAAAGAAAATCCAACAATAGTGAAGAGATGAAATCTAAATGTTGATAACAAACTATGCTGTGTAGAAACCAAGATCCGATCAATCAGAGAGGAGAAAAAATGAACACAGAACAAAAAAAGGCCAAAAAAACACCTCAGGCGACTTGGATTTTGGCTGCTGATCTTCTATGTGGGCCCCACTGATAGATTTGGACAATGATCAGATCACTGATCTGAAGAAGTTCAGTAATTTGCTTTCTACTGGAAAAAGAATGATCCAATTCCACCACAGATCCAAGATTCTGGACGGTCCAGATGAATTATCAAAAATCTGGATAATGACGAGAATGTGTAAATTACCAACCTGGGATTGATGAAAAAATGTGAAAAAATCTCCAATATTCTTAGAAAGACCAGGCGACCATGTCTGGATAGATCTCTGATGGTGGTTTGATGATCAGAGGTGGGCCACCATGAAGATGAGATTGCTGCAGTGTCTGAACTCCTTGAAACAGATCCTTGATCTGTCGATCTTCACAAGAGAGATTCATTTCTCTCTATCCTTAATGCCTTAATGCTATTTAAGATCATAGAACAAGATTTTCTTGAACATAGCTCTGATACCATGTCATTCTCACAATTGCAAAATACAAGAATGGAACAAGAGTTCTTGGAAAACTGATTGTATTATGTTGTGTCTTCTCTTGGAGAGTGATCACCAATATATAGGAATATACATGCCTTAATCAAGGCTCTTACATAGGAAACCAAGTAATTACACTAATCACTAATCTAAGTTAGGAAAGCAATCAATTACTAAAATATGTACAGTTGTCTCAACATTGACCAAATCAAATCCACGTGAGATACAACTTGCTGGACTGGATTGACTGATAGGCCTTGGGTTCCTTCATGGGTCATGGGCCAATCTTAACATTGACAAGACAGCCAAAGAGCTGGTTTATGTTTATGTACTGTCAAGCTTCCCATTTGGGTTTTTCTTACATATTGGAGTGGCATTGCAGAACAGCTCCTATGTCTAATTCTGTTGACGAAGTAAATCAACAGATGGAAATTAAGACATAAGCTGCATGAGGTATTCAGTACTTACAGTGAAGCCACTGGACATCAATGCTGTGTCATACAGTAAATCAATAGCCCTCTGTGCCTCAGGATCATCAGGGTAATTCTTGCATGCAATCTGCATTTCGAAAATCCAAAAAGACAAGAATTAACAGTCAAGAGAAACATCATCAATGTTACCATTACAAAACACAGCAGAGACATAAGGGAGAATATTCTAACTGACATTTAAATTATTGATGATTGGATGCTCTGGATTGATTTCAAACACCCTCCTACTGCGCATGAATTCCAAGCTGGATGTGTCTCCAAGAGTTTGTGCCTTCATCAGCCTGCATGATAAATGAATCCAAATCCTCAATGATCTGCCAGAGTTTTACAATTGATATGCCAGTCACTCAATATCCATGACAGCTATCTTGATCCACACCATTCAGGCAATGGGTCCTACTGTGGGTTACACACAATTGTAATATCAATCAACAGATGATCCGATATTTTCAATTAGAATTATTTGAATGGGCAGCTAAAGATATGTCCTTTGCTATGGAACCCACTTTAAACTAATTAGATTCACAAAAATATTTATTAATGAATGACAGTTCAGCCCTTGGTAGAGATGAGTGGAAAACTAGAAAACAAAAGGAAAACCCCAAATAGATTATAAAAAGTATATGATGACAATAACGATGTGACAAATTTTTACTTGGAACAGTAACAGATGAAAAAAGAAAAACACCGAGGAGAATCCAACATAGAAAACCAACAATGCATAAATGAGTATATGAGCATTATACCCAAAGCACAGATTACAAAAGAGCTATGAAAGGAAATTTCTATGCAATTAGCAGGCCCCCTAATATGATTAAAGGTCACTTGGAAACACGAAGCCAGCACTTCTGTCTATTTGAAATGGAACTGAATTTCCATGGCCTTGAAAGCATTGATGGCATCCACGAAATAATTAGTCAAATCACTATCAATAACAGGTCCATCATGGTAGGAAGTGGAGTAAAGCCTAAGGGCCTCCAGAATTTCCATCACCTTGGCCTTGTTAGAATCCCTGAGGCCTCCATGTTCAGAAAACAGACACAAACAACACCCTCCTCAATGTGAAGGATTCCTCCCCCCCCTCCCCCCCCCCCCCCATGCCCGTTGGACATAGTTAACCTTTGGTGGCTCCATCCACATTAAACTTTGACATACACATACCAAGAGTCCAGACTTCAATATCCTCTCCTTCCGCAAGCCATAGCCCATGCAACCTTCCCAATTAAATAAAATATCATCCAACTTAACATGATTGAGATCCTTCTTGACAAGCACCCATTTAGCGACCCTTAAAACCGCCACCTCAAGAAGGGCATCAATGGATAATGAAGTAAACCATGTTATTCCTTTCCCCCTCATTGGGTAGCCAACACAATGTGATCATGTATGAACAAATATATGTGCCACATGCAATGACAACATGCATGCATTAGAAGTATGGGACACTGATCTGGAAAACTATGGAAAACAAATGACCATCCAAATGAGCACTGGGCATTAATGACACTCACCTCTCCATGTTGGCAGACCAACCAAACTTCCCAGAAACAAGAACACACGGTGAGGTGATCAAGCGGTTAGAAATTTGGACACTTGAAACCTTGTCACCCAAACGGTTCTTGATCCAATCACAAGTTCGGCCAAACTCCTCCTTTATTTCCTTCTCCTTCTCCTCATTCTTATCACCTGTAGAAGCATTTGGCATAAGGATCCTAGCAGAGGTTATGGTCACACTTTAACAAGACAACATGCAAGGTTTCTCACTTCAGCTAGGTATTTCACTATTGAAATCTTCACCACTAAATTGGATTTAATAAATTGTGATATTGGTCGGAAGCCGATTTCAAGTTCTCACCATTTCCGATTTTGCAGTTTAACAGCCGCTAAATCTATACTGGGCTTGTCCAAAGATACACAAAGGAAGGGTGAAAAAAAGCTGAAAGAGACAAGTGTTCAACTAACCCAAATCCAGGTCCTCCTTGCTAATATCAACAAAGTTCTTTTCCTTGTAGGACTTGAGGTTTTGGATAGCAACTTCATCAATTGGATCAATTAAGAACAAGACCTGCAGTACCAGAAAGCAAGATGATTACAATAACAATAAAAGTTAAAGTGAATGTCTGCGCCACAAGTCATAACTACCATTGTGGCAGAAAAAACTGCATAAAGGAAAAAAAAAAAAAAAAAAGACTCCATGGGTTTCAAAGAATGAAATCATTAAAGGAAAAGGAATTGGAAGATCCTTCCAAGAAAAAGGAATCGGAAGATCCTAGCACAATGGTTATGCTACATTCACAGTATTCCTTTTAGTTTTATTTATTCTTTTTTCATAGGTATGCATGTTATTCTCAGGCTCAGTATGTACAAGTTCAGCCTACAGTTCTATGATCCAGATTATCAACCTGACAGCTCCAGCAAAAAATTCAATTCCCCAAAAAATCAAAAGACCCGAAAAATAGACCTTTCATTCCATCCATCGATCTGACGGACCTATCCCTTCAAATAATGGATTTAAAAATAGATGGCCAAGGAAAGGGATAAAGTAACAGTTGACATCTGACATATGAAAGGACTATCATTGGATTGTTATAATCTTCCAGTTAGGTAACTTTCAGGCATGTTTACACACAGTGGGTCGTCCATTATCAAAAGTCTCAAATCCAGAAGTAACTGAACCAAGGATCTTCTTTTTTTTTTTTTTTTTTTTTTTTTTTTTTTTTTTTTTGAATGGTCTGAACCAAGGATCTTCCAAGGAAAACAAAATTCATGAAGTTAAACAATCAAGCAAATTTACATGTTCGACACAAAACTAATGTTTGGAAGAAGAGCAGCATACTTCAAAATCCATTTCGAGAAGTCTCTCTAGGAAAGGTGTATTCTTTGCACTTGTAAGGCTGTCTGTCGCGATGTAGTAGATATCCTTCTGCTCAGGTTTCATGTACTCAATGTATTCATCTAAACTAATCAGCTCTTGCTCACTCTTAGAAGAGAAGAACCGAAGAAGTGGAGCAATATGTTTGTGGTTTTGGTGATCTTCAATGCAACCCAACTTTAAGTTTTTGCCAAAGTTCTCCCAGAATTTATCATAGTCCTGCAGTGGAAAATTAATGATCATATTGATGACGATGATGATGATGATGATGATAACAATCATAATAATAATAATATAACAGTAATAATAATTTTTTTAATGGTAATTTTTATTGAGAGAAAAGTTAAGCAGAGGCCCTCATTCCTAACAGAGTTAACCACCTGCTCTGACTATTACAACCAGATCCTCCATGTAATCCTTCTAGGTATATCCATGTTAAGAAAGGTCCAAGACTTGAGAATCAAATGAGTCAGGCACCTAGAACCAGGACAATATCCAAGACTTACAGGTTCAAAATGATAGTAACTGGCATACACAAACATATATGAAGACTTACATCTCTGTTCTCACTTAGGGAGATGCCCAGGATCATATCAAATGCCTTCCGTACCAAACGTTTTCTCATGATTCTTACCTGCAAAAATGACAAATAAGAGCAGTTGACCCTGTAAGATTTTTTTTTTTTTTCTGAAGATTGACAAATCAACAAGAAAGAGAATCCCACAACAAGAAAGTGTGCATATATATATATATATGGGAAATTCTCAAAAACACCCATTTTCCGCCCCTCTTTATTTTGGTGATAGGGCCCATGTTGAGTCAATCTAGTCTTTTTACGCACTACAACCCCATGAGTCACAAGTTTGACACCCATCCAACTGTTCCTCACCATTGGATTGAAATCATGATAAATGAAATGATGCCTCGAAACCATTAAATTTTAGGGTCATGGATCAAAAGGTCAAGATGATCTTATGGACTCAAGATTTTGCATATAGGTAGGCCTCATATGGATCTTTTCATCCAATGGACTTCCATGATCATCATGCGCTGTGTAGTGCTCCCCTACATACATACATACATACATATATATGACACCCGGGCATTTTGTAAGAAAAAAAGCCCACTCTATTCAACCAATGAGAATACATCGAGTTCTTCTCCTACGCTATTTTTAGGAAGGGAAGTTAAGGCATTTAAATACCACTAATGCCAACAACCTTTTCTCGTTTAAATGACAACTAAAGTTTCGGCAACTTGAAGAAACATCAGTAAGGACCACCTATTTAAAATATCCAATGCATTCAAAATAATATGCCGCATCTTTTATTACCCCACACCAAATTTCAGTTTAATAGGAGGTGGGCCCACCGTCAAATTCAGCATCATGGAAAACTTGAAATTTTCAAAAATAGTGCACCCAACTATTTGGTCAAATGAGATTTAGAGGTTGACTCCTGCATATTAGGCTATATATTTCCTTCCACATTACCCAGTTTGAAAAACCTCCTACGTTGCCTATTCTTCTATTTTAAACTTCTCATACGTTATCTATTTTGGTTAGAGATTGACTCCCATTTGTTAAGTCTTCTCTTTCCTGTTTTATAAGAAATTTGAATTTCTCATGAGTTACCAGTCAAATTGGAACCGAGAGTCATTTCAAAAGTGTGTGAATTTCAAGGCATAGCAATTACCATTGGTAATGTGTGTTGCACATTTGTTGGCTATTAAGTAGGGAAAACGCCCATTTATAAGGGGAGCATTTTGTAGAATTCCTCATATATATATATATGTATGTATCAATTATACAATTATGTACCTACATATAAAATCATTGAAAGATAGGGTGATCTGAGGATACTTACAATACGACTTTCCTGAAGGATCTCACGTGAGACATTGAGTGGAAGGTCATTTGAATCCACAACACCCTTCACAAAGCTCAGATATCTTGGGAACTAATCAGGGACAGTAGAATTCAGTAAAAGTACATTTAATAGGAGCATCTAGAAAAGTGAACATCATCGTTATCAATGACCAATTCTCACCAGTTCTCCATCAAAATCATCTGAAATAAATACACGTTTAACATAAAGTCTGATGTTCTTTGTCTTGCGATTAAGTATGTCGTCCTTCCCAGTTGGAGTCAAGGCAGGCACGAATAGCACAGATCTGAATTCCACTTCACCCTGAAACAGAGAGACCACAAGCTCAGAATGAGTAAATAAGCAAGAACTAAGTAGAGATTTTGCAAATATCACATATCACTCTTCCAATTCCCATTCCACATGGTCAAAAGTGTCAAACCCAAGTAGAAGTTCACTTAAGGCAAGTTACACAATCCAGTATGATTATGGAACCATTGGCTAATTATTAAACTGAGTTATGTTCCATACACCAGACCATCTGATGCTTGGTCCAGTATGATTTTTGGGGTAAAAGTGTAAAACCATCAAGATAATGGTGGCAGTCTCAAGAACGGTCTGAAACACAACAAGTTGGACTAGGTGCTGAACATCCTTTCGACATTGTTCATGCACAGTTACCTCTGTAGTGAAGTGTGAAGATGCTAAAGGTTCCAAATACTCATTGAATGTCTTCTTGTAAAATTCATTGTACTCTTCTGTGGAGACTTCTTTAGGGTTCCGAAGCTGCAAAATGAACAGGTAAAATAACATGCTTGTTGTTAATGAAATAATTAGAATTTCAACAAGAGCATTTCAGAATATTGTAAAGAACTATCTAAAACTTACCCATATAGGTTTTGTTTCATTAGTGAGCTCCCAATCCCAGTATTTCTCAACTACTTTTTTGGTCTTTTTCTTCTTCTGTAAGATTACCAACCACAGATTTAGAGTAAGCACTAAGCAGTCACAACTTATAACTCAAAAGATCCTCATCTGGATGAGTGGTTGAGGGCACATGCAGGTTTGAGTCAGTGGAAAAGACTGTCAAATCCTGCCACAACCTTGTGACAAAATAAAATGCAATGGTGATAAAACCTCAAAGCATATAACAACCAAAATGCATTCAAGAAGTATAAGTTGTCAGCGAGCCATTTCCATGTACAAACATGCTTATCAGAAACAATTCACAAGATATAAGGTTGTTAGAGACTAGAGGGCCTGAATCTGGCTCAGGTACAAATGAGCCAGGACCAATATGAGGCACAGATCTGCACATCAATTCAGGTTGGAATGGATGAAGATTCTTTCTAGGAGCAGAATTTCTTGAAAGCGCTAGATCCAGTTTCTGGAACTTAAACTGGCACATCCATTGAAAATTTAGATTCAGATTCGGATTCATAACCTAATAGCCCCTTTCAGTCTTCAGAAATTACCTTGGATTTAGACTCTAATAGGCTGTCTAAAATTTTATTCATGTTCTAATAGGCAGGTTTACAATTCAAATCTAGACAGGATCCGCAGTGGAGCATTCCTGGACTTGACACAGGCCGAGTAGAAAAGCAAATCAGCAATGCATACTCATGTTTAAAATAAATAATGTGGGGCAAAATTCTTTTGGATCAGCTATTGTTTTAATTTGTTGTTAAAATCCAGCTAAATTAGAACTCTCAAGTCTCAAAAGAAAGTTTTTTATATACAGCCCCAAGTACTAAATACGATCAGTTTCCTTTAGGAAAACAAAGATTATTAGGATTATTTATCTCTTTTTCCTTTTTCTACATAAATGTATGGATTGGTCCAATACAGCAATCATTTTGGAACAGAGTTTCTTGATTTCTGTTAAAGTCTATATAGAGGGTTTCAATCAAAACCAGTTTTGTGCCGGGTATGCACCTGCACACCACATAGCATGTGATAAAAACGTGTTTGATCATGCACCTCGTTCACAACCAGTTGCAAAGTTCCATTGTTGTACTTATACAACAATCATCCATGCTTTCAATGCAGAAAGCTGGGTTTTTGCGTCAAGTTGTGCACCAATGATCAACAATCCCCTGCAACTCCTCCAATACATTCAAGCTATGATACCCAGATACGGCAACTCACTCATGGTACCGGTGCAGACACGGTACAATACGGGTACAGGATACTACAAGATACGGTAGGGATATGGTGCAAAAAATTGGGATACGGCTGTCTCATATTTTATACCAAAAAAAAATAGAGGAAATCCAGCTTCCCCGACCACCCACAACCTCAGCCCCTGCTCTTTGCCGAACCACTTCCCCTTTGCCTCCATCCCATAGACAAGAGGAGATTAAAAAATAAAAAAATAAAAACAGAGAGAAGAGGAGAAAAAAAAAAATTTGCATCGTACCTATACCGACGTCGCCACAGCCGACTCCCATCTCCATCGTCCACCACCATCAGGCGCAAAGATCTCCTCGCCTCCACCATCATCGTCGCCTGCCCTCTTCTCCCTCTCATGTTTCTCTTCTCATCCAGGGCAGAGAGAGTACATTTTTTTATCTTTTCTCTGTCACGTCTCCCACTCCAATTTTTTTCTTTTATCTTTTCTTCACCATCATCTCTGTCACGTGGGTATGTTCCCCACTCCAAATTCAAATAAGGGAAGCATCACGTGTCTCCTACATCCCACAGTCCCACTCTTATTTCATAGTGAGGCAAGGCCCATGTGTCCCCACTCCAATTTCAACTGAGGCAAGGCCCATCTTGTGGGCTTGAGATCAAATCCAGCCCGGCCCAACTATATTAAAAATAAACAGAAGCAAAATAAGAAACTCTTTACTCTTTAAAGATCTTTTCTCCAGTTTGACAGCTCCAACAAAATTTAAAAAAAAAAATTCCATTTAAAATAAACTCCCAATTAAATATTTATATTTATATATTTTTAATAGTGCCGTACCCGTATCCGTGTCCTAAAATTTTGAAGTTAACATATCGGACGCTTGTTCCCGTGTCCCGTATCCGTACCCTTGTCCGTATCCGTATCCGAGCATCATAGCATTCAAGATCACGATTACTAGTTGATTTCATATTCACTTGTTGAAAGCCTCCAAGGTCAACCTTGTTTGGGAAATATACCTAATATTATTCTGCAGCATTCTGTTGGTGCTTATGCTTGTAGCCTATCCACCTTTGTTCTTTTAGAATATAGTGTAGCTTATCCACCTTTGTGCTGTCAAAGTGTATAGTGTAGATTATCTACCTTTCTGATGGTAGAAAATAGGAAACTTTATATTGGTATCTGTCAGTTCATTATAACCTGCTGGTGCTCTTAATTCAAATTCTTATACATCAAATTGATATGTTTGGTTGGACACCAGATGCTAAAGTCAAACACTGAACAGTTGGGGCCCAGTGAGAAATCTCACCTCAGTTTTAACATCCTCCTCCCGGTCTTTTTTAGCTTCTGCTGGATCATCATCAACCTCAACCTGATAGAAAAAAAAAATTGATCTCAGCGACAAGAACTTCTAATCTTACTAGCATAGAAGTCCTAGAGGATCACCTTGTCCTAGAATGGTAAATCAGGTCTTAAGCCAAGACAGAAGACAGACAACCTTCACTGCCATGCAACTGTCATAATGGTTACAAATACCATATGCTGGCATGAGAGTGCTAGTGGTGCATTTAGATATATATCACACTGCAGATTACTAATATCTTGGATATGGATCTCCCGAGAGAGAGAGAGAGAGAGAGAGTAGAGAGATTTGAAAAACATTAGGCAGACAGAGTGTTTTGTCATTTTTCTGCCCAGATTATAACTAGTTTGATGTGATTTTGGGGCCGAAAAAGGGTCTCCCACCTAAAAAATAGTTTCTGAATTTCCAAGTGCTCCAGAATCCCGATTCACAAATGAATCAATAACCATTATTTTATTTTATTTTCAAAATTCTTCAGACTGCTTGCAATCTGGTTACATCCAAACACATCCTGAATCATTAACCCATAAGCATGGATCCTGAAACAACACGTTCAAAAGATACTGAAATACCTCTTTAGTATATCCTTTCTCTTGCCAAGTGTATATTGGGAATGACACAAATTGTGAGTAATTCTTCACAAGATTCTGGACCCTTTCTGGATGTGCAAAACCTTTGTCATCATGCTGAACAATAGAAAAGTTCACAGATTTATATTAGCATACAACTTCTGGAATAACACTAACATGCAATATGTAATACATAAATGAAGAGAAATGAACCTTAAGAAATAGTGTAAGACGGGTCCCTCTTGGAATGAGTTTTTCTGGATCCATCTCCTCTCGAATTGTATAAGAGCTCGCATTGGCCTCTCCTTCCCATACATATTGCTTATCAGATTTCGGGCTCTTTGTTGAGACAATTACCTGCCAACGACAAGTACTTTTCTCAATGGGGCAATGCAAAACATAACCTATCCATTAGAACCAATTAGAACCAATGTTACAATATTCAGAAAAATTCGAGTACATATTTACATAATAATGAACTATGCATGAAATTCTCAGGAAACTCTTTTCCCGAATAAAAAACAATGCAGGATTTACAAATTATTTACAGATATATTATACATTACTCTCTTTAATAATTATTAAGTTTGTACCAAAAAAAAATTGTACTAAGGTTACCAATTAAAGAAACTTTCTAACAATTTGTACATTCATCCAACTTACTTACCCTTTTTAAATATTTGACCTTCTAGAGTTACCATATAAATCATTTAATGATAACAGAAAAGCTCAAATAAAAACAAAACAAAACACTTATCAGCACCCCATTCACCTATGTAACAGATCAACCATACACACGTTAAAGAGACTGTTAAAGACTTAAAGCACAATCACAGTTAATGGATCATTAAAGATCATGGAGCTGCCCTTTCTTTATTCAATAATTCTTCACAATATATTGCATATCATATTTGATTAAATCCAAAGGAAATCACCACCACTTTTCCAATTTTCACCATCCGATCTGCAATCCTTTCTAGATCAAAATTTTCATCATTGTACCCACCATGCTCAACCAAAGATGAGACATGGCTGCACCGAGCATCATAGTTAATACAACGACTGTCAGATGACAGTTTCGTGTTGTGTACTGGTTTTGGTTTCCGTCATTAATGTTATGTGAATAGAACTGTCAGAAACATAAAATACATAGGGTTTAGATATAAGTTTGAAAGCCATTAAGAATGGTTTGAAATCTTTCAATTTCTATAACTTTCTACAAAATATTTCTCTTATATAAGAATACAACCAAAATACATATATATATAAATATAATGGGAAAGGCTGCATATCAGCAATTAAACAACAGTTTTGGCTCTAGCCATCACAGTGTCTACAACTGTACCCTTGAAACATGGTGAGCACTGCAATCCTCATTATTGGCATGCTCAACTAGCACAAATGGTCATCTTTAGAATGACAAGTTTCTTGTCCCTCTTATTGTTCTTGGTAAAGACTAAAGAGTATCATTAGCGTTAGGGAAATCTAGTCACTGACAGCCAAGCTTGGAAAACTCAAGACTTGGACTCAACTCATCCGGTGCAAAAAAAAAAATGACTCAAATTCAATGTAGAGACTAGGGAGTCATTTTTTTTTAAATAATTTCAAAAATATATAAAAATGAATCCATTACTAATAAAACATGAGCATACATTTATTTAAATGCATTCATGATAATCAATTAAAATTAATAAATTTATATATGCAAGAAAAGTACTTCGATAAGGAAAATAAAAGAACAATATTGTATATTACATAATTTGCTGGTCCAAGTATCGAATGTAAAAGATTAAACATATGATTCAAATTACATTCAAGTCATCATTTTTCAATTGCTGACCTCCAAACCTAGTGCACAATTACTAAAAAATAACGATTAAATTTTTAAACTTAGATTTGCCTATCCAATGGTTAAGAATGCAAACAACTAATTAAAATGAGACGACTCCGCCAAGTCTCCCTTGTATTTGACTCGGTCCTTCGTCAAAACGAGATGGCTCAAGAAAGTCAAGAGTCAACTCCGAGAGTTCTCCAACCATGCTAACATTTGCTATCACTCATTCCTTAAAGTCAAAGGGTTGTAGCACACACATTCGAATTGCTTTAAGAGATCTCAGAACTTTAGATCAAGCCTCTAAACTCCTCAACAAAAACATTCACCGTTATAATGATACCCAACGAAAATAGAGTAAAGGAGCCTAAAGCAAACCATATAAAGATTTAGAAACATTGCCCCCTAGCTAATATCCCTATGAATCAAAATGAACCTCCTCATTGTACATCAACTGTTTCTCCGACTCCTTCGGGCAAACGGCCCCTTTTGGGCGCACCCCTTAGGCTGGAATCAAGGCACCTTTCCTTCAAATGGCTTCTCAGAATCAAGGTTATAGTTTTCCTGCTGATCTCTAAACTCTCTCCTCTGCCAACTCCCGTTTAACAACTCAATAACATGTCAAGCTTCATCCTTTTCCATGAATCTAACAAATTAGCATCCATGTATATGTCCACCAGATGAACACTATAAAAAATCTGCCCTTCCTGACTAAAAAAAAAAAAAAAAAAAATTCTCACAAGATGGTCTTAGAGCAAATGATTACATTAATCAACTTCTAAAGGCATGTTTAAAGCGACAAAGGGGCCAGGCAAAACAAATGCTTGTATTACCAAAACAAAAGCCCACAGTATCTACCCATTTTTATGACATGATGCAGGGAAGACAAAGTTTATTTCATAGGATTTTGGATATACCCTGTCAGAAACGAGGAATGCTGAATAGAACCCAACACCAAATTGACCAATCAAATTGTTATCTGTGCCAGCATCTTTACTATCCTGTGAAAAAAAATCATTATTCCGAATAGTACCCACATAAGAGAAAACTGAGTGGCAGGTCACTATGGTTTTGTGAACTTAGCATACCTTCAGTGCCTTCAAGAACTTTGCCGTTCCACTTTGCGCAATGGTTCCAAGACAGTCAACGAGTTCTTGTCTGGTCATGCCAATGCCTGTATCACTGCATATATTATGAATGATTAGTTGTCATGCAGAGCCTCTATATTCATTATGCATCGCTTCTACCAACCGCTTTGTGGAAAGTAAGATTTTGCTACATGTTACAAGAAAGAATTACAGAACACTTGGTCCAAGTGATGCAAAATTTTATTTGACTGGCACTCTATATAGAGGGCACAGTTTTAGCAATCCAATTCAAGAGTACTTAACCGGTTCCCTTCAGTAAAGTGTACTGCAAACAACTTCCTGTATCTGGTAATCCTATCCATCTGACACCCCTCTTATAAACAGAAGGTTGAAGACTGTGTATCTAAGGGTCCTTGTTATATAACTACCAACAGTTCGCAGTTAGATGCAATGTCAATCAAATGAATGATATCATTAGCATTCTTTCTTTCATTTATGTGTGGAGGTTCTTTATGAGCATCAATTCTCAAGATATGCCCACCTAAAGACTCCAATTGTTGTCTGTCCATATTTACAGCAGGCACACATATTTAAGCATCCCACCAAGAATTAGGACATCATTGGGACTGTTTCTCTTATTGCCAAACATAAAAGTCTATTTGATTCTTAAAGAAAATGCATTGTAATTTTGTTAAGATCATAAAGCATAAAATTGGATGAATAATAAACTTTATTTTATTATATAAAATTAGAGACTAATTAGTTGATCTATTTTTAAAACATTTGTTATTAATAAATAAAAGTATAATCAATTGAGATCAGAGTATCATGAAAACGATGTTTCACTAAAAGTACAAAGAATACAAATCATTATAAGACATTTATCATGATAAATTTGTAAAGAATGGTCCAAAAACCAATCACCAAAAATAAAATTAAAATTAATTTTTAGATGAAATTTGCTGAATCATGATATAATTTGCAATGTGTAGCATGGTTTTAAAAATCAGCAGATTTTAAGTCAGCTCAAACTTTAAGGCTACAAGTCGAATAAACCCCTGATCCCTTATTTTCTTCATGAATCAGCCGATTCATATAGGACTACACTGATCCCATCCAGTCCCAAACGAATCAACTGAGTCAGCCAAGTCACAAGGAAATGGGCTCAATTGGCAATCAAAACTGAAGTTAGGGTTTTTGAAACCCCTCTTTTTCTCAATTGTTTTAGGGAAGGGTTGTACAGCCTATTTTGAAGATCAAAACAGTAAAGTGTACTGCAAACGACTTCCTGTATCTGGTAATCCTATCCATCTGACACCCCTCTTATAAACAGATGGTTGAAGACTGTATCTAAGGGACTTTGTCATATAACTACCAACAGGTCGTAGTTAGATGTGTCAATCCAAGCCCAGGCCCATTTTGGGCCCAGCCTTCATATCTTATTGTAAATCATATTTTTAGGATCTAGATAAGGATACTAGCTTGTAATCAGGGCATTCAGCCCATTTAGATAAGAATAGTAGCATGTAATCAGGGATTCAGCCCCTTTATAATGAGAACAGTCGATCAAGACTGGACACAGATTTTTACAAACAAACATCATCAGTGTTAAACATCTCTCCAAAATGACATGGTATCAGAGATAATCTCACCCCTGAGATAGTTAACCAAATGATCATCAATGCCTTAGCATCCATGAACATCGCAGGTACTGGTTCTTCTCTTTCCAATACGTGGTACTTAGATTCTGGTGCAAGTAACCATATGACCTCTTCACCCATAAACTTACAAAATGTCATTCCTTACACCGGTCATCTTACGGTTCAAGCTGCCAACAGAGATCATCTTCCCATCACCTCTGTTGGTGATACCCCTGGCCCCTTACCCTTAACCAATGTTTTAGTTTCTCCTCATCTTGCTATCAATTTGGTTTCTGTGGGTCAACTTGTTAAAAATAATTACAATGTCTCTTTTTCTTCTACTGGTTGTGTTGTGCAGGACCAGGAGTCGGGGGAAGTGATCGCGAGGGGGCCTAAGCGTGGAAAACTTTTTTCCTTCCCAGTGTCTTCATTTATTCATGATAAACCTTTACATCAGTTATTTTGTTTTTTCAGTCAGAATAATTCTCGATTGTGGCATAATAGACTTGGTCATCCGAATGCTTCTACAATGTCTACTTTATTTCAATCTGAATTAATAAATAAACCTGTTGCTTCTGCTTCTTTTGAATGTGATGCTTGTAAATTAGGGAAGAGTAAAACTTTACCCTTTCCACACTCTAACACACGGAGCACTACCTGTTTTGACTTAATTCACAGTGATGTTTGGGGCATTGCTCCGACCTTATCACATAGTCATTTCAAGTACTTGGATTTACTTGGATTTACATTGATGATCCCATTGGTCGTCGTATCAGGGTTTCTCGAAATGTTATTTTCTTTAAAAATCAATATTTCTTCCAAACTCACATGGACTGTCCTCCTCCCTCTTCACCCGCTCTCTTACCAGGTTTTTCGGATCCAACCTCTGTTACTAGGTTTAATCCTGCTTTTGTCTACCACCGTCGGGAGAAACCTCCCACTGCAGATGGCCCTCCCCCTGATCCTCCACCGACAAATGGTTCCACATCTACTCCTACCTTACGTCGCTCCTCCAGACATTCTAGACCACCTGATCGGTATGGATTTACCCATACTTCTTTGATAACCACTCTATCTTCTATCTCTATCCCAAGTTCTTATTTGCAGGCTATCCAACAAGATTGCTGGAACCAGGCCATGAAGGAGGAATTGGATGCATTGGATCGAAATCACACATGGGATATTGTGGAGTGTCCTTCAGCAGTTAAACCCATCGGTTGCAAATGGATTTACTCGATCAAGCTTAAATCTGATGGGTCATTGGATAGACACAAAGCTAGACTTGTGGCACTCGGAAACAGACAGGAGTATGGCATTGACTATGAGGAAACGTTTGCACCTGTGGCAAAAATGACATCTGTTCGGTTACTTCTCGCCATTGCTGCCTCTAAATCATGGCTTTTATACCAAATAGATGTCAAAAATGCCTTTCTTCATGGGGATTTGCAAGAAGAAGCCTATATGCGGATACCACAAGGCGTCCCCTCTCCCTCAAAGAGGACTGTCTGTCGCCTGCGCAAATCGCTTTATGGTCTAAAGCAAGCTCCTCGGGCATGGTTTGAAACCTTCAAGGGTCGATTGTGCGAGAGTGGCTTTACCCAGAGTCCTTATGATTCATCTCTCTTTCTATGCCACACATCTACTGGTGTTATTGTGCTTCTCGTCTATGTTAACGATATTATTATCACTGGCACGGATGATGGTATGATCAAATCTCTCCAAGCTTCTCTCAGGGATTCATTCCATATGAAGGATTTGGGCCCTTTGCATTATTTCTTGGGCTTAGAGGTGCATCAATCTCCCAAAGGTCTCTTTGTTAATCAACACAAATACACATCAGACCTTATTGAGTTGGCTGACCTCCATGATTCTTCGCCTGTTGATACACCTGTCGAGGTAAATCTCAAGCTGAGTAAAGATGACGGCGATCTTCTTCCTGATCCTCATACATACCGGCGCCTGGTAGAAAGTCTTGTTTATCTCACCATCACTCGACCTGACATATCCTATGCTGTCAATCTTGTGAGTCAGTTCATGACTGCTCCTTGACACCTTCATTTGACAGCTGTCAAGCGCATAATCCGCTATCTGCTAAGAGCTATCTCTCGTGGTTTATATTATCCCAAGGATAATCCACTGCATCTCACTGCGTATGCTGATGCTGACTGGGCTGGCTGTCAAGACACGCGTCGTTCTACCATTGGTTGGTGCATGTACCTTGGAAATTCGCTCATTTCTTGGAAATGCAAGAAACAAGAACGTGTGTCCAAATCTTCCACGGAAGCTGAATATCGGGCAATGTCTTCTGCTTGTTCTGAAATCTTATGGCTACGGGGCCTTCTTTCGGAAATTGGGTTCACTCAAACCTCTCCTACTCCATTACATGCTGACAATACTGGGGCTATCCGAATCACTGAAAATCCCGTCTTCCATGAACGTACAAAACATATCGAAGTTGACTGTCACTTTATTCGGGATGAATATAAGCAGGATGTCATTAGTCTACCTCATGTTTCTACAGAGTTTCAATTGGCAGATATCTTCACTAAGAGACTCCCTCGGCCCCGACATCAATTTCTTGTTTCCAAATTGCTGTTTTATGACTCCCCAACATCAATTTGAGGGGGGGTGTCAATCCAAGCCCAGGCCCATTTTGGGCCCAGTCTTCATATCTTATTGTAAACCATATTTTTAGGATCTAGATAAGGATACTAGCTTGTAATCAGGGCATTCAGCCCATTTAGATAAGAATAGTAGCATGTAATCAGGGATTCAGCCCCTTTATAATGAGAACAGTCGATCAAGACTGGACACAGAATTTTACAAACAAACATCATCAGTGTTAAACATCTCTCCAAAATGACAAGATGCAATGTCAATCAGATGAATGATATCATTAGCGTTCTTTCTTTCATTTATGAGTGGAGGTTCTTTACAAGCATCAATTCTCAAGATATGGCCACCTAAAGAATCCAATTGTTGTCTGTCCATATTTACAGCAGGCACACATATTTAAGCATCCCACCAAGAATTAGGACATCATTGGGACCTTTTCTTTTATTGCCAAACATAAAAGTCTATTTGATTCTTAAAGAAAATGCATTGTAATTTTGTTAAGATCATAAAGCATAAAATTGGATGAATAATAAACTTTATTTTATTATATAAAATTAGAGACTAATTAGTTGATCTATTTTTAAAACATTTGTTATTATTAATAAATAAAAGTATAATCAATTGAGATCAGAGTATCATGAAAACGATGTTTCACTAAAAGTACAAAGAATACAAATCATCATAAGAGATTTATCACGATAAATTTGTAAAGAATGGTCCAAAAACCAATCACCAAAAATAAAATTAAAATTAATTTTTAGATGAAATTTGTTGAGTCATGATATAATTTGCAATGTGCAGCATGGTTTTAAAAATCAGCAGATTTTAAGTCAGCTCAAACTTTAAGGCTACTAGTCGAATAAACCCCTGATCTCTTATTTTCTTCATGAAACAACTGATTCATATAGGACTCCACTGATCCCATCCAGTCCCAAAAGAATCAACTGAGTCAGCCTGGTCACAAGGAAATGGGCTCAATTGGCAATCAAAACTGAAGTTAGGGTTTTTGAAACCCCTCTTTTTTTCAATTGTTTTAGGGAGGCTTGTACAGCCTATTTTAAAGATCAAAACAGTAAAGTGTACTGCAAACGACTTCCTGTATCTGGTAATCCTATCCGACACCCCTCTTATAAACAGAAGGTTGAAGACTGTGTATCTAAGGGCCCTTGTTATATAACTACCAACAGTTCGCAGTTAGATGCAATGTCAATCAAATGAATGATATCATTAGCGTTCTTTCTTTCATTTATGTGTGGAGGTTCTTTATGAGCATCAATTCTCAAGATATGCCCACCTAAAGACTCCAATTGTTGTCTGTCCATATTTACAGCAGGCACACATATTTAAGCATCCCACCAAGAATTAGGACACCATTGGGACTTTTTCTTTTATTGCCAAACAAAAAATGCATTGCAATTTTATTCTTAAAGAAAATGCATTGTAATTTTGTTAAGATCATAAAGCATAAAATTGGATGAATAATAAACTCTATTTTATTATATACAATTAGAGACTATTTGGTTGATCTATTTTTAAAACATTTGTTATTAATAAATAAAAGTATAATCAATTGAGATGAGAGTATCATGAAAACGATGTTTCACTAAAAGAACAAAGAATACAAATCATTATAAGAGATTTATCATGATAAATTTGTAAAGACTGGTCCAAAAACCAATCACCAAAAATAAAATTAAAATTGATATTTAAATGAAATTTATTGAATCATGATATAATTTGCAATGTGTAGCATGGTTTTAAAAATCAGCAGAGTTTAAGTCAGCTCAAACTTTAAGGCTACTTGTCGAATAAACCCCTGATCCCCTATTTTCTTCATGAATCACATATAGGACTCCACTGATCCCATCCAGTCCCAAACGAATCCACTGAGTCAGCTGAGTCACAAGGAAATGGGCACAATTGGCAATCCAAACTGAAGTTAGGGTTTTTGAAATGCCTCTTTTTCTCAATTGTTTTAGGGAGGCTTGTACAGCCTATTTTAAAGATCAAAACACTCTTCTTGGCATTAACACTTAAAAAATTGACTCCATTATTCACACAAATTTGGGCTTTGAAGGTTTTTGAGGAATGTTTCTTTGTTTCTCTCTGCACCTCTTGCTCTAAAAAACTTCCTTGAAAATTTATTTTCCTTAAAGAAAAGTTTTATTGTACTGTTTGAAGAAATGTTTTATACATTAGAGCATGTTTGTGCATTGCTTTTCTGCCGAAAAGAAATCGTCTTCCGTCATGGAAACCGAAATCTATTGTTCGGAGTGGCGCAATCCTCGGGAAAATGTAATCGGATCTATTGTCATTTTTCCTCGCGAGAGGCAATTTGTATTTCCTATTCCACATCGGAAATCGCTTTATACGGCATTTCTAGCTATAATATAAAATGCAATTTCCTTCGATTGAAATGCAAACCAATGGAGTGGAAAAATGATTACGCTTTGATTTTTCCTTGTCCCGTCGCAGGTGTGCATCCTCTCTCTCTCTCTTGCCTCACCCCCTGCCCTCCGTCACTTTGTCTCACTTTGTTAATCATGTACTACACAGCTAGGCCCGCTGCCAAAATGCTACGAAGCGGAGTGTAGCGGTGCGTTTGGAAAAAACATGCAAAATTTTTGAAAAAATCACATAAAATCTAGAATATTGGAAAATGATATATATATATATATATATTTATTTTTTTGCAAAAGTAACTGAGATAAGGGGGCATAGCGGTCCCTTCATTATACGAGGTCTTCTATCGCTGTATGAATAGAAAATAGGAATAATCATTTTTTTCACATGTAATCATGTTAGTAATCAAACAATGTCATCAAAATATTATCACCATCATTGCTTAGAATATCACATTTCTAAGTTGTATTTTGAAATGTAAATATATATATATATATAGTTCAAAATTTTTTGTTAAAGAAAAATTTGATCAGGGCCCAATTTCCTATCAGAGTAAAATTAATTTGGGCCACTATGTCCTATTAGAGCATAATTTGGTTAGAGTCCTATTTCCTATTAAAATGAAATTTAGTTGAGCCCTATTTCCTATTAGAGAAAATTTTGCTAGAGCCTATCTTTAATTAGTGTGAAATTGGCCATGGCCCTATTTCCAGTTAGAGTGAAATTTGATTGGTCTCTATGTCTAATTAGAGTAAAATTTTGCTAAGCCCCTAATTTTTATTTATTTGGCTAAGCCATGATTTCTTTTTATTTTAATATTTAGGACCCATTGTGGAGCCCACCAATGATAATGACATTGGGTGCATCAGCTTTATTTTTTTTGAGGGGCCAATTAAGTTTATTTATAACTTTGATAAGGTGAGCCACTATGGGCCCATTTAATCTTTAGTTACAGCTTTCATAAGGTGAGCCCAATGTGGGCCCATTTTTATTTACCCAACTGGCTAAATAAAGAAAGGACCGAAAGAGGCTTTTGTTGGCCTACTTCCTTCTCCCGAAACAGAAGGATCGAGAAAAGAGGAAGAAAGAAAAGAAGAAGAATAAAAAGGAGAAGAAAAGCGGTGCTGCCGCTGCTCCTGCTGTGCTGCTGCTGTTGCGGTGCGGCTAGCTGTTGTTGCTTCCAGTTCCAGGTACATTTCTCCATCTGCTGTCTTTTTTCTTTTCTTTTTTTTTTTTTTTTTTTTTTCATTTCTTTCATCTTACGATCAAATAGAGTTTTCCTTCTTTTTTTTTAACATTTCATTTCTGCATACTACTAAAGAAGAAGAAACGGGTTGGTATTTTCCCTTTCTTTCATTGCTTTTTTTTCTACAACAATGTCTGATCTCTTTAGGTCTCTCTGGGATTTTTTTCTTTTTGGGTAGCCGAGTCATAGCAGGCGCCACGAAACGTGGCAGCCTGTGCGTAGCGGCTGCTACGGGCGCCACGGGGTGCAATACCCAATAAATCCTATGTAGCGTGGCGGGCTCGGCCGCTACGTAGATATTTTCATCTATGCTACACAGACACATTTTGCTATCAACCATGTAGCCATTTTAGGTTTGCCTCTATGCATGGTGGTTTGCAAAACAACATCGGTATCTAGTTATTGATATTGAGATAAAACACAAGTCAGTGGAGTTAAGAAGAGAGACACCCCTCACCCCACCCAAAAAAAAAAGCAACAATCCCATGGTTTTCAACCCATCCGAATGGATTGAATCATTGGATCGAGGTGAATGTTTTTTATATATATAAACCATGAAACTCGTGGGTCATTGATCAAGGGGCCCACGTGATCTGTCGTCATACACTAGAAAGGGGAGCCAAAATCTTTCCTTGTCCCATCCCTAGGTTTGCCCCAAACAAAGGTGCACACAGCTTTCCATGAGCATCGGAAGCACCTAAAAACACGCACATTACATTCAATGCACACGGTGCACGGAGTCTGGCCCACTCGTCCATCCACATATACCACACACACGGAACCAACCCCACCCCCCCAAAAAAAAATAATAATAATAATAATAAAAATAAAAAAATACACTGGATCACTAAGTTTGCACTCATTCAAATAGACTAGACCATTGGATCGACTGTGCACCCTTTCTTAACAGTGAAAATTTGTGAGCTATTGATCAAGGGGTTAAAATGAACATGTGAGTCCCCATCACCTTACACCAATAGGCCCAGCCAGACCTTTGGACCCCCTCCCTTACCACCACCACCTCACACACAAAAGATAGATAGATAGGATGATGAAGGTGATAATGGAATCCCACTTATAATTGATTTTCTATGAGGAATTGAGTTCAATTATGGAAACCCAATTGACAATGCTACATGCCCACACGCATAATGAAGATCTCAATATATTGAATGATAACATATTAGCATGGTATTGGCTATTCTCAACAAGGTATTTATTTAACTTATAATTAAATTTTATGATGACTAAACACAATAAGTTACGTCATTACTCATGAGTAAGAGTTATGACCAATGCATCTTCATTCTATAGCATTTTTGTCAGCTTTTATGTTCTCAAGGTAGTTCGGTAGTTTAAGTTTTTTAAATGATTTGACTGATTATCAATCTTTATTCTCAATGCAACTAATAATTTAATCCTAATTAATGACGAGTCTAAAAAGCAACAACAATTGGAATTACGAAAATTGGTAAGCTGGCTGCATAATCACACTTTAATTCATTCTCAAACAATGAAATCGGATGATTCATCAAAATTCAAAGTTATCATCATCATCATAATAATCAAAGCCTTGCCCCAAGTCCCAACTATGTTGGGGATCGGCCACACGAATTTTGCATCCCAATTCTGATCTATGTATAACCAAATCCTTGGATAGGCTGCAGATAGAAGGATATATTTCTTGATTTTTTTTTTAGATTTTCACCCACACCCACACAAAAAAGAAAGGAAAAAAAAAAAAACATCCTTATTTTATTTTTTAAAACCGTGATGTATAGGCCAAATGGGACCCAATCTTAAACGCTAATAGATGGCTTCCTTTCACAAGCATCAGGACCAAATGAAAACAACCGGTAATTGAGGACCAAGCATTGTAATATATTAGAGCAATTTAGGCATGGACCCCACAGGGACTACTATTTTACATGCTCCTATTAAACATAGTTTTCTAGGAAATTTTGGATAGATTTTAGTTGCCCATTTGAGGTGATTATACCATGTGGACCCCACTAGACTACTATTTTACATGCTCCCGCTAGATATAGTTTTCTAAAAAACCTGTATTATATTTTGGATAGATTTCAGTTGCCCCAACCCTGGGGCTCACCCAATTAAGGGGGATATTTGTGCTGTAAACATTCCATAAACAAAGATATAAAAGGTGCATACCCTCAAAGGGATTGGTAATGGTACCTAATATTTTTCTAGAAATCTTATAGGAAATAGGGCTCAACTACGTAATGGTGATGATTCCATTGTCTTTGTCTGTCTGGATGCGAACGTCAAGATCAACAGCCTCCTTCAAAAGCTCCGGCTCTGTAACACTCAAAAACCGCAGTTTGTCCAGTGCATCACTTGCATTGCTGAAAAAAAAAAATCATCAATGTAAATCAAATAGTTCCTCATGTGTTCAATTCATATTTTATTTCTTTTTCTTTTAATACGTAATATGACTTGAACCCACAACCTCATAACTGTAACGATGAGCAACTTCCAACTATGCTATAGCACCCCTAAAGTAAAGTTAATCCCCCGTAAGGTCAAATTTATATTCAAGAAAATTTTGAATCTTGTTGATAGATTAAGTTTGCTAAACATGGCAATGTCTCATTTTGCAGGGCAATACTTATGGATATAGCACCCAAGCTGAGCAAAAAAAAAAAATAGAACCCCAACATTCATATTTCCTAGCCCAAAATTCTAACAGACAACCTATTCAGAAGGCGGGAATACATGTTTCATGTTGACAGTTGGAGAGTTTATTATGTGTCATTTATTTCAAACAAACACCGCCATTCATTAGATTGAACTGGCCCTTTGGGCAAAGACACCTACACAATCAAGCCCACCCAAAGGGCAACTTGAATCTACAACACATTCCACAATGGCACACAAGGACTTGGCCAGTCTAGCTATTGTGTCTGACATTACTAGAAACAGTGGAGAATCTGATGACGAACAAAGGGGACATTTCGGCAACCATATCTCCATAGAAGAAGAAGATTCATTTGCTCTAGATGGGTAAATTTGAAGTTTGATGTGAAAATTGTCCACAAAAATGCTAGGGAAAAGCATCACTGACCCTCACACACACACACAATTAAAAAAATCCAACTTGTTGAGAATTCTATAGTCCATGAGGGAGGGATCAAAATATGATTTTTTTTTGCCGCAGATACTCTCTCTCCTTTCTCAACCACTACATCAAAAAAAAAAAAAAAAAAAAAAGCAAATTTCATGGCTTGAAGAAAACACGCTGAAGAAGTCCAAAAAAAAAGTAAACAGTGAGTTCCACAAGCCACAGAATCCACAGCCGTTTCCAACTATGCCCTAGGCATTAGTCGCTCAAGTAATGCAGAAGGATGCAAGGCTGGAATTCCCCACTTATAGTTATTCCACAATTGCACATTTTGACATCACAAATCATTGTTAAGTGTCAGACACAAAGCACCACTTTTGTATAGAGTATGGCAGTGTAGAATATGGATGGTCAACGTACTTATGCAACAGTTTGCACATGCCAACCAACCATAGGACCCACTACTCAGATATTTCTAGTAGCAGGCATTTTTCTTTCTTCTTTTGCATGGACACAGCTCTAGGTGATATAGCATGCAAATTACTGATAATGATACAAAGTCAAAAAATAGATATAATAGACTTACCTAATGAGCTCACGGAGAAACACTTCTTTGTTGCTGTATAAGCTATGAACTATAAGGTCCATGAGGCGACTCACCTTCACCCAAACCAAAAACCAGATAAAAATTCAATGCCCTTACATTTATGTGTAAGGCAAAACATGTGGAGTAAGAGACAGTACCTCTGCTTGATACTCAAACTTCTCAGCTGGTGAATCAGATGTATCGATTGCTGCTGCAGTCGACTCATATCGATTCCCCACGGGAACGAGTTTTCTCAGGTTCAAGTATGAAGTATTCTTATTTACCGAAGTTAGCACTGAATACCATCTACTAGGGAACTGAGAGAAGTTGGAATCAGTCTCAGCAACCTGTCAATAAATATAGAAAAGTACTACATTTGTTTAGAAACCATAGTTAGGCTACTGCAATATCACACAAAACTAGAGCATTGCTCAGGAAATGCCCAATGTTAGAAAAAAAAAAATCAAAAAGTACACTTTACATGAATCATTACATTTGAATAAAAAATGGAGTTTTCGTATTTCATGGCATCAAAAAAATCAAGCTGTCAATAAATATAGAAAAGTACTATGTTTGTTTAGAAACCATAGTTAGGCTACTACAATATCACACAAAATTAGAGCATTGCTCTGGAAATGCCCAATGTTAGAAAATCAGTATATTTAAAAAAAAATAATAATAAGAAAGTACAGTTAACATGAATATTAAGTTTGAAGAAAAAATGGGGTTTCTGTATTTGATGGCATCAAACAAATCCTTTAAATCACATTAGACAAAAAAAAAAAATAATAATAATAATAAGATAGTGATGTCCGTACTATAACAATAAATAGTATTATAAGATTTATAAGATGAGGCATTTCCAGATATTGATTGGTTATGAAATATAAACATGAAATCGATTGAATGACTGGAAGAAATGAATGATGGAAATGATTGGTTTTCACCAAGCAGTGGGAGGTCGAAATCGATGGAGCTACGCTTCTAAATCGTGAGCCACCCGTGCGCAGGATAGTATCAACAGAGCGCCACGATAGCCTATACATTTTTGCCTCGAGACGATAACGCGAGAGAAAGAGAAAGAGAAAGAGAATGCGAGCGAGGTAAGAATGAATGAAGAGAGCAAATACTTATGACAGAGGGGAAGCGTTGTTAGGGTTTTAGTAGGGTTTTTGAAGTGAACAACGGAAGCTTCTGGATAGCGGACATTTGAATTTTATTTTTTTAATCTTTTTTACACACGAAATGAGGATGAGAAGTCGGGTTGTGTGCATGTGCAATCGCCTCTCTCATGCTTGCTCGTGGATATGGGTGTTCATGGCCCGGGCGGAGCAATTTCCAGGCCTGGCCTGGGTTTTAAACAATAGGTCTGAGCCCGCGCCAAACCCTACTTAGCCCATAAGCACTTGACCCCAACCGACCACCTAGAATATGTTAAGTCTGAGTCTATTATATTTTATAGGGATAATAGCATAATATCTACCTATACTTTACTCAAAATGAAGACTATCATCATATACTTTGATATTTTGTACTAAACCTACTTGTATTTTAAATCACAATGTAAATAGAGACGACCGTGACAGAAAATGTGGAATGACGAATTTACCCCTCCATATATAAGATGTGTCTAGGGCGTTTTTTTATCATTTTTTCCTTTTTTGCTTGCTGCTAGGGTTCTTCTTTCATTGGCGACTTCGGGAGAAACTGCCCCTCTTCCCGGTGATGTTCATATCCATTTAAGAAACAGAGTCCTGGGTAGTCTGCATTAAGGATTTTGATGGGTTGATGCAAAATCATTGGCAAGATTCAAATGTCTCTGAACCAACTCATGGACTTAAGGAGTCAACTTTGAATTCATCATCTACAGATCAACCAGGGTTAAGTAGCATGGATCTTCATTTTCCTGTTTACGCAAATACCATCAATCCATGTGTCCCCTTATCTTCAGTGTATCCTAATGAATGGGTCGTGGTCTAGGCTGATTCTTTGGTGGATACCATTCCTATTCTTGGTTCATCTACTGTGCTGCCCAGGACTTCAGATGGGGGGAAATTCAAGAACATTCCATTCCATATGTAACTGATTCTAGGCATAAACAGGTTGGGAATCCTTTTACTGAGGTTGGTGCCCAAAACTTTCAAGCAAATGCTGGAATAGTAGCAAAACATGTGGAAAGAAGAGTAGGTGTTTATTCACCACATTGTCAAGCAAGCATAAGCGAATCTGTGGAAAGATTCACAAAAACTACTAAAAAAGATCCAGATATTTCTAGCAACAATGATGAAGGAAGCTACTCTTTGCAGAATGGGAGATTCCATGGGAAAATCTTCAGATTGGTGAAGATGCAAAGTGTGGCCTTATTGATGATGCGCGTTATGTACTATTTGATGAAATGTTAGATAGAAATGTTGTTTCTTGGACTGCAATGGTCGCGGGCTTTGCCAAGGCAAGCCTGATGAAAGATGCAAGGAGGGTTTTTGATGAAATGCTGGAGACAAATGTAGTTTCTTGAACTGCTATTTTTTTTCTCCTTGATTTTTCTTCTTGTCATCCATTTGTTGCTTATATTACAAAGTCACGATCTTTTGGTCTCCCTTAAGAGTCATTTTTATATGTATATGAGGAAGAGTGGGAGAGAGCACACGATTTTTGTGTGACTGGTGTGTGTGAGAGAAGGGGAGGGAAAGGTAGTTGGAAATTCTCTTTCTTGGGCACTATTCATGCACAGTTGATCTTCTTGAATGGGTCGGGCGGCTTAAAGAGGCTCATGGGTTGATTGAAAGCATGCCTAGTGCACCAGATGTAGGAGTCTGGGGTGCTTTGCTAGGGGCTTGTAAGGTGCACTGCAATGCTGAATTGGGTGAAATTGCTGCCAGGCGCCTGTTTGAAATTGACCCCGATAATTACAGGGAATTATGTGCTTCTGTCGAACATATATGCATCGCTGAATATATGGGACGAAGCAGAATGGGTGAGGAAGATGATGAGAGAGATAGAGGGATGAGCAAGTCTCCTGGGTGTAGTTGGATATCAAGGTGACTTGGTGAGGGACTGTCTATCCAAAACCAACGAGAAGTGAAATATTGAAACAGATCTGACATGCAGTTGCTGCATCTTGGTGTTAACCAGACTGGTGAAAGCTCAAGGGCAAATAAGTATCGTTCATAACCTATTTGGACGAGTGAGTTGCCGTCAGTATGCATTAGAAGTCATTTACACAAATACATCATTAATACTAACAGAATCCATTCATTTTGCATGTTAATTAAAACTTCAGGTAGGTTTAGTACAAAATACCAAAGTCCAAAGGGTAGTCTTCATTTTGAGCAAAGTACAGGTAGGTATTCTGCTATTATCCCTATTTTATATTTTATCTATATCTCTATACCCTTATCTCTATACCCTTATATAAAAGAGAGTAGAGTGTAAGTACTTTTTCACTACACACTTGCCCAATAAAATGCAAGATATGGGCCCCACTTAGTATTTCTATACCCTTATACAAAAGAGAGTAAAGTGTAGTATATTTTCATTACGCACCTGCCCAATAAAATACAAGATGTGGGCCCCACTTAGTATTATATTATTATATTATATATCTATATACCCCTATATAAAATCTATATACCCTCATTTATATCTCTATATACCCTTATATAAAAGAGAGTAAAGTATAGTACTCTTCCACTCACACCTGCCCAATAAAATGTAAGATGTGGGCAGCACTTAGTATTATAGTATCATATTATTATATCTATCTCTACCGTATTAGAAAAGATTTATACACCCTTATATAAAAGAGAATAAAGTGTAGTACCTTTTCACTACACACCTGTCCAATAAAATGCAAGATGTGGGCCCCACTTAGTATTATATTATTATATTATATTATGTGGTTTATGGTGTACATACTGCCTTTTAACTATGAAAACCTAAATGCCATGTGCTTTTTCAATAATAAACCTTGAACTAAAACAGGATGAAAATAAAAAGAAAATGAATAGTGTATTTTATAATGGATCAAAAGAAAATGAATCAAGTGTGTTTTACTTACTACCTTTTGGTGTTTAATACTTACAATTTTGTGGGCACTTTAAATACTTCGCTATTAGCTTAAAAATTAGTTTAAAAGTCGCGACAAAAGGTATTAGCTAGCTTGCTACTTTTGTAATTGTTGCTGGCGGCCAATTGGTGATTATGTTATAATTCAAATACCAAATTGACTACACATAAAAGAATTAACATTCTCTTTTTTTTTTTTTACCTGAAACAATGCTAATTGTGGAAAAGTTTCTACTTATTTATTTATTTTACCTGAAACAATACTCTTCAAAAAAAAAAAAATTTACTTTTCAAAAAAAATTTCTTTTCAAAAAAAAATTATTCTTCAAAAAAAAATTTGTTTCTATTTATTTATTTATTTTTACTTTTATTTTTTGGTGGAACTAAAAGATACGTGAATGGTATTTGTATTTGAAATTTGAGAGTTAAGAACACCAGAGGGCTCCGGATGTAACCCTTGTTACTATTTTTTAAATATTAACCCTTTGATCTTTTGTATACTAACCTTAAATATTGGTAATTTGATATTCCTTCAGTTGTATATTATTTATTATGGCCTTTGAAAAACATATAGAGACCTCCAAAACTTATAAGCACATCCCATATATATAGGTACTTCATTTGCATTATTGCTTTATGTTTATTTTTTTTTTTTTTTTTTTTTTAGAAATAAGTAGCAACTGACAAAATATCATAAATAAGAAAGTGAAATGTACAAACTTAGACTCATTTTATGTCCGTCCTTTTTTTTCTCTCTTTTAATGAAAGTTACCATTAAAAAAATTAAATATTCTTTTCCCTTTTGCTTCATGTGTTTGTATTTTATTTATATTTAGAATAATTGAGTTATCAATCTGACATAATAGTTATATTGATCTTGATTTATACCCATGTTGAAAGAATAATCACAAGTTGGATAATGTGATAACTACTACTAAATATTGGTCCTCTTCTAATATTAGTGATTGCTAAAGATAATTCCATAAATGCAATTTAGTGGTAGGTCTTATAGATTGCTATCGTAAAATTGTTGTTGATCTATACAATTTTTAGTTTCTTAATATACAACTTTTGTGAATTTTTTTTATTATAAAAGGGCATTTCAAGGGCATGAATATATTTATTTATTATTGCTCTTACTCATGAGGTTTAAATTGAAAAACTTTGATCATTTTCTAACACATTTATTTCTTTCATCATTGCAAGCTTCTTCTTCTTCCTGTTCTTCTTATTCTTTTCATATATTTCAATGAAGCATCATGCCTTTCCTTAAAGGGAAAATGAGGATCTCATAGAAACTGTTTGTTATGCTAGCGTTACTACTAACTTCAGAGTCAGTGAATGAAGTGATTGTTTTAAGTGTAAGCAACTAAAATAAGTATTTGATGCTCAACTGCAACAAATGTAGTTTGTCTTTGTTCGTTTCGAATTTTTTTTACTTTACTCATCACTTCTATCTTCTATACAGAGCAGAGCAGAAGAGTTGATATAGAATACTTGGGTTACATTCTTATGTATTTCTTAAGAGGAATGTCCAATTCTTTTGGCAGATTTGTATTTGTAGTTTTTGTTTTTTTTTGGTATTTTTTCCCTATGGATATCTCTATTTGTAAGCTTCCATATAACTGAACTTCTATGATTACTTTGTCTTATCCTTTTCTTAAAGGGTATAAAATATAGCACTTTGTATCAAACAAAAGAAGATGTTGACTCTTAGATATGTATTGCATCTTTTTACCTGATAGTGGTCCTTCTTATAAAATAAAATAAAGTACATGTTAAATACTAATATTGATCAACAGGTGCTCTGCAAATCTTACCCGTCAGAGTTCATATCATAGTTCCACCATTGTTGATCCTTGTCGCTTGAGGACAAGCCTAATTACTTCATTATTCTTGACGGTCAGTGTGGGATGTTATTATTCTTTGTAAGTTAAGACTAAAACCATCATCCCAGTTTTGTTATTCTGATGTCCTTAAGTAAGATATAATTAATTTTTTTTCCTTAATAGAATTTGATTTTGTAGTGAACATATAATGTTCATGGTAATTGTTTAGAACAGTAAGCTCATCTTGTTCTTAATTTTTATTTTTATTTTTTATAAAACTGCAGGTTATCAATTTGACTATGCTTACAACTTGACAGGTTAAATAAAGTAAATTTAAATTTCTTTGTACACATTCATGATAAAATATCTAGAAATATGTTATTTATATCCTTAAAAAGTTATATAAATTCCATATCGATTGTCTTTTGAGATCTCATTTTTCTCACTATATCATTTTTTTATTGTTTTCAAATGTATAGGAAAAAAGTAGTGTCAGTTGCATTTAGACATTGCATGGGCCTTGCAATTTACAATCACTCATTTTCTGTTGAATTTTTTTTAATGTATTGAAGCTTCTACTAAATTTTTTTAAGAACTTTATTTTTTAAAAACTTTCTTAATAAAACTGTGTGTTCGGTGCACGTGCAGGGCTCCACTAGTATAAATAAAAGAGGACACAATTTCTAGCCCAACTCATAGGTCGCCTGGTGAGGAGGTTTGTTATAATTCACTAATATCTATCTTTGTCCAAAAAAACCTTCCTAAAATTTTCTAATTGTTTTGATGATATCCTTGATTCATTCCACATTATTAAAATGTCTCTTTCTTCTTACATCTAACCATGTATCATCGACATATATTTTCAATTGGTTTCCACTTAACTTTTTTACGAGATGGATTCATAAAACATCCTAATTTTAACGGATTTGGTTTCTAAGCGTTAAAAAGCAAGATAATTTAATTCTTAATAAATATTTTAAATTAGTTAGATTTTTTCAGCACTGAAGAAGATTTAAGATAATCAACTTCAAGATCTTAGTTAATTTGTTCAATAAAGAAATTGGATGGTTTGGATTACAAATTTAGGGCCCAATTTCATAAGAAAATAAAGGTCTTTAATGGAGCCTACGCTAGGAAAAAAATCGTCGTGTAACAACCTGTACCATTGCATTTTGCAAAGAGGAATGTAAATCATTTTCACACCTACGTTTTAGAATCAGTGCCACAATTTGGTTTTTCCTCTTTATATATATATATATATTGATGGGTCAGGCCCAAGTGACTCGGTCCACGATGGTGGGTCAGGCCCAAGTAACTCGAGTCCGTGATAAGTCCAGGTCCAAATCCACTTATTAAAGGCCGGGTCCAGATCCGCAAAGTGACGAAGTCAGAGCAGCCGCGTCATTCCTTTAACCCGTTTTTACCAGGTCCTACGGAGGAGATCCTACCTGCCTCGTCTATTGAGGGCAGTTCGAAGACTCCGCCAAAATGGAGCGCCCGTTGCTGAAGAATCGTCCCCATCTGTTAGGGGAAGATTATAAATCAAAGAGCCCGACCAGCATTGGGGGACAAGTAATTTCTTTACACATTTATTGTATTCTCCCGACTTATAATCTCTACATCGGAGAAGTAAAATCATCAGTTTGGAGTAGACGTAGGTCACACTGACTGAACCACTATAAATTCTCTCTCTCTCCTTCAATTTTCACATTAATTACTCATTACTTGACCGGTGGTGCCCGAAACCCATTTTTGGCATCATCAGTTTGGCGCCGTCTGTGGGAAAGTCAAATTCTCACTTCATAACACTTCCTCTTTCAAAACTATGGTGACCACTACTAGATCAACAAGACGACAAGAGGACAATCCCAGGCGAGAGGGCGAGAATGATCCTCCACCGAATAATCCTCCTCCAAACGCTACGACTCCTGCTCCCACTCCTCAACAAATGTTGGAGACAATGCAGCAGTTGGTAAACCAAAAACCAGCAGATCCTACAGCTCATACTCGCGGGGCAGGGATGAGTGCAACTTGGAGGAGTACAGCAAGGAGTGCCTCGCCATGGATATCGTAAGGGAGTGCCTCGCTCGGGCGGCCATCCACATGGCGCCCAGGGGCTAGGCCCATCAACATGACGCCCAGGGCCTGGGCGCCCATCAACATGGTGCCCAGGGCCTGGGCGCCCATCCCCATGGCGCAGGAGTTCAACATGGCGCTCAGGGAGTTCCCCATGGCGCCCCTCTTGGAGTACTATTGGTCGACCCTCAAGGTCGCACCCATCACGGGGTTCCTCCGCCCCCCGTGGAGCCCAACTTGGAGGACCCCCACCTCCAGGTGGAGCGAATCATGGCGGACTTCCGCCTCCTCCCTCTATTTTTAATGGGGAGGAACCTCATTTCCAAGAGGAGGAGAGCGAAAACCAAAGCATAGAGGTGGGGAGTCACTTCTACGATCGATCCAAGGAACCCAGCAATCACTGGGAGGAAAAGATCAAAGAAATGCAGGATCAACTGGGCAATGTCTTCAACGCCATAAGGGTACAGGCACCGGAGACGGTAGATTATTTGGTCAGGCGAACGGATACACCGTTCAAGCCCGACGTGGTGAACTACCCACTCTCTCGGAAGTTCAAGATGCCATCCGTGGAGACCTTCGATGGAAGGAAGGATCCATTGGACCACCTAGAGACGTACAAAACCAAAATGCAGCTGCATAATATCCCTGACGAGATAATGTGCAGGGCGTTCCCAACTACATTGAAGGGTTCCGCTCGGCAATGGTTTGCCAATCTAGCCCCAGCCTCCATCGCCACCTTTGGAGAGTTGAGCAAGTCATTCGTCTCACACTTTATCGGAGGGCGCTGCCACCAGAAGCCTGCCACACATCCTGCTCAGCATAAAGCAGGACAAGAATGAGAGCCTCAGGAGTTACCTCACTCGTTTTAACGAGGAGGTACTTCAGGTCGAAGAGCCTGACGACAAGGTGTCCATGATAGCCTTTCTGGGAGGCCTCCACTCATCGAGTTTCCTCTTCTCGGTGATGAAGCGCCCGCCAAAAAGCTTTCCGAAACTGCTGGCGAAAGCCCAGAAGTACATGAATGCTGAAGACATCACAAGGGCCAGGCGAGGAGAGTCCTCCAGACCAGAGGGCAAGGGGAAGGAGCGGGACAGAGATGAAAAGAAGGAAACAAGCAACAAGCGAAGCAGGACTGAGAGGGTACCTGTCAGGGACCGACTCGGTCCTGCCCTGCAGAGAGACAGACAAGTGTTCACTCCTCTCAATGCCACTGTTGAGCACATCTTATTTCAAATACAAGATGACCCTACCATAAAATGGCTTGGGAAGATGAAGTCTCCTCCGAACCGCCGGAACCCGACCAAGTACTGTCGCTTCCATCGCGACCATGGCCATGACACTAATGACTGTTATGACCTCAAGCGGCAAATTGAGGATCTCATTCAGCGTGGCCACCTGCGCCAGTATGTTGCTGGTAGGGGGCAAGCACTGCCACCACCACCACCTCGCAATTTGAAGGACCAGCAACCAATCGGGGAGATCCGAACCATCTCGGGAGGAATGGCAGAATCGCTCTCGGCCATGAAGGCCCACGTCAGAAAGGCAAGGCATCCTGATGAGGCACGCCCGTCCAAGGCGCCTAGACTGGGCACTAACGAAGTCATATCCTTTTCAGATAAGGATTTAGAAGGGATCCAGCACCCCCATGATGACCCTCTGGTGCTCACAATGACCGTCGCCAATTTTCAAGTACACAGAATCTTGGTAGACAATGGTAGCTCTGCAGATATCCTATTTGCAGAAGCTTATGATAAGCTGAAACTGGGCCGGGAGAGGCTGCAGCCTGTCAAATCCCCCCTCATCGGCTTTTCAGGAGAGAAAGTGTATCCCTTAGGGGCAATCACACTTCCAATCACAGCCGGGGCGGCACCCTGAAGTTCCACTACAATGGTCAACTTCTTGGTGATAGATTGCCCCTCAGCCTATAACATCATACTGGGACGGCCTATTCTTAATGTATTAAGAGCCGTCCTCTCCACCTACCATCTCATCCTCCGTTTCCCAACCCCGAATGGAATCGGGGAAGTAAGGGGGGACCATGTAGCAGCAAGAGAATGCTACGTCTCCTCAATGAAGGCCAAGAAAACGCAGGAGGCGTTGCAAGTTGAAGTCTTGGACCCGAGAGACGAGGCCACTACAGAAAGGGGAGAACCAGTTGAAGCACTCACCCCTGTGGTCTTAAATGAAGACCTCCCTGATAGAAGAGTATACATTGGCTCTTCACTTCCTGAGGATCTGGTCCGCCGCTTGACCAACTTTCTGAAGAATAACATGGACATCTTCGCATGGTCACATGCGGATCTTGAAGGGATTGATCCCGAAGTCGCCACTCACCGCCTCAATGTCGACCCCCGCCGCAAGCCTATCCGACAAAAGCTACGGGGCGCCTCCACTGAAAGGGCCCAAGTAATGGACAAGGAGGTCGGGAAGCTAATAGAGAATGGAGCTGTCGGGGAGGTAGCATACCCTGAATGGCTCTCGAATGTCGTGATGGTGACAAAGGCGAATGGGAAGTGGCGCCTATGTGTTGACTTCACTGACCTTAACAAGGCATGCCCAAAGGACTGCTTCCTGTTGCCCAGGATTGATCTCCTCATTGACGCCACAGCAGGACATGAACTCATCTCCTTCCTGGATGCTTATTCTGGATACAACCAGATCAACATGCATCCCCCAGATCAAGAGAAGACGTCGTTCATCACCCCAAAAGGGACCTATTGCTACAGGGTCATGCCTTTCGGGTTGAAAAATGCAGGTGCAACCTACCAACGCCTAGTGAACAAAATGTTTCACTCACAGATTGGGCGGACCATGGAGGTATTTGTGGACGACATGTTGGTGAAGAGCCTCGCCACCGCAGATCACATCGACCATCTCCGAGAAACTTTCAGTATTCTCAGGCTCTATCGCATGAAGTTGAATCCTGAGAAGTGTGCCTTCGGCGTGGGGTCGGGGAAATTCTTGTGCTTCATGGTCAACCAGAGGGGAATAGAGGCAAACCTCGATAAAATCAAGGCTATACTGGACAGGAGGTCGCCCACTTCCACCAAGGAGTTGCAGCGCCTCAATGGAAGGGTTGCAGCACTTAACAGATTTGTTTCCAAGTCTGCAGACAAGTGCTTGCCTTTTTTCAAAATCCTCAGGAAAACCTTCAAGTGGGGACCCGAGGCTGAGGAGGCATTCCAGAAGCTTAAAGCCTACTTGGTCACTCCCACTCTTCTTTCACATGCTGCACCCGGCGAGGTGTTATATTTGTACCTCTCTGCTTCTCCCTCAGCAGTCAGTTCTGTCCTCATCAGAAATCATGATGGAGTGCAAAAACCCATCTATTATGTTAGCAGAGCATACCGAGGGGTAGAGCCCAGATACTCGGAGTTGGAAAAACTGGCGCTCGCCCTCATCTCGACGGCAAGGCGGCTGCGACATTATTTTCAGAGCCATACAATTGTTGTAGTCACTGATCAGCCTTTGAAGAGAATACTTGGAAAGCCGGACGTATCCGGGAGACTTGTCAAATGGGCAGTTGAACTAGGCGAGTTCGATGTCCAGTACCAGCCAAGGGCCGCCATCAAAGCACAGGCCCTGGCCGACTTCGTAGCTGAATTTACATACTCTGCCGACCCCGGCGCCCAAGTCAGTTGCCACCTACCGAAGATATCCAGAGGGGCATCCAGGGCTCCGAGCCTCTTCCACACTCCAAGGCCCCGGACACACAAGAGCCCCTGGGTGCCCAGGGGACCTCCTCCTCAGGCGCCCGGAGCCCCCTGGGCGCCCAGGGGACCTCTAACTCAGGCGTCCAAAGCCCTCTGGGTGCCCAGGCTCTTTCGGGTACCCAGGGGACCTCCTCACCAGACGCTAGAGACCCCTTGCGTGTCCAGTCTCATCCAGGTGATCAGATTCTCTCGCCACAGCCGCTTTGGAGACTATATGTTGATGGCTTGGCAACCAGCGAAGGAAGTGGAGCTGGCTTCGTCCTAATCAGCACTGATGGTACGCCCATTAAGTACACAGTAAAACTCCACTTCATTGCCTCTAACAATGAAGCCGAATATGAAGCCCTCCTTTCTGGTTTGAGATTGGCGATAGAGATGGACGCCTTGTCCCTTGTTGCTTATAGTGATTCACAACTGGTGGTCAATCAGGTAAATGGGGAGTTCGAAACAAAAGAGGACAGAATGCAGGAGTACCTTGGCATGGTGAAAAGGTTGATCTTGTGTTTCCAATGCTTCCAGATCTGTCACATCCCTCGAGGGGAAAACATGGCAGCAGATACCCTCGCCAGGCTCGCCTCATCGTTGGAGGCCTCACCCGCAGAACCAACTTTCATTGGGCACCAGTTGGAGCCGAGTAAGTTAGATGTAAATACTACAAACATCAACTGTGCAACGGATGAGTGAAACTGGATGACCCCCATAAGGGCGTACCTCCAAGAAGGTACAGAGCCAGATGATCCCCTCGAGGCCAAAAAACTTAGGATGAGGGCTTCAAAGTTCACTTTCCTGCAAGACACGCTCTACAAAAAAGGTTACTGCTTGCCTCTGCTGCACTGCCTTTCACCTGAGGAAGCCGACTACGCCCTCAGTGAAATTCACGAAGGGATCTACGGGAATCACTCTGGAGGGCGCTCCCTTGCCCACAAAGCACTAAGGTAAGGATTCTTTTGGCCTACCATGGTGAAGGACGCCAAAGAATTTTCAAAAAATGCGACAAGTGTCAACGCTTCGCCACTGTGCCAAGGTAGCCACCGGAGGAGCTAACTACAATTTTAAGCCTGTGGCCTTTCTCCAAATGGGGCATTGATATCTTGGGCCCCCTTCTATTGAGCAGAGGACAGTGCCAGTTTGTAGTCATCACCATTGACTACTTCACAAAATGGGCGGAGGCAGAACCCTTAGCAAAAATAACAGACTCAAAGGTAAAAGACTTCGTCTGGAAAAACCTAGTTTGTCGCTTTGGGATACCTCACGCCATTGTTAGTGACAATGGCAAGCAGTTTGATAACAAACTCTTCAACACCTTCTGCTCCGACCTCCATATAAAGCAGCCTCATTCCAGTCCGACACACCCACAAGCAAATGGGTAGGCAGAAGTCATGGTAAGAACGGTCCTTCGCAACCTGAAGACAAGGCTCGAAAGAGCGAAGGGTCTTTGGGTTGACGAACTCCCAAGAGTGTTATGGGCCTACCGAACCATGCCGAGAACCCCCACTGGGGAAACCCCTTTCTCTCTCGCTTTCGGGACTGAGGCAGTCATCCCTGTCGAGATAGGTGTACACTCTTCAAGGGTCCATCACCATGACCCTGTCACCAACGAGGAAGGACTCCGCATCAACCTCGATTTGATAGAGGAGGCAAGGGAGATGGCTATGGTCCGTAATGCGGAGTACAAACGGCGCATGGCAAAGTACCACAACTCGAGGGTGAAGCCTCGTTCCTTTCAACCGGGAGACCTAGTCCTTAAAAAGGTGATCCTCGCCACAAAGGACTCTCGCGAAGGAAAGCTGGGACCAAACTGGGAGGGGCCGTACCTCATAACAAAAGTAGTAAGGCCAGGCACCTACAAAATCCAAAATTCTGAAGGAAAGGTCTTACTCCATCCATGGAACGCGGAACATTTGAAGAGGTACTATCAGTGACATTTTAAAAAGAGCCAGAGTAGCCAGAGTAGTGAAGGTGTGGGGTTTAAGTTGTTTTTGGTTGTTTATACTTTTTCATTGACATTGTTCAAGCAGTAAGGAATGGAGGAATAAAACACTACATTTTGTGAGAAATAATCCTTGTATTTTTATTCAATTACCAAAAGTTAGGCCGTAAGTTGCCTTTCTAAAAAAAAAAAAAGTACAGCAAAAGCCCCTGCCCCCTAATCACTCTCAGATTAGGAGAGCTCCTTTTGCATACTCTCATTCTCCTGCTTCAGCTGAGTGTTATGTCGGGTCCTTGACAGCAAGCAGACAGACGCAGTGGAAACCTGGAGCAATAAGAGAGTACACATATAAAAAAAAAGAAAATGAAAGTCTGGAGAAAAGGAAACAGTAAGCCTTTACCTGAGCCAGACCCTCTAAGAATGTGTCAATGACCCTCTCGGTACCCAAAGCATTGATCTGTGTAACCTCAGGAGGAAACACAAATCTCTCGAGCTTTTCCCGAATCACCAGCGGATTGCTCAGCATGGGACCAAACCAAGCTGGTGCCCCTGCAGGAGCCCCCCAGTGTGAGGGACACGAATGAGTGGCAAAAGGTACAGTCGGAGAAGAAGACTCCGGAGTAGCAATCGTGGCGGGGGAGCTCGCTGGCTGAGGAGACGCTGCGGGAGAGGCCACCTGATGGGAACACGGCCGTGCCCCCGGTGAAGGGGTGGATGTGAGAGAGCTCGCCTTGAAAGTTACTACTGGAGAGTTCCCCCTTGAGGTGCTGTCTATCCTCGCCGCCTTGGAAGGAGGAGCACTCCTACTCTAAGGGCGAGTCCCAGAAGGAGGGGTACTCCTACTCGAAAGGCGAGCCCCAATCACCTCTCTGTCTACTGCTGCAGAAGCAAAAGTGTTACTTAGGTATGGAATATCAGGTAAATAAAAAAAAAAAAACAGAAGTCAAGTACGTTTTCTTTTCACAGGAGATTTCGGAGAGGGGCCACTAGATCCACTACTCTCTTTGGGTAAGAGAACCCCCAAGTCTTTCTCAGGACAAGCCCTCACGGCCTGCAGCTTCCATTCCTGACTCATGGAGAGCACTGGCGCCTCTACAAAAGGGCAATGGGTAAGCATATAAAAAATAAATAAATAAATAAAGAGAAGGAGCAGCAAGTGAATGACTCACCAAGTTTCTTGGCGTCACCCCATCGTGTTGGCACCAAAGCCCGGTCTGTCTTAGAGGCCCACTCTCCACCAATAAAGAAGAAACGAGATTTCCAACTATGGCAGTTGGAACGCAAACCCGTAAGCAGCTTGCCACCCCTAGGGGTAAGATAATACCATCTCCTATTAGGGGCCGGAGACTCAATCAAGCTGTAGGCAGCATGGAACTCCCCAGGCGAAACATCCTCGTTATGAACCCTCCTCCGTAATACAAGAAAGCCGAGCATAACCCTCCAGCCATTGGGTGCTAACCGCCCCGGGGTCAATGAAAAGTAATGGAGAATGCGGCAAATGGAGGAAGGTATGGGGAACCTCAGCCCGGCTTCGAGCATCTCTTCATAAATGGCAATATTGCCCGAGGAGTCATCGCAAGCAGGCTCGTCCATTTCGGCCTGGCGACATAGCACAGTGGGAGGAATATGATAAGAAGAAGCCATCTTCAAAATGTCACTGTTAGTATTGAACACACTAAGAATGGTGCTCACCTTGGATCCATCGTCGTCGACAACCACTTTTCCTCGATACCTTTTGCGATGAGAACGTACTGTGCCCACTGCTGCGGCGCCAGTATTCACCTCTCCAGACGCCTGATGAACATTGCCGCCCTCGCCCATTGTCTGCATCATACCCATCGCAGCAGCAGGTTGGGCGCCCAAGGTGGCGCCCGCCAGGCGCTGCTGTTGCTGCTGTCTCGCCAAGGGCGCTGCTGCTGCTGCCTCGCCCAGCGCCGATGCTGCCCCTGCGCACCTCGCCTGCTGCGGTCATCTCGGTCGTTTCTGCAGTCATCTCGGTAGTCTCGCCTGCTGCTGCCATCTCGGCCGTTGCTGCGGTCATCTCGGCTGTTGCTGCGGTCATCTCGGTAGTCTCGCCTGCTGCTGCCATCTCGGTCGTTGCTGCTATCATCTCGGCTATTGCTGTTGTCATCTCGGCTGTTGTTGCGGTCATCTCGGCAGTCTCGCCTGCTACGGTCATCTCGGCTATTGCTGCTGCCATCTCGGCTGTTGCTGCGGTCATCTCGGCAGTCTCGCCTACTGCGGTCATCTCGGCTGTTGTTGCAGTCATTTCGGCAGTCTCGCCTGATGTGTTCATCTCGGCTGTTGCTGCCGCCATCACTGTTGTTGCTGCGCGGGCGCCCGCCATCCCTGCCTCTGCAACGTGGGCGCCCCCATCACTGCTGCTGCAGCGCGGGCGCCCCGCCATCGCTGTTGATGCATGCAGCGCGGGTCCTCGGCCCTGCTGCTGCCTCGCGGCTGCTCGCCGCGACTACCTCCATGCCACCGCCGTGCTCCGATGTCTTCAGGCCGTCCATCTTGAAACCCATCGACTTCTGCACTCCGAAACCTAGGGTTTCCATTCTTGCAAAAAGAGATTCGATACTTGTTTGTATGGTTTTATTTCTTAGAGGGGGTTCTTATAGCCTAATAGCCTAGGGTTTTCAAAGAGGGAAAGAACCCTAAGCCAAAAGAACTCTTCTATGAAATTCAAAGAGGGAAGGAACCCTAAACCAAAAAAACTCTTTTATGAGATTCAAAGAGGGAAGGAACCCTAAACCAAAAGAACTCTTCTATGAAATTCAAAGAGGGAAAGAACCCTGAGCAAAAAGAGACTGCCAGTGTCTGAGAAAGCTAGAAGTGCTCGGAATGAAGAAAGCCTAATATTCAAAATGCCTCACTTTCAAAGTTTCCTTTGGCGCGAGGCATTGAGGGGCAAATGATGGGTTAAACCCAAGTGACTCGGTCCACGATGGTGGGTCAGGCCCAAGTGACCCGAGTCCATAATAAGTCCAGGTCCAAATCCACTTATTAAAGGTCGGGTCCAGATCCGCGAAGTAACGAAGTCAGAGTAGCCGCGTCGTTCCTTTAACCCGCTTTTACCAGGTCCTGCGGAGGAGATCTTACCTGCCTCGTCTGTTGAGGGCAGTTCGAAGACTCCGCCAGAATGGAGCGCCCGTTGCTGAAGAGTCGTCCCCATCTGTTAGGGGAAGATTATAATTCAAAGAGCCCGACCAGCATTGGGGGGCAAGTAATTTCTTTACACATTTATTGTATTCTCCCGACTTGTAATCTCTACATCGGAGAAGTAAAATCATCAGTTTGGAGTGGACGTAGGTCACACTGACCGAACCACTATAAATTCTCTCTCTCTCCTTCAATTTTCACATTAATTACTCATTACTTGACCGGTGGTGCTCGAAACCCATTTTTGGCATCATCATCATCATATATATATATATATATATATGAGACCTCCTCCCATTAGCTCAACCGGAGTGTATTATCCGCTCAAGTGTGTGGTGTCTAGGGGAAAGTTCAAAACTCCCTTATAATGACATAACGAAAAGCCAACGGGCCAAATATCCCGCCTAATAATTCAAAGCCAGCCTTTTGCTTCTTTACTTTGGAGACTCAACGAAAATAGACAGAAGTAGAACGGAGAATCAGAAGGTGATTCCCAGATTTTCGAGCCGAGATGAAACAAGAAGAGAAGAAGAGGGCAAGCATCCATGTTTATTCAGCTGACTCCCAGAGGTACCCTTGATCTCCTTCTTCATTTTCTCCCCTTTTAATAGTTTAGGTTAGGGTTGTGATGTGGGTTTCCTATCGCCCTTGTCAGATTTCAATTTTTGCAGCCATTTGCATGAGTTTTGTGGTAGGGTTTCATCCTTCTCTCTCTCTCTCTCCTTAGTTGTGTTTCCAGGGTTCATCATGTTTGGGAATCCGGTGTTGGATGACAATATTGAGATGGGTTCTGGGTTCTGTGGTTTCAGATCAGATCTAATTTGAGTTCTGCCCTTGATTTCAAAATGTAGGGAGCTTATTGAATTTGGGTGGGTCACAGTCATGACGACACTGAGGTTCCCCCACAACGCCAATAAATTTTAGTAACAGGATGTATGTAACAGGATTTGACATTTTTTTTGATACATGGTGTCTTCGTTTGGACTTGTTCCAATCACACAAAAGCACATGTAGCTTGGTGGAAGACTGCTAGGGACATCTATCCGTTCCATACCAACTACTGCAACTTTTCTCCACATGGATACATCAGTCTATGTAGAATTGTTGATGAGTTAAAGGCCAAATAAAAAATCTAATAGCTAATCACTATCCACCCAAACCCTTTAATTAAAGATAAATTTGTTTTTATCTTTATATATTATGGTATAGGGTTTCTGTTCTCCTCCATTTACATGTCACGCTCTCTGTTCGGCATCATTTCATTCATTTCAACTAGCCACAACATTTATTCTGTTACCACACCTTCTTCAATGTATTGGTTCTTGATGGTGTGTTATTCATTATCAACAATTGATTTCCATAATTATGTGACTCTAACTTGAGTAGGTGTCTTAAAGCAACTTCAAGTTCTAAAAAAAAGTCCTAAATTCTTATGAAGTCTACATGTTCCAATTAGGAACTACCCCCAACATGTGGACGTCAGTGGTACAATTTGTATAGAATCCTACCATATTCAAACTGTTGTTTACTTTATTCTTATAAATTTTTATTCTTATCCTTTTTACTTATTATGTTTATGTCTTCTCATGTTTATTGGGCGGTCTTGGTTTTTTATGTATTGATTCATTTTATATCTGTGGTCTAGTTTCAAAATGGATGTAGCCTCATCATCAACAAATTTATTACATTATCCGTCAGTATAGGATGTGATTACTCCAAAAATGGGGATGCATTTCGATGATTTAAACGATGCACTTGAATTTTATAATGGTTGTGCAAAGCATGCTGGCTTTAGTGTAAGAAAAGATTCGACTCGAACTAAGAATGGGGAGGTCCTTTGGAAGCGATTTCTTTGTTCTAAGGAGGATAAAACAGATGAAAAATATTTGATTGATAAGGAATTTGTTCAAAGACGTCGGATGGAAACGAGGAAAAATTGTAGCGCTATGTTGTAAGTGAAAAAAGATCAATCTGGTGGCTTTGTAGTATCCAAGTTTGTCCCCGAGCATTCTCATGCCCTTACTACCCCCACATAAGAGATTTATGCTGAGGTCACACCGTGAAGTTCCAGAATCAAAGAAGCAATTAATAAATACCTTCAATTCTACTAATATTAGTAGCACGCATCAAATGACAGTCTTTAATTCATTAGCAGGGGGTCCTGAAAATCTTGGATTTATAGATAAAGATGCTGAGAATGTTCGTAGAAAAAATAGAGAGGAGAAAAAGGGTTTGGATGGTCAATTGTTATTTGAGCAATTTAAGAATCGCAAAGAAATGAGTCCAGGATTCACATATAACATAGAGAGAGACGGAGAAAACAAGATAACGCATGTGTTTTGGGCCGACCATAATTTTCGTACTTCATTTGGCATTTTTGGAGATGTTGTAACATTTGACACAACATATAAGACAAATTGTTATGGATTGATATTTTATGCATTTGTAGGTTGCAATTACCATGGTCAAACAACATTATTTAGCTGTGCATTCCTACAAAATGAGAAGTTTGAGTCGTTTGAGTGGTTGTTTACTAAATGGCTTGAAGCTATGCCAGGCGGTCCACCAAATGCGATTATAACAAATCAAGATTAGGCTATGACAAAGGCCATTAAGAAAGTCATGCCAAACACACATCATAGATATTGCATGTGGCACATTTTGGAGAAATTACCTGTGAAGTTAGGAGGAGTTTCTATCCACAATGATGGTTTGACAGATGACATAAAAATCATGTGTTCGCTATTCTGACACGCTTGCCGATTTTTGATAGTAAATGGAGAATGATAATGGAAAAAAGTAGTGTTGGTGAGAATGAATGGTTGGTGCATTTGTTCGACATTTGTAAAATGTGGGTACCAACATATTTAAAGCACATTTTCTTTGGAGGGATGTCCATTTCGAAAAGTGAAAGCATGAATGCCTTTGTAAAACAATACATACAATACAAGAACTCACTGATCGATTTTCATATTACGTTTTGAACAGGGTTTTGCAACGCTAAGATACCTTGAAAATAAGGAGGATCATGAGTCAAGCAATGGAAGGCCTAAACTAAAGACATGCAATCCAATGGAGAAGCAAATGGCAGAAATTTATATAAGAAAGATATTTTTTAAATTTCAAGATGAGCTATTCCTCACCACGTCAATGACTTCAATACTCGTAAATGAGGATGTTGCCAGCTCTTTTTTTTTTGTGAGAAATTTGAACCCTGAAGATAAAATTGAAAGAGAGGTTGTGTGGAAGAAGGAGGAGCAACACGCAACTTGTACATGTAAAAAGTTTGAATTTGAGGGCATTCAATGTCGTCATATAGTGTCTGTCCTATGGCAACTTTGTATTACATATTTACTTGAAAAGTACATTTTGAAGCATTGGATACAGAATGTCAGAAAAGGAACCATAATTGATAAATATGGTGTTGAAATTGGCTCTTACTGTGCTGACTCCTTGGCAAGACATTGTCAACTATCATCGATCTTCATTGCTCTAATTGACGAAGCTAGTCCATCAAAAGAATGCTTCAAATATATGGTTGGATTTCACACTAAAATGTAAGCTAAAATAAGGCAAATAAAATCCAACATTCCATCAGAGACAACCATACAGAATGAAAAAGAAACAATGGCGAGTAACGTGGTTAAATATGAGGAGCCATCGCGAGTTGTAACAAAGGGTCTTGCAAAGAGACTCAAATCATCTAAGGAGAAGGCATTAGTAAGAGGACGTCTTTGTCATGGTTGCAAAAATGCGGTGTATCACATGACAAGCGAAACTGCCCTATATTATTGAACAGGTATGTAAACTACATTTAAAAAATAAAATTTATTTATTCATAGTTTGATTATCATTTAAATATAGTAGTTCTAACACATGATTTCAGGTTAACAAGGGAAGGTCAGGACATTGAAGGAACAGTTTGGACAATTCTATTTCAGACTTTCAATAATGGTAATGGTGGTAATTAATTTTTAGGGATACATATTAAATCAATGTTAATCAAGCACAATGGTGCTTGGAGTACTTTATTTTAGATGTTCAATAATTGTTTTTTTTTTTATTATTATTTTATGTACAGGGTAAGTGGCGTTGGTGACTTTTGAAATGGACAAAGAAAGGAACTTGATGCTTCATATGGAAAGATCCAATGTCATGTTGAACATTTTGGAATTTTTTTCTATAGCTCATGGAATATTGTGATATATTTTAGATTGAAAGATTATCTGAATGATATTGTCACATGTAAAAGGCTATTCGAGATTTAGGCTTATTGTGTTCGTGGTTGTTATGGATTATGTAATGTAAATGATATGCTCAGATGGTATTCTCGGATGGTATTGTGTTCATGGATTATTGTCTTTTGAAATGTTATGGATTATTGTGTTCATGGTTATATCAAATGGTATTCAGATGGTGTTCATGGTGACATGTTCTCAGATGGTATTCATGGTGACATGTTCTCAGAAGTTCCCATGTTACTGATTAGTTGTTATATAGTAACAGGATTAGGAGTATGTTAAGTCAATTAAATTCTAAGATTGAGTCTAGAATCACCATATTATCTAGTCCTACCATTACCATGAGAACTAAAAAATACATTGGCCTTAAGCCTGCTATTCATGGTTGTCCCGTCCAACCACCAGAACTCCAGAAGTACCTTAAGCCTATGGAACCAGCAAGCTCAAGTTGGGTCGAAATTCATTTGCACTTGCACATATCTCGGGCTGTTCCGTATTGGCATTGCAAGGCCAATTCATAGCCTTCCATTGGTGATGCAGGAAATTGGTATCAATTCACTATTATAATAATGTAATTTATCTTAATTTGGTGGCATTGCTTAGGTGTCATGATAACCATTATGAATCACAATATACAAAACACATTTAATAAGAGCTCAGAAATATTCAAATATTCAACATATGTAACATCCAACATTTCAATCATTTCAAATAAACATCAAGATTTTCTTTCATATTTCCTAAAAAAAAAGAAAACATACTTAACAGTGTCTAGATCCTTCATTTTGAAAGTTTTCCTATCCAAAGAAATGCAACAAATAGTAAAACTATCAGGAACAGATTGGCGTGACTCTTTTCACGTTGGTTATACATATTTTCAATTCCCACCCATGCTTTCTCTTTGTAGTCGATTTTCCCGCTTGATCTCTTCAAGTATTGATTTGACTTCTTCCAATTTTAAGTCAATTTATGCTCGTCCTGAAGTCGGGTTGGGTATATATTCTAAAGCAACTTCATCCATCCAAATTAAAAGGCCACAACCTCTTTCTCCCTACCAACAAAATCATCGCAAGGTAAAATTAATATTGAAGAAATAAATTTATTTAATGCATGACATTAGAATGTATAGACACTTACATGTAAATCAGGACATTTCCAAAATTTACGTCCAGGGTTAGATGGTGTGCGAGAAGTCCTTAAAATCATATACCCATATTCGCATGGGCACTTTGGAGCCCATTCTAAATTCCGTGATGAAAATGAAGATGACCTGCCTACAACTTCTTGACCTGTAAATCTCAATGTAGGTAGATGAAATTAAGTTTGTTAAAAGTATATGAAGTTTATCTATGGGAAACTCTGAAAAATTACATACTTGAAGCTGACATGGGAAATGCCAAGATTGAGTTATTTTACTTCGCAGAAAATGAGTACAACTACAAAAGAAGATTTTTAATATGATGTGTAAGTATCCTGAAAATCCGCTAGAATAATAGAAAAAAATGCATTGATAGTGCAAATATCTGAATGGGTGAACAAGCAATCACCAACACGCTTGGATTCCTACAATTCCTTGAACTTCATCCAATGTCTGACCCAGACCTTTGTTTAATAAAGCTTCTTCTTACCAACATCTATCACCTCAGTAAAATTTCAAGCCCATAACAGAGAATCTGTAACGGTATAATCAAGTCAAGAATTTTGATGTAATCTAAGGTTAAATGTGTATTTATGTACATAGTGGTCATAAGAGGGCTCTTGGGAAAATTCAGGACTACCTAGGGTCCATTTAAAAAAAAAAAAAAGAAACTTTATACACAAGAGGAGCACCGTTCGTCAGCCCAGAGAATGGCTTTTTACGCCCAACTGTTTGGAGAAGGAGATGGTGGGTCCCTAGTGGCCTGATCCACATGGGTCCAGGGCCATCCTAGTCACCCATCAGGGATCGGCCATCTCTGATTGGATGGTCATCAAATCCTGTTACATACATCCTATTATAAATCCTGTTACTAAAATTTGCTGGCATTGTGGAGGAACCTCGGTGTCATCGTGACTGTGTTTTTAGACTCTAAAACTTTCATTTATCACTGTTCCAGCTAAAAGAACAAGCCACTTCATTTTCTGACCAACCACAGAACCAACTTCAGATATCAACCCACAAAATCCATCTCAAAGCCACAAAAAAAAAATCTCATTCAACACCAAGCCTACTCAAAGAATAAGGACAAAACCCAAATTCAAGAAGCCCCTACTATTCTTCCACCAAGCTGCATGTGCTTTTGTGTGATTGGAACAAGTCCAAATGAAGACACCATGTATCGGGAAAAATGTCAAATCCTGTTACATACATTATGGGGGAACCTCGGTGTCGTCATGACTGTGACCCACCCAAATTAAAGAAGCTCCCTACATTTTGTAATCAAGGGTAGAACCTAAATCAGATCAGATCTAAAACCACAGAACCCAGCTCAAGATTGCCATCCAAGACCGGATTCCCAAACATGATGAACCTTGGAAACACAACTGAGGAGAGAGAGAGAGAGAGAGAGAGACGAAACCCTACCATAGAACTCATGCAATGGCTGCAGAAATTGAAATCCGACAAGGGCGATAGGAAACCCTAATCACATTACAACACTAACCCAAACTATTAAAACGGGAGAAAATGAAGAAGGAGATCAAGGGTACCTCTGGGAGCCAACTGAATAAACCGGGATGCTTGCCCTCTTCTTCTCTTTGTGTTTTGTCTCGGCTCGAAAATCTGGGAATCACCTTCTGATTCTCTGTTTTACTTCTGTCTATTTTCGTTGAGTCTCCAAAGTAAAGAAGCAAAAGGCAGGCTCCGAATTATCGGGCAGGATATTTGGCCCGCTGGCTTTTCATTATGTCGTTATAAGGGAGTTTTGAACTTACCCCAGACACCACACACTTGAGTAGATAATACACTCCGGTCGAGTTGATAGGAGGAGGTCCCATATATATATATATAGGAGATGCTCCTATGAGAAATATCTCTCACCTTAAATGAGAGATTGGGTGGGGGCCAAAATGTGAGGGCCCCCACCCTTATCTCTCATATAAGATGAGAGATATCTCTCATAGGAGCATCTCCCTATATATATAGGGTTGTCTCTACTTTATATTATTGCTTTCTTTTTTTGGTATTACATTGAAGGAATGGTAAAATATCCTAATTAATTAGCCCGCCTAGGGTTTTGGCGCTCCTTGTTTTGTACTCTGCCATAGTGTGAATGCTCAACTTTCGTCCATGGGCTGCCAGTGCCAGCCAGCCCAAACCCGTCGCTGAGGGTGAGATGGGAATTGGGATGCCCTTTTACCACTCCGAATATTTCGTATTCTTAACTGTTTTTGCTTTGGGGATTTTGTTGAGAGTTAAAGTTGAAAGTGCAACTAGGTTTAATGAATAAGTCCTAGAGGGGGGTGAATAGGACAAAAGGAATTCTAATGCCAATCTTAAACTTATTAGCCTAATTTTTAATCTCAACTTGGAATAATAATCACACATAACAAAATAACTTGTATGAATTATAAGTTTAATGTGTGTGTGCTTAAATAATCAGAGAAACTCTAATTTGAAACAAGATAATAAGCACAAGAGATAAAAATGACACAAGAGATTTATAGTGGTTCAGTCACACAGACCTACATCCACTCTCAAGGGTCACACAGTCCCTTGGTTCCACTATAAAGAATCAAACTACACAAGTACTGATTCCAACTCAATTTTGTTACTGAGTTTCGATCACACAGATCTAATCCCCACAAACAATTTTTAGAGTGATTGACACACATAGATTCAATCCACTGTCACAAAGATATAAATTTGAATGGAGGGCGAACACTTGCCTTTGATGAAGATCGAAAGTGTTCGAAGAAGCTTTTGACTGTGTTCGAAGCTTTTTACCTCTTCCAGGTAGCTTGGTGTTAATGATGAAACTCCTTTGAGATGCATAACCAAGCTATAGAGGTTTTATTTCTAGGGAAGAAATGAGGGATACCTTTAAGGATTAGGATACCCTAGATTTGGCTTCTCAAAGCACACTCTTTAGAGTTAAGTAAGCCCTTGGATTTGCCAAGATAGGATCTAAGTGTGTTTGGAAGAAGCTTTGAGAGCTTGAGAAAGGTTTACAAGAATTTGGAATAAAGGCTCTTCAAAATTGGACTATCTTTTGTTGAAAACGAGCTACAAGTATTTATAGAAAAAATCCAACGGATAGTTCCAACGGAAACTTAAGACATGGTAGGGTGTACCTGACAAGAACACTATTCCTACGTTTGAATTTTGATAAAGACCCTAACATAAGCAAGGTTTTGGTGAGGCCTTATAAGAATCATGAGTATGAATATGAGGGAACTTTTGTAGAAAAATTATTAAAGAAATCAAAAGCACACCGGTTTTGACAACTTTACATTTCTTTATTAATTTATATAAAACATTGTTTATTGTTAAGTTTCTATACATACTCATGTTTACTAAGCCTCAATGTGACCTGGTGTTAAGATCATGTTGGATCCCTTAGGACAGGTGGACTTAGGAGGTGAACTGCTAACCGCATGAGGTCGGCTGGCTGAAATCTGGGGTCATTTTTGAGTTTTAAATAAGCTCAAAAATATCATCTAAAACCTTTCAAAATAATAATTTAGCCTAGGATTTTTATGGTCACTTAGGGGCATGGTTTCGGTCCCAATTACCTAATCTTGGTTGGCACAGCTTGATGTTGATTTTTGATGAATCCTGGCCTTTCCAAAAAGCTTTGACAGTCCTCTTGAAATGAATCTTCTTTGAAGTACTTAAGAGACAATGTCTTCGGAACTCTTTGGCACGAAATTAACAATAAAAACAGTGCACATGAAAATGTGGCACTAACAAAAGTAATGTAGATGATCATTTTCAGTTTTTGCCTCCTTACTTGTCCACTTAAGAAATGGGGTTTTGAGAATAAACGCTTTCTTGTTGCTTTCACCAGGCTAAAAGATCAAAACTAGATGCATCCTGCACCCATATTACACTGACGTCAAGATACGATGATAACTCCATCAAGGTATTAATTGAGCAGGTTGAGCTGGATGCCATGACAGGGAAGAATACCACACATCCTACTCACCAACACCTATTTGCTAGACTTCTGAATGACCCATACTAAGCCCAGTTGTACCCATTTGCTCACAATAAAATTGAAAAAAGTGCTTGTAAATTTGTCCTTATATTTGAAAAAATATTTAAATATATATAATTCATATTTTTATTTATTCTATCAATAAAAAAACTGTACACCACTTAATTTTAAACTAAGATCAAATACAGCAACTGAAGAAAATATCATTGGAGCCTCTTTCCAATATTTATTAAAATTTTTCTTCCATGTTTCTAATAGTGCTACTCAGTAAAAAATGATGTCTAAATCTACTGAATTGTAAAGTAATTTTAAAAAGCTTCATTAAAGCTTCATTAGATGTGGGATAATATATCCCAGAAAAAATAATTTTAAAGTATAAAAGGCTTCTAATAAATCTCTTATATGGGCACATAACTCCCAATGTGCATCACTAATCATCAAATCTTGTGCATGAAAAACCCAAAATTCATTCAAAACAGTTTTCCGGTCAAGTGCCTTGTTTAACAAATCATACATAGAATTTCATCTATGTTCTACCTCTTTAGGCATTTTAATAGCTGATACGCCTTGCCTCGCACATATTTGAGCATACAATTGTCTTCTCTCTGAGTAGGAGAAAATAAATCTAGCAATGTCTTTAATAGCATCTGTGTAACTGGTCGTGCTGTCGCCGGCACCCAAAAATAATAAAACCTTTACTCCTAAAAATATATGTAGTAGCGCGAGTAAGGATCGTTCCCACGGAGAGTGTTTAGCCAAATTTTATGCTATGTGATCAAAGATGGGGGTTTTTAATTATAATGAAAGCAAAAACAAATAAAAGCAAATAAAGAGCAATAAAGTAACGAATTCAATCAAATAAGCAAGCATTGGTCAAAGTTAACATCCACCATCGGAAATTCAGAACTGATCATTGA